>VZSR01003808.1:605296-622352 GCA_013398615.1 Brachypodius melanocephalos | reverse complement strand
GGAAACACATACAGGCTTTGACAGGCAGCTACAGGGTTCAATGAAGGCTTCTCTTTTTGCACTGGGACAATGCCAGTGCAAACCTTACAGAAGTTTCTAGGTAAACTTCCTAAAATGTCTAGAGGTACATAGAAACCCCTTTCCTTATTAGGAAAGGCCCACTGGGGTGTGGGGGGTGCAATGCTACAGTAAACTTATTTTTTCACTTTTACCTTTTCCCATTTGTCTCTTCTGTTGAAAGGGGAGTGCTTAAAACTGAAGGAGAGGTAGCTTGTTTCCCAGGCTCCACCTCGTAACTAGTCTTAAACTAAGGCAAATTTGGCGCACAATTAAAGGGACTTGAGAGGTAAAGTTACAAAATAACAGTATTGTCTGAAACATTTGTATATTGGGTACAGAACTCCCTGGTCACTATGCTTCTGGGTCTAGTCATGTGGGTGGGGCACCTAACTTGGTATATGTGTCCGTATATGTGGAGCCACTTGCCCACCATGATGGATGTCCTTTTTCAGGTCAGGGAGAGAGAAAAACCAAGATTGCTTTGTGGATACACTTTGTGATATCAGTTTGTGGAAAGTCAACATCATTGGCAACAAAGATCATTTTGGATGTGTATTCATTGTTGTTTGCCTTTCCTGGTCTGGGATGCTGCTTCTGGGAGTTTAATAATGATCGCATCCAGCCTACTGGGAGAACAGGAGAGGATGATTTTTCCCAGCCTTTCACCTCCTTCTCCCTCTTCAGGTCTGACACATCACTTTTTGAGAATGTTGAATTCCCTCAGGATGTTTAAAAAACCCCATAATTTGTTGCCTCTTGTGGAGTAAATACAAGTTTCCACACATAAGGGGCAAGGTCCAAGAAAGCTTCTTTTCCTGGCACACATTTATCTGTGCGAGATGCAGCCGAAAGCTTTTTGGTTTAGAATCGGACTACAAGAGAGACAGAATGTGACAGTATGTAGATCTGAGAAGGAAAGTGCATGGCACTGGTGTGTTTTGACAGAACCAGTGTACTCGATGGCTCCTGTACTGGCTCGTTGTTCTGTATGAGGAGTAGATGAACATTTCACCCTCTGGGAGAATGAAAACATGTGATGTTACATAAGGCAAAAAAGGAACCCACAGAGGACTGGTTCTGTGCATACTTGTACAGGCTGCAAGAGGAGGGTGGCTGTCACTCGGCTGCCTGCCAAATTCAAGTTATCAATTGTAAGGGAGAAGGTCTATCACAACTACCTTTGCTGATACATATTCCTAATTCAGCCCTATGTGGAAACAATTCCATTTAGCTTTAGACTCTGAGACCCAGAGAACATGATGGTTGATGTAGCCAAGAAGGAAAGTACAGAGTACCTGAGGACATACATGACAGGTGCTCCCTGCCTGAGTCCAGGAGCAGCAGGGATGTGCAGGCCCTGATACAGAAGTTAGAGGCTGAAGTGTCAAGCAGAAGAAACCAAAGAGCTGATCACACCTTTTTCATCAGCAAAGGATATTTTGCTGAGTAAGCCTAGCAATGAGTAATCTAAAAATGAATGTGACTGACAATCACATGCTATAAAAGACCAGTCCCACATTTTCACAGTGAGGAGTTCTAGCACCCTGAGGTGTGTGTGGAGATTTTTCCCGTGAGTGGGGATGCCCCTCAAGGTTACACCTTGAGGCTCAGCAAAAGAGATTTGCCCACAGTTGCTGATAGAGGTGAGGAACTTCAATTTCTGCTTAAAAATTGGGGTTTTTCTTGCTTTAATGAAATTGCTTCAATATTGTTTCAAAAATAGAGCATTATGCTAGAAGTTACAGCTACCTGTCCTTTCTGACTTTTCATCCCAGTTGTCTGCCAAAATCCCCATAAGACTTTATTGCCTAGAATTGATACTTTCAATTCTAAAGGATTTCCTTGCCTAGGAGTGTGTAATTTGGCTTGCTCAATCAAAACATTTTTGCAGGCATCAGAGGCTTCTTCTTGTTTCTTTGTCCATTGCCAAACAACTTTCTCCCTGGTCCATTTCTACTGTTATAGCGTTTGCCAGATAGTGTCTTGGTGTGAGGTGATGGGGTTTGAAAGAGAAGAATTTTTTGCATAGATACTGACTTCTGTCAATGATGAAACATTTTCGCTGTTAAGATCCCATTTATTTCTGATCATGGGACACTGACTTGCACAAGATCATTTAACATTTGTTTCCTCATCACACATGAGGTCAGTCTTCAGTTTTGTCAGATGATTTTCATTTACCACCCATACAGCTCGTTCTGAAATTAGAGCCCAAATTTCCCCTAAGGTATTTGGTAGGACACCTATATTACTAGTAGCACGGTGACAGCTGGTATAATCGAGGTCTTCAGTTAAACAGGCCCCTCTCAAAAGCTGTATTTTGATACTTTTAGTTACTGCTGCCCCATCCAGACTAGATCCTGTAATCAGAGCATGAGCCATCCCCGTCTGCTGCAGGAAACTAAAACCTTCTGCCTTGAACATCAGCTTCTGAGGGATGGCAGTAATTTAACAGCGTATGCTGTTAAAACTGCTGCACAGAACACTTGATACAGCATAGGGATGGCAATATCCTGTCAAACAGGACCCCTGATACTTTGTCACTGAGCACATCCCCAGTATATCTGTATATAAGGCCCCTCCTTACTGCCTATAGGGCTTAATAATTTTTTTCATCAATTAATAAGTCGACAGACACTATTCCAAGCTCACAAAATCCATATCAGTTTGTCTTTTCCTCTCTTCTGCTGATAGATCTCAAAAAATTCCATTTTGGAGTATAAGTGCACTCCTCCATCTAACAGATTCCTCTGCTCCTCTATTTGTATGAGGAGTTGTGCTTCTATCAGCTCCGTTTCTGCTAAGTCTGACTAAAGCTCAACCTTGGAGTCTGAGGACTTACTCAAGATATTTCCATCTCATTCCTCAGGATCCAGTGAATATGACTGGGAAATCGAAATCTTATTTTTCCCATATCTGTGCCTTTCTTTGTGAGCAATATGTGCCACCAGATATTGCTGTTCTACAGTCATTCTACATTGCATTGCTGCTCATAGCACCACTGTGTTGAAGTATAATTAGATGTTGTGTGATTGTATCTTGTAAAGTCCTGACTTCCTTTTCCAACACTCACATTGCTCTGCAATGACGTAACTTCATGGTCCAAAGCTCAAAAAATGGCAGCTAGCAGCTATCTCCATCTCCCCTCTAACTTTAAAGAAGGTTTTGATGTCCTTCCCCAGAGGACATGTGCAGTAAATACTCGTGCACTGGATCTCTAAAAAGAGACAAAGGAAGTTGCAGTGCAGGGCTGCAGATGATCCATACCTTATCCATAGCTTATTCATAGCTTTAGATTGTGGTGTTTATGGGAAATGTGGATCTGTTGCTCTTTGAAATGTATCAAAGCAGGTGACTGGCACCTGAGGATTCAGTACCCAGCACCCATCTCCACACAGACATACAAGAAACAAATATCCCGCCCCTGGGTGTGGATCAGTTCCTGGCACTCTATGGGAAAGAACACACTTTGGGGATGTCCTTGGGGTGACTTTGTGGTGCTTGTATCCCCAACTGTCTGTTCTGTTTTTGCTGGATATTAAGTTCTACACTTTTAAGACTGGTTCCGAGAGCAAAGAGCGAGAAAGAAGAAGCATGGGGTTTGTTTGCAGGAACTGCACTCACTCCTCTGCATTCTGCTTCTGGACTGTGCTGTCTACACATGGAAAGCAAGAGAGAGATCTCCTTTGCTTTTTAGTTAGCTTTTAGCTAGCTGAGGCAGAGAATTTCCCTGGACTGTTTTGTTTGGTTTTGTTTTGTTTTGTTTTTCTTTTTCTTGGAACTGTTTAAACCTGTTCTGGACTGAAAACCCAGAAAAACACCCAGAGCTTGTGCCTGCAGCCCACTGGGGCTCAGGATGGCATTTTCCAGTGCCAGAGGGACTGATCAGAGACTGGGCGAGCTGATCTACAACCCATGGCAATGACTTTCTGAATTTTGCCATCTCTCTTCAGGATGGCAAGAGGTTTTATTGTTTAATATTATTCATTTTGTATGCTTGTGAACACTTTGCTTGTTGAATAAACAGGTTTTTTCCACTTTCCTCTAAGGAAATTTTTTCCCGAACCACTTGGGGGAGGGGCCGCTTGGGTTTGCTTTCTGGAGGAACCCCATTTGAAGGTTTCCTCCGAAATTTGCCCTAAACCAGGACAGGGGACATCATGGTGATTTAGCTGGGGTGGCCATGAGGCATTGCCTGAATCATCTTGCTGCCCCTGGCAATGGAGAATCAGAACAGACAGGACTCCACCAGGCATCAGCCAGATGATCAGGGACTCCTCCAAAATCTTCTTCAGCATCATAGCAGTGAGCAAATCCAAAGTGCAATGCTCCAGAGATATTCAAACAAGGGTGGATGGGTGGATGTAATTCTTGGATTGGCAAGTGCACTGTTGTTCCTTTTTCATATTACTTTTACAAAAGGTGTAGATTTATCAGTGTAACTGATCAGTGGGATCAATCTCCATGTAAGTCACAAGGAAACACTGGGCGGTGGTCCATAATCAATCAATGAGATGGGAGCAGTGTAACTACCTAAGGGCCAAACTTTTTTACCATGGAAGAAGAAAGAATGGTGTTACAGAAGGAGAAAGAAGAGGAAGGATTTGGGGGTCTTGGCCTGAATGTGCTATTTGTTGACCGGAGAGGTCAGTTATAAGAGGTAAATGTTATGATGGTGGAGGATTTTGACAGTGAGGGAAGGGAACCAGGGGAAAATATCAGGCCATGCCCAGCTGATACTCCAGTAAAGCTGAGGAATGAAACACTAGGTTTTTTGTATCAATAGTGGAGCCACACCTTCAGAAGTAACTTGCTGCTGAGGGAAGTTCTAGTACAGATTAGGGCAGCAGGAAAATGAGTTTTGTAGCCACTCCTACCACCCTTGACATGTATAGTTGGTGACACAAAAATAACTCATGTTTCTATATATGCCATAATGCCCCTTCCCTTGCTGGAATGAGATATATTTTGTAACTTAAATGCACAAAACCTTAAAGCTTTTCTGAGAATACCATGCAGCTTCACATTCCACCTGAGACAGGCTGGAAAGCTCAGATATACCTGTTAATGTGTAAACCATTGGAGGACATTGGAGAAAATATTCTGGATGTCATTTCAAATGCAGTGATGGGCATGGGCCACAGGAAAATGAGGTAAAGCAAAGAATATGTCTCCAGTTAAGAGAAAAAGCAAAGAAACGGAAGTTCAACCATTAAAAATTAATAAATATCCTATAAAGACAGAAGCTCAAAAAGGTCTGGAGCCATTGACATAGACATTCTTACAATTCGGCATACTCAGGCAATGTCAATCTATCTTTTAGATGCCTTCTTCCAGGTAAAGAAGCCTTGTTCTCAAGAGTGCAGATTAGTACAAGTTTAAGAGCAACCAATCAAATATGCAGAGATATACACCCAGCTGTACCAAGTCTTTATGGCTTGTTAACCTCAGTACTGGAAACAAACTCTTATTTTACAGTTTTGGCTTTAAAAGATGCTTTCTCTTGTATCCCAATAGATGAGCAAAGCGAAACAATCTTTGCCTATGAATGAGAGAATCCTATGGCTGGAAGAAAGATGCAGTTCAACAGTGCTTCCTCAAGGATTCAAAAATAAGCCCACTTTATTTAGTGGTCTTGGCAAAAGAAGTAGAAAAAGGGAAAAAAAGTAATAGTATTCTTCTTTTACAGTGTGTAGATGACATCCTAATTGGAGCTGACCAGGAACCAACCTCTTCAAAACTGACCATAAGCTTGCAGAACTTTTTGGAGCTTGCTGGAATTTCCAGAAAAAAAGGGCAAGACCAATACCTTAGCTTTAAGGTATCAAAAGGACAATGAGCTCTGGGAGAAGGAAAAAATTAGTGGTATTCCAAATTGCAGCTCATCGGACTAAAAGATAACAATCAGGAGTTTTGTTAGTGGCAGGATTTTGTCCCATACAGGTTCAAAATGTTCGGACTAATATTTATAATATCCAATCAAAGGCCATGAAGAATTGCCTTCTTTGGCAATCAAAGGCCCTGAGGAATTGCTGGAATGGCCCTGAGAATGCTGAACCAGTTTTAACACCATAAAGGATGTTCATGGAAGCACCAGCTTTAGGCCTTCCAGACACAGCTTCTTGGAAGTTGGCAAAGGCCAGTGACATCCTTCTCCAAGCAACTGGATGATCAGCATGCTTATGGGCCATAGCAGGCACCATCTTAATGACACATGAGGCCCAAAATTTCACTTTGGGATGATCACTAACTGTACTAGTCCCATATGCCATTGCCGGCTGTTGGGAATCCAAAAGGACATCACTGGATCTCTCTAGGCTGACTGGCAAAATACCAAGCTGTGCTAATGGACCAGGGAGAGAAGTAGTCATGTGTGTGACAGCAACTTTAAATGAAGCCATTTTTCTCCCTACTGAAAAGCAAGGACCTTTTCAATATGACTGGCTGCACAAAGTGGAGCAGTCACGATGCCAAAATTTAAGGGATGAACTTTTACAGGAACCAGGCAAAAACTGTATGTTGATGGCAGCAGATTTGTAAATACAGATAAGTTAACCCTGGTGGGATGGAAGAGATCAGTGGTGTCCCTGAGGGTCTATGTTAAGGACCCCCAGGATGGCATTGACCCATAGAGCATCACCCCATTCCCACAAGTCTCCTGCCCACACCCACCTCACTCACTTCTTGGGCATCCAGCTGCTGGGTTTCAGTGCCTTCATCACACCCAGCTGCAAAGGTAGGAGCTCCAATAGTTTGGGGACCCCCTCCCCAGAAAATTCCACGTCCCCCCTGACAGCCCCATTTTCCACAGGTTTGTATTGCAGTGAGTGCTACAGAGCCCTGAACAACATCTGCTCCGTCTGCATGGCCCCGCTGAGCTACCCAGACTCTGGGGATGAGGAGAGGTGAGCAGAGGGGTGCTGGGAGTCCTCCCGAGCCTGGGGGGCTGCAGCAGGTGTTGGGGGGCAGGCTGCAGCTCACCCCTGCCCTCTCCTACCTCTGCAGGGACTCCAGTGATGAGGAGACACCAAGGCTTTGGCTGGGTGCTGTGCAGGCGCTGTGGGGCTAGGAGCGAGGACAGCAGCTGCTGCAGCGCATCAAGGACATGATAAAGAGCCAGAGACTCCCCTCCAGAATGGCTGCTCAGCTGTGAGCTCAGATGAAGGAGGAGGAAAAGAGCAAGAAGAGCGACGTGGGTAGCAGTGGGGTGGCCAACAAGAACAGATTGCTCTGCAGGTGAGGGCTGGCTGAGGGTTGGGGAGTTTGTTCTCCCCAACACTGGGGATGCTGGATGCCAACACTGCACTTCTCTTTCCCAGCAGGACTTCAACTACCAGTAGCAGTCCAAGAGCAGTGCAAGTGAGGGCAAGGATGCAGTGACAGCAGGATAGTGCTGTGTGGCAGCAAAAACACGGGTCCAGGTGCTGGGATGTGGCTGGAGCCCCACCAGTATGGCAGAAGCTGGGAGCCACTGCGTGGGGAAGGGCTAGCGAGTAAATCACCTGGTCCTCAAGGCACCAGAGTCCTGGTACTCTGAGCTGACATCCACCATTCCATGGTTGTCTGGAGCTTGTGATACCCCAGCTCCATGCTGCCCCTGGCTCCATCCCTGCTGTGAACCCAGCCTCTCAACGTCCCCCAGCTTCCATCTCCAGCACCTTGGTGCCACCATCTCCATGCCCGCTGTGCCTCCAGCCCCTACACATCCCTGTCCCTAGCCTTTATGGTGTCCCCATTCCCATCCCTGTGGCACCCCCAGCCCCATGCTGACCCCCGCTCCTCGATGTCCCTCTCCCCACACATGGTGCCCTCTCCCCATCCCTGCAGTGCCCCAGACTCTCAATGTCCCTGTCCCCAGCCTCACAGTGCCCTCAGTCCCAAGCTGCTCCAGGATGGGGGTGCAGAATGGACAGACAGATGGACGCGGGGCAAGTCCCTGCTTCTCCGTTTATTACCAAGCAGCCTTCGTTTAAAAAAAAACAACAAACACAGACATACAGACAGGCAGAGGCGGCTTGGAGGGACGGGGGCCGCCCGCCCATGGTTTGTTTGGTTCCTGACACCAGAGAGGTTCAAGTAGCCGAAAAGGTTCAAGTTCACCATAAGGCACTTTAAAGGCATGACGGGAGCAGAGCCCCCCCGACCCCATCACCCCTCCTGGCACCCCATGGCAGATGTGGGAGTCCAGCAGTGCTGGTGGTTGGCAGCAGAGGGGATGTAGGGGGGAATATATTACATCATCTTTTTAAATATAGATAAAACTCTTTTTCTAGACAAATAGTGCCGGTCCCCTACACCCCCGGGGATGCTGCGCCCTGCGGGGGGCATGTGCAAAGGACAGAGGGGTGACCGTGGGTGCCCGGCCACCCCAGGGAAGGGGGGTCCCACAGGGCCAGGGGATTTCGGAAGGGGGAAGGGCCCGGGGGGGGCCGGGGCTGCCCCGCACCCGGGTGGGCTCACCCGAATAGTGCAACCAAGAGAAAGCAGCCGGGAGTGCAGGGGCGAGGGGGCTCGCCGCGGGGGGGGGGGCTGCTTGGAGTGGGGAGGTAGGGATAAGCTATGCACAGCGCAGGGCAGTGCCTCCCCGTCTGGGGAGAGGATGGGGGGGCTCTCCCCATGTGTGGGGGGGGCAGGGGGCCTTGGTCCATGGGTGTCCCTGCCTGGTCCTGGCATCCACGAGGGGTTTGGTGGGGGGACATCCAAGTCCCAATCCCCCCATCACCCACTGGGCATGACCAGATGGGCCCGGGATTGGTGGGGGGTGGTAGCGGCCCCCCACCTCCTTGTGCAAATAGGCCGAGGGGAGTTTCCCCCTTTGCATAACTAGGAATGAACTGTGACGGGAAAAACAGGAACAGAAACCTTAGTGGGCACGGCACAGCTCGGCATGGAACAGCATGACACCTGCCATTGCATTGGCCCTATGCCGTCTCCACTGGCAGGGTGCCATCTGGCTGCGGCCCTTCCTCACCCTCCGGCTCCTCTTCCTCCTCCTCGGGCTGCCCTGGAGCCCAGTAGCGGGCAATGGAGAGGTGCAGCCCCTCCAGCCGCCCATTGGAGAGGTCGAGGCCAGGAGCCCCAGCAGGTGGTGGAGGTGGCTCATCACGGCGGCGGCGGCGGGTCCGCACCTCCAGGCAGTTCTGCCCCTTGAGGTGCCGCTGGAGGTGGTCGTCCTTGGCGAAGGCCTTGTGGCAGAGGTAGCACTCATAGGGCCGGGCACCTGTGTGCAGGTGCATGTGGTTCTTCAGGTCATAGCTGTGCAGGAAGCGGGCACTGCAGTGCTGGCAGGAGTAGGGCCGCTCACCTGTGTGCTTCCGCATATGGATCTTCAGTTTGTCATTCCTGGAGTTGGGACACACAGGGAGATAATGGCACTGAGTAGCTGACATGCCATCCAACCACAGAGGAGAGGGCAGTGGTGCTGAAAGCCTGACAGTGGGGATGCTCTGCAGGGCACAGGAGTCTGGGTTGAGGGGGCAGGGGGCCATTTTACAGCTGCATGGCTGATGCAGCTGGCTGCTTGCAGGGGGGATGCTGCTGGGTACACCGGGATGGTCTAGCAGCACTTACATAGTGCAGAAGACTCCCCTGGCCCTGCACCAAAACCACGCCAAAGCTGGCAGATGATGTTAGGGGTGCCATCAGGTATCAGGCCTTGGTTGATCTGACAGCACTCAGAGAGTGCAGAACACCAGCTGACCTGACTTCGCCAGCAGGTATAGCAGAGGGGCACCACAAGGGATGCTCATGAGGTGCAAGAAAGCCCCACAACCCCACTGCTCCACAATAGAACTTGCATGGGGTGCCATGGAGCATGCCATTGGGTACCCTGTGTTGGTCTAGAACACTCATGGGGTGCAGAAGACCCTCTGAATCTGCACCACATTGGCAGGACTGGCAGAGGGTATGCCATCAGGTATCCCAGGTTGGTCTGGCAGCACTCAGGGGATGCAGAAGACCCCATGAACCATGCCAGACCTGTATCCAGACTCCAGTAGGACTGATGGGGGAGTGCCATAGTGGATGTAATTTGGTACATATCTGGCAGGGAAAGTCCATCCAGCAGCACTCACCGTGTGAATCGAACTCCGCAGACCTGGCAGGCGAAGGGCTTCTCGCCCGTGTGCGTGCGCATGTGGCGAGGCAGCTTGCCGGCGCCATGGATGACCTTGTGGCAGACAGGGCACTCCTGGGGCATCTGTGAGCGGCGCTTGCGCACCAGCTTGTCGGGGCTATCCAGCCCAGGTGCCAGCGACTCATGGTGCAGCGAGCTCAGATACGCCATCAGGTCGGGGTCAATGGCGTCATCATCAGAAGCGGCCTCCTCAGGGGACAGGGGGGGCTGGTAGGGGAAGGGGAAGGGGTGTGGGGGTAGCTCCTCCTCCTCAGGCAGCTCAAAGCTGTCATAGGGCAGGGGCAGCCCCTCAGGCAGAGGAGGCGAGGGCAGTTGAGAGGGCAGTGGGGGGCTGCCAGAGCCCTCAGCCTCAGAGGGTGGCTCCTCGGCATGGTTGTTGAGCCGGGCACCACGGGCTTGCAGGAACTTGCGGGTCTTCTTGCTGCGGCGGGGGGTGGGGCGGGGGGGTGGTTGGGCAGGCACCTCACCCTCGGGGAGGGTGGAGAAAGCCTCCAGGTAGCGGCGGGCGCGTTCGCAGTCGCCATCATCGGGGCCAGGTGCCTCCAACCCATTGCCCTGCAGGATCTCCACACAGGCAGCAATGACACAGGGGATCTCCAGTAGCCGGGCAGCACGCAGCACCTCGCCCATGTTGGCACTGCTTATGGTCAGCGTGGCTGTGTAAGCAAACTCCAACAGTGCACCAAGTGCCTCTGGCCCCACAAAGTCCAGCTCACAGACCTCCTGCCCTGGCCCTGGCCCTGCAAACAGCTTCTTGAAATAGCGGCTGGAAGCAGCCAGGACAGCACGGTGGGTGCGGTACTCCAGCCCCTGCGTCTTGATAGTGACGTCGCAGAGCAGCCCCATCTGCCGTTGCTCGTTCAGGCAGCTCAGCAGCTCGCTGCTGTGCTCAGGGAAGGGGATGCCGATGAGGTCGTCCTCTGGGCTGGCCATCATCCTCACCTGCAGGAATGATAGGATGCTGCCTGACTGATAGAGGAACAGCCCAGGAGAGAGCACTTGGAAGAAACACTGCAGCTGGAGCATCGCTGTCATGAAGCCAGGGCACCAGGAACCCTCCATGTGCATGCTGGGTGACACTGGGGTTTCAGTGGGACACTAAACTGGGGTAGGCTTGGGGCCCGCGGTCTGCCCTCAGTTCCCTCCATGCTATGTAAAGGTTGGCGGGCACAGGCCCCCCACCACAGGCCCCCATGCTTCCTCCACTACCACCAGCACCCAGCCGCCCACGCCGCCACAGCAAAGGGGGAAATCTCAGCGTGGTGCCTGTGAACAGCACCAAGGTGCAGAACTTCCTGTGCCAGCCCACCCACAATCCCCCCGGCCCACTGTCATGGCCAGGCACAGCCACTGCCTCCCAGCAACCCCATCCTAGGAATGTGGGCCTCACTGCCAGCAGGCATGGGTGGGTGGGCAAATGCTGGAAGAGCACCCTGAGGGCCAGGGGCCGCCCCATGGAGCCCAGCTGGGCTGGGAACAGGGGCCACGCTTCCTGCCACAGCAGATTAGGATCAGCACCCGTGGTGCAGGTTCCTGCCCCTGCTCCTGGTTGGGACTGGGCCCCCTCCCTCCCCCCTGTGCCCCAGCCTGGGGCCACTCCTCGCCCAGCCAAGCCCAGCCTGTGCCAGTCAGGCCTTTCCCACGCTGCAGCTGGCAAAGCTTGGCCTCAGCCCTAAACCCAGCACTGCTCACACTCCCATTGTGGTCCCCATGGTGCACCCACGTGTTCCTGTGGAGCGAGCACAGCTGGGAAGGGAGAACCCATGACCCTCACAACCTGCAGGCAGGGTGCAGGCAGCAGTGGTGTCTCCGGGGCTGCAACCTGCCCTGTGACACCATGCCCAGCTATGGGCCATGCAGCCAGCCAGGCTGCTGGGTGACACTGGTACTGCTGGGTGGGATGGGAGTCCAGCAACTGCAGCCTCAGGGAGGCAGATGTGGCTATCACCTTTGGGTTGTGGCTCTTGGTGCTGCCAGAGTTGTGCCATGCCAAGCCAAGCCTTGGTGGACAGTGGCATGCGGCACTGGCCATCGCTAAGCCATGCCAGGCAACACTGAGCCATGCCAGGCCCATCCACCCCAAACCCACCATGCTGTGCCAAGCCACACTGTGCCGTCGGCAGGCGGGTGTGGGGGACGTGCCCCCTCTTGCCCATGGAGGGGCGGCGCGGCCAACGGCCCCCGGCACAGGGGCCCATCCCCAAGCCGGCCACTCCCTGCGCTTGGGTGGCTGCCAGCTGGGGCTGCCTCGGCAGGCAGCTGGGAACGGCCCCGGAGCAACCGGCTGTGGAGCCGCCCCAGCCGCTGCCGAGCAGGCCCGACCGGCATGGCAGGCAGCAGCCACCCCTGAAACTGGAAGCCAGGCAGTGCCGACCGCCTGGGATGCTGGCGCCAGCACCCAAGGCCAAGTCCCCCCTCCTTGGCAGGAGCCCATCCCACCACTGGTTGAGGTCCCCTCTGCCTGCTGAGGTGGGGGTGATCGGATTAGGGGTGATTAAACCATCAGGGCCCTGGGAGCCAACAGGCAGTGACAGCCCCCAGTGGGATTAGGCAGGATTAGCTGCAGGGGCAGGATTAAGCAGGGGGGCAAGTACCCCATGCCACAGCTTGGGCAGCTGGAGAGGGATGACAAGGATGTGGCACTCGCCAAGAGTGGCCCAGAGCCCCATGGACCCCCAGGATTTTCACAGGCAATGGTCACAGGATAGGGTGGCACTGTGTCCTCCAACACTGCCTCCCCCAGCAATGGCTGCCCTGGTCCCTACAGCACCTCCAGCCTCATAAGACACTTGGGCACAGGGCACTCACAGACTCACAAGACTGATGGCACCCACTGGCACGTGCCTGTGAGGGTGTCTGGACACAGGGCAGCAGCTGAGACCCCATCATATCCCAGCAGGTGGCAGGGTGCTCTGAGGGATGGGCACGGACACCAGCCTCACGATGTCACAGTGCAGATGGACACAGCCTCAGCGCTGCCAATGCCACAGAAACCGCCAGCAGAGGTCTGGTAAGGGAGTTGGGACCCCTGTGAGGAGCCACAGGACTCGATGCCAGCAGACATAGCTGCAGGGCTGGGGCAGGGTGGGGGCGAGGTGGCGGTGACAGAAGGGGGATTTTCCATCGCACCAAACCGCCCGTTACAGCTCCTTTGCTGACACCCCCACCCCCTGCACATCCTCCTCACTGGAGCGAAGTCACATGCTGAGCGGGTGCTGCCGTCGAGGAGATCACCGCAGTGATAAGGAAATGGCAGAGGATGAGGTGTGAGGGGACTGGAGCCACCCCCAGGACCCCAGCATTCCCTGGCTGGTGCTGGAGATGGTGGCTGGGAGGGAGCACGTGGTGATGCCCATGTCCTCACCATGCCAGAGCTTTCTCAGTTATATCAATGCTGTGGCTGGGCATATTTCAGCTGCAGCAGCCAAACGGGACTGAGGAAAGGAGGAGTTACTCCCCATGCTGAGCGGGTGGCAGCAGGAACAATGTCTGCCCGGGTCACCCTGACATACCTCTGCCAGCCCATGCCAACAACCACGGCCAGGCTCCACCCACCTGCCAGCTCCCTCCATTCTAGGGGTCCAGCCACCCAGGCAGAGCCATGGGCAGTGGGGTGGGGCCCCTGCAGCACACATCCTGCACGGGGATAGGCTGCATCCCATGCCACCAAGCTGGGATGGCACCCTGGATGAGGGCACAATGCCAGCCTGCGCTGAGCACTGGGCCACGGCTTGGGGACACTGGGAGTTGTAAGGTGGGAAGGGGTGTCTAGGGGGAATCTCCTGACCTGTTCCCCCATGGGGAAGGAGGGCAGAGGTCCTGAGAAACACAGTCCCCATCCTGGGCTGTTGCCAAGTGCCTCAGCTTTCAGTCACAAGAGTCACAAATACTGTCGAGGGACTTCACAGCCCCACTGGGGAGAATGAGTCACCCAGGAAGGGGAGCACAGTGCAGTGTCACCTCAGCCCCTCACCCCTTTGGGAACTAGGACATGGGCTCAGGAGTCCAGGCTGTGCAAGTCCCCCACCCTGCTACTGCCCTGACTGAAGCCAGTTGGGAGCAGCAGTGGCCCTGGTGCCGATGGCTGCAGTGTGGAGGGTGGTGTGGCTGCAGGGCAGGGGCTGTGCAGCCCCTCTGTTGGCCCAGCAGGGAAGGTGGTGGCTGGGGTCTGACTCAGCTGGTGAGCCTGTAGCAAGCACATGCTGGGGGTCCCATTGCTGGACGAAGTAGGGAAAGCAGCATTGGTCTTTGAAAGAAGAAAAGAACAAGTAGAGACAAAAGGAAATGGTTTGGAGATGAAAGAGGATAGTCTCCCACCCCACAGCACTGAGAGTGAGCCCCATGACACAGTTGAGGCCCCCTGATAGTGGCCAGCTCACCCACGGAGATCCCAGGCAGAGCCATGTGCTGCACAGTCATGGGACATTAGCCATTGGCACTGAGAACACTGGGGTTGGAACACTGTGGTCCACCTCAGTGTCCAGCCAGCACTGCACCTGGGGCCCTGCACGAGAGCTGCCACAGAGGCTGGGCACAGGGCACCCCTGTTATGGAGGAGCAGGACTAGCGATGTTGCCAGAGCCACTCCTGGCATCATGGCAGTGATAAGAAGCAAAGTCCCCATGCCGCCCACCCAGCCTGCTGGCACTGTGCTGGCATCCTGGCCCCCTCCTTCTGCCAAAACCTACCCCAGTGCCACATCCAGCTGCCTGGCATTGCCACTGTAGGGTGTGGGCCCTGCTCTGCCAAACCAAAGTGACCGAGATCTTGCCACTCATTCCATCCCATCCCACCAGCAGCAAGGGCTCAGGCAACATCAACATCCCACGGTCTGCTGCCACCGAAGCAGCTGGACCAGATCTCCAAGTGCCCAGTGGTACCACACTGGGTCCCCACCACCCTGGCAACTTCCTCCCCCATACAAGCCAGTGATGGCGAGGGGGTGTGTAGCTCACCTGCCCCGTGTCCTGGAGTGGCTCAGTGCTGCGTCGCGGCCAGGCTGGCGGCCCGCAAGTGGCAAGGAGGGGAAGGCAGGGTGCTGTGTGAACTTGGCCCTGCTCCTTGCAGCACTTGAGCTCAGGATCCCACCTCAAAAGGAGTTGACGCCCACACCCCGGGTCACGCACCTCCCAGCCCCGCTTCCCAGAACACACACGGCATTAACTCTTTGTGGCTGGTACTGTGCCGCCGTGGGGCGCCAACCCGGAACGAGGCAGGGGGCATCCCCTGGCCCACTCTCACGGGAGAAAATTCCCAGCACTGCGAGGACAGGCACCCGGTACCGTAAGTATCCCTTCCCTGCCACTAGCATTGTCGCCGTCTGCCCCTGCCCCCCGTGCCGAGGCATCATACAGGCCCTCACCTTCTCCTCTGCCCCAAGGCAGGGCGCTGGGTGCTCGCCACTGGCCGTCGCCAGCCTGGCCGAGCTGGGAGGGCGCCTGCGCTTGGCGGGAGCAGGGCAGGGCTCGGTGCAGCATGCTGCAGCCTGCCCGGCCAGCCCTGGAGCCACCCCCCGGTCCTACGGATTCCTGTCCTTCTCTATCCTTGGAGCGGGTTCCTGAGGTCCCATGGGGAATGTGGGAAGCAATGATGGCCCAGCTGGACTATGCTGCCTGATCCCCTCCACTCCCTGGGCAGGGGCACTCGTGGGCTCCCCAGCCAGGCTGCAGATTCACGTAATCCCCCCATAATTACACCCTCTGTGTCCCCAGCTAAACAGCAATTAGCAGCCTGGAGAGTGCGTCCCACACCCCACCACTAGCACTAGCACCCGCCCAGGCCACCCACGCCAGACCGGTCAGGGGCACCTGCACTGCAGCACCCTGGCATGGCCTCGGATAGGCTTCAGGGACCGTGCTGATGCCGTCTGTAGCAGGAAGCCAGGCAGAAAGGGGAAGAGCCCCACACCAGCTGGACAGCAAAGGGCCTCTGGCCCAGCCCCAGCAATGCTTACGGAAAGAGCTGGGTTATGCAAGAACCTGTGAGCAGGCAGTGGAGATGGCAAGTGGGCAGAGGGGCATCGTCAGTGTGCCCTCCATGGTATCCCACCTCTCCCATCACTGTGGACCATGTGCTAGGCAGGAACCAGCTGTGGGACCATGAGTCACCCAGTGCCCGTAGTGCAGGCAGCACAGAGCCAGCAGCAGCAGGGTTGTGGGCACCATTGCCCACCACACTGCCACAGTGCTCCAGGCTGACCAGCTATCCCAGTGGGGGACACGAAAGAGGACACAGCCCTGGACAGCATCCGTGAGAGGGAGGGAGGGAGGAGGGATGTGGCACCTGCTGCCAACCCTTCCCCTGCCCTTTGTTCCCCATAAAGGAGGGGAATGGCGCCAGTCCCCCCTGGCCCAGGTGTGCCAGGTGCTAAGGGCGGGAGATAAGGTGGGCGAGGCGGGCAGGGAGGGGCATGGCATGGCATGGGCACGCAGCCCTGAGTCAGGGTTCCTACTGGTGGCCAGGATGGGGTGAGTCACCGTGCCCACCCCCCCGCCGGGGGTGTTGTAACTACCCAGGCACTGGCCACAAACTGCTTCTCGCCCTGCCTGGGGAGCATCGGGCTGCCTACCTGGGGGGCCAGGTGGGGAGGTACCAGCCTTTGGGAAAGATGGGTTAACATCCATCCATCCATCTATCCTCCTCCAAGCTTCACCTTTGCCTTGGCCAGTGGCACCCTGACCAGTGTCACCACTGATGGGACATGGCCTCATCCCAGCTCCTCTTCCAATAGCAGAATGGGCAACCCTGAAATGGGCAATCTCCTGCATCACCTCCTGACACAGAGCAGCACCCTGACCTGCCAGGGCATGGCGTGTCATGGCCACATGCTTGCCCAGGACAGATGTGGCCAAGGGCATGTGG
>VZSR01003808.1:581063-604681 GCA_013398615.1 Brachypodius melanocephalos | reverse complement strand
CCCCCCCCCCAAGCCCACACTGCACTGACAGTGAGGCCATGCCTGCCACAGTCACTCCAACTCACACAGTGCCACTGATGAGACCAGCCAGCCCTGCATCAAGGGGAGGGCAATGACCCTATGGCTCCACAGTGGAGCAGGCAGGCAGCCTCTGTGGGACTGTCCCCAAGCCCCACCGTGATGCCCGCACCACGCCAGCTGCCTCGTGCCACCCGAGCAGGACACAAGAGTCTCCTCTCTTCTCTTCCTTGGCCCTGCAGTAGGCTGATGATCCTCCTGTCCACCCTTGCTATGGCTCCAAGCCCTGTGCCCTGATGGTTGCCCATGCGAGGGGAATCAAGGCAAAATTGCTGGAGTGCTACTATACCCATCAAATGTCAGCCAACACAGCCACACTCTCCACCCTGCTGGTGTTCAGTGTTGGTACTGCCTGGCACCCACCTGCACAGGACCTAGTGCCTGGTGGCAGGACCCCCTTACCCACTACCCACTCCAGCTGCTGCCGATGGGGCCTGGGGACGTGACAGAGACAGCTGGGCAGAGTGGAGCACGCAGTGCAACCAAGGCTGCCGGGAGAGGCCAGAGCTCGCCTGACCTACTTCTCCTTCCGCATCACCTGCTTTCATTTTCCCTCACCCTGGCTGGTCCCCCTGCCTCCCCATGGCTCCATCAAGTCATGCGACCAGCTCTGAGGATATAAGACACCCAGACATCACGGCTGCCACTGCACCATCCTGCATGTCAACTGACCTCCCCCCCAGCCCTGGGCACGGAGCATGGCCAGGTGCAATGAAGGTCACTGGCCACAGCCCCGGCACTCCCCCCGCCCCCGCCCCCCCCCTCCCCCCCGCCTGCATGGCTACCAAGCACCATCTTGCTAGCTGGCACAAGAGCAAGTTTGACGGGTCTCAGCCCAGCCCCTTGCCAGGTCCTTTGACCGCCCTGGGGCTTGCTGGGGTGTGGACATACAGCTCTCGGGGCATGTCAGGGACGCCAGTGCTGCCACGGGGAGCCAGGCGGGCGCCAATCCTCCAGACGGGGCGGCCGCTCCCACCGGCACCATGGGAAGGCAGTGGTGGTGGCGCTGGGGGAGCGCAGGCTCCCAGGGGCTCCCCCCAGCAGCCCACACGCTGCCAGGAGAGATTTCTCCCTGGTTTCATCATCCGCTGCCTGCCCTGAAGGAGAAGTTCCTGCTTCACACACGGGGTAGCAGCCACCCCTCGAGGGCTGGGGTGCAGCAGGGGCTGCGCGGGTCCCACACGCCCTGCTGTGCCCACTCTCCGCCCCCGTGTGCTCAGGCCTGTCGCGCTCGTGCCACGTGTGCACTGGGGGTGCACGGCACCAGCTGGCAGAGCCGTGCTGCCACAGTCTCGGGCTCAGCACCACAGTGCTGGGGGCAGCCTGAGCCTAGGCAGGGGATCTTGGAGGGTCTCCAGGACCCAGCACTGATATGCCCTCCCATACACACATCTGTCACCTCCGTATGCTCACTTCTGCACCCATCCCCGGCATGGGCACTCCCAGCGCTGCCGCCCCACACTCTCCACTGCGCCAGAGTTTACCCATGCATCCACTTTAAGTTCTTGAGCTCAGTCCCTCCCTCTGCACCCAGCACCAGCATCACCACTGAAGCCTTGAGTCGCTGCAGTTGCCGCGTGCCTCCGGCAGTGCCGGGGATCCCAGCCTGCTCCCTGCTCCTACTAGCCCAGCTGTGGTGAGAGAAACTGAAGTACGGTGCGACTCACCCCACGACAAAACTGGCACTGTGTTCCCTCGCCAAGCGAACACAGCCACGGATCTAGGGCGGCTGTGGCCCAAGACGTGGATCTGCTCCGGCGGGAGGGTAAATACCGCACCCCGCCCCGGGCAAACAGCGGCCGGGGGCAGCCAGCCAGGGGGACGAGGACAGGTACGGCAGGGCTGGGCGCACGGGGCAGAGTCCACCGGTGCTTGGCAGGTGCTACCACGACACCGATCCCAGTGGGGACCACTGCACAACCGAGCAGTGAGGCATCCACTGCTGTTGCCAGTGTGCCAGGTCCGGGGCTCACCAGCGTGGCACAGCGTGCTGGGACGCTGGGATACCCTCCAACTCTACCAATACCAGTGCAGAAGGGGCTCCCTGAGTTGCCTTCCTCCTGCAACGGCGCCGCCCCTACCCGGTGTACCACGCATGCCGCCAAGCTGCTCACACCAGGTTAGGCAGAGGGGGTGGCAGCACCCAGTCACCCGTGGGAGACCTGAGGGGGACCCTGGCTGGATGGAGCAGCACCGCAACAGTACCACAGCGGAGCCTTGGCAGCCGCCCCGACACGCAGCGGGGACCTGCCGATGTGACAGATTTCCCGCAGCCCCGTGCGCAGGGACCGGGAACAGCCCACGAGTGACACCCCCCGCCCCACGGGCGACGTGTCCACCGGCGCCGGCGGGGACAGAGGGGCTGTGCAGTGATCCGCGCGCCAACCGTGCCCACCCGCCGCCCGCAGCATCCCAAATCAACGCGACTCACCGCAACCGGGCGGCAAAGCGGTCGCCGCACCGGTCCCCGTCCCGATCCCGCTGCCGGTGGGTTGGTAGCTCCGCGCAGCCCCGCCGGTGGGTCTGTCCGCTCCCACCCACCGCCGCTCACCTGCGCGCCCCGCCCGAGCCACAGACGGGTCCCGGAGCCACAGCCCCGCCTCCGCCTTCACCTGCCGCCGTCGCCGCGCCCCGCCCGCCTCCCGGCCACTGCCACTGCCGCCGCGGCCGCCGCCGGGGCTCCAGGAAGCGTCCGCCTCCGCCTGCTCATTGGGCAGCGCGCCGGCGGTCATGTGTCCGATTGGTGGGATGCCCCGCCCATCAGCCCCGCCACACCCCTGCGAGATGGCGGGGGTCTTGCGGGCCCCCGGGACCGGGGTGCGCGGTTGGGGGGCAGCTGAGTCAGAGGCGGGTAACGGGACCGGGCAGGGGTCCGCCCTCGGCCTGGGGAAGAGAGCACGAGACGGCCCCAGTGTGACCCCACCGGCGCCGAGTGCAGTGGCAGGCGCCGAGCGCGCCCCGCCCGCTGCGGCCGCCGAGTGCCGGAGCCGGCACGCCACTGTCCGCTCCGCCCCACGGATACGGGGGGCGGGGAACCGAGCATGAGGGGGTTAAGAACCGAGAAGTGTGCACCGAGAGAGAGTTTCGAGTGCCGGGTACGGGAAACAGTGCATAGGGTGAGGTAGGGAGGGTGAAGAGTCGGGGGAACCGGACACCGAGAAGCAGGCACCGCGGTACTGGAGCGCTGGGCGCGGGGGTGATGGAGAGCTGGACACGGAGAACGTGGCACCGCGGGGTGCCGGGCGCCGGGCAGGCGGGGCCGCAAAGGGGCGCGGCGCGGGGAGCAGCCCCCTGTTCTTCGGCGGCGCTGGAGCGGGGTGCGGCGGCCCCCAGCGGGGTGGCTCCTTCGCAGGTGCCTGGGCGCGGGCGCCGCGCAACCTGTTTGGCCGCTACCGGCTCAGGGAGGCAGCGGTGGGCCCGAGGCTCACCTCGGCTCACCCCGCCCCCCCGCGCCTGGCTCGGAGCGCGGCCACTGCCCGGCGCTAGCGGAAAGTGTGAGGAGCCACCGCCGCTCCGGGGCTGCCAAGGCAAACACGGCCCCGCGCAGACGTTATGTCAGTGGGTGGGGGGGCCGCGCCTGGGCGGCGCGGGACACCCCGCCGGGGCCGAGAACAGGACCCCCACCCCTCCGCCAGGCCCCGGTATCGGGCACCTGCCGCCGCGCCTCGCCCAAGCCGCCCGCTTCGTTTCCCTCCAGCTCCGTCGCTCTGACCGTGCACCTGCATCCCCGTCGAGGGTACCGGCCCTTCAGGCTCCGGGCTTCCGAGAAGCGGAAGGGGGAGCCCTCAGAACTACTTCCCCCTCCGCGCCGCTGCTACCGACCCCCGACTCCATCGCTCCCCGCCCGTCCCCTCGGGCCACGGTTCGCCATAGCCGCTGAGTTCTGCCACTGCCTGCGGCTGTGCTCCCGGTGTTTCTCTCCCCCTGCTTGCTCCGAGGCGACGCCGACGGTGCGGTCGCACTCACCTCTCGCGCCGGGGCCAAGACCGGGGCCGGGCGGGGGCCGCGGGCTCATCCGGGCCGGCGGCGTGGCAGGAAGGATCGGGTGGTCATCGCGGCCCGCGGCAGCTGCCTGCAGAGGGCACTGCTGATTCCCGGAGCCGAGCCCCGTGGGCGGCACCGATACGCGTAGGGACACGGAGGTCTCTTGGTGCCGGTGGCACCGTTTATTTGGGTTAAAAACAGCAGATATGACTCGGGCAATCCTGGATCCCCTCGGCTGCACTTGCTCGGGGCTCCCCCATGCTGCCAGCATGAAGGTTGAAGGACCCCTCGGGCCTGGTACCCAGCTTGGGTAACATTGAACCGGCCCCCACCCCAGCGGTGCACACCTGCCCCCTGCCCAACACCTATCTAGATATTCTAACCTGCCCCACACTCCAGCTGTGCGCACCTGTCCCACACCCCCACCCCGCCCAGCCGTGCCAGTTCACTCCCGTTCCCCTTGTCTGCAGTGACACCTAAGCCCACAGCTCCCCCCTCCTCTCCACTCTCTCACCTCTCTTCTCTCCTGCTCTCCCTCACCACCGGCCCTGAATGCCACGCCCCAGGCCTGGCCCTGACAATGGGGACTCCTGCCTTATGCTTTGCTTTTTTTACAAAAATAGATAACTTAATATAAATTTGAACATTAAAATATTTTTTTAAAATTTAAAGGTATTAAATAGTGCCCTGCGTCACTGAAAGCCCCATGGCTGGGGAAAACAGGTGCTGGCAGGGTAATGAGCCATGCAAGGGGGCCACTGCATCCAGTCAATGCTCAGGCAGAGAGTCTGCAGAGCCAGGACAATCCTGCTGCAACACAGCCCTGGAAGACACAGTCTGGGGAACAGTAGAAGGGTCCCCCAGCTTGCAAATCGGCTTTGGGGGAGCTCCCTGACACCCCCCACCAGCCCCAGCCTCAGCATGCCTGGTTCAGCAGGACCTCAAGCCAGCATGGGCAGGAGGTGATGAACTGCCGAGAGTAGCAGGGTCCCCAGCCCTTGGCAAAGCTGATGTGGATACTGTGGGGGTCACAGGGTCCCTCTCCAGGTAGCTGCCAGCCCCTTTTGTCCCCTGCCCACTCATAATCAAACACCTTTGCTGAGTAGCCAGGCAGCACCTTGAGGACAGTGAGCCCGCAGGCACCAGGGGGGCTCAGGGTGGGCGAGCTGACAAAGATGGGATGCTCGCTGCGGTTGTATGCCCAGACACCACCTGGCTCCCGGCTCAGCAGCAGCCCCCGGCCAATCTTGCCACGTGCCCGTCGGACAGCATAGCTGCGGTAGGTAGCTGGCAGCTGGGCCAGGCAGAATCCACTGCCCCATGGCAGCTCGCAGAAGACATTCACTGATGCCTCATGCACAGCGTAGAGGTGGCCCACACGTGTCCGGTACTCCCAATAAGCCAGTTTGCACCAACAGCCATCCTTGACAGTGCTCCATGAGAGGCTGGTGTCTGGCAGGGGAGAGCACAGCTGTCACCACCACAACATGACTGAGACCAGCAGCTGGGCAGGCCAAGGGGAGTGGGCACAGTGGGTGTATGAGGACAGAAAGATGGATGTGGTACTCCAGGGATGCCTCAACACAGGGTCCTGCACTGTGCATGTCTCTGGAGTTGTTCCCAATCCCCAAGTACCATGGTGAAGGGGTGGGGGAGGGCTGTGAGGAGGGTTGGTCCCTGAGTGCAGGGGAAGGTGGGGCAGTGGCAGCTGGTGGCTTTGGTGGCCAGCAGCCAGGCAGGAGCTGGGGCTGTGTGCGTCAAGGCACATTGTGTGCGTCCCCATAGGCAGCGTTTCCTCCAGCAGGGAGCATGGTGCTGCCAAAAATAACAGGACCTTCAGTGGGGGGGGTGTGTCTGGGCCCAGGCTGCTCCCCCAGCAGGAACCCCTCATCCCATGCCAAAGTCTTTTCCTCCTGCTGGGAGTGACTGTTGGCTCCATTCCCTGATTTTCATGTTCTGTCCCCTCCAATCTCTGCTTCTGACTCAGGGGTTCAGCCCTGCCCAGTGCCCTCCTGCCTGCTGGGTGTGGTAGAGGGTTGTGGAGTGTGGTGGGCCCATCTTACCGCAACAGTCCCCACCATTGTAGCTGAACTCCAGGAGCTGAGTGCTGGGGTGTTGGGGCTCATCTGGCCAGGAGGGACTACAGGATGCCTTCAAGTAGGGGGGTGGCGGGGTTTCTACAGGGGAGAGAGAAGGAAATGAGAGGCTGGGAGTACATCCTGCCCCACTGGAGCCCTCAGCCAGCCCCAGAGAGCAGGGGTCAGAGCCTGGGTGGGTGAGACAGCCTCCAGTGTTGCCACTAGCACTCACCAGGTACAGCCAGGCGGCTGAAATGATGGGGGTTGCAGCACAGCACAGCCAAGTCCCCGCAGACCCCCTGGCCCCCAGCGCAGTAGCAGAAGTGCTTGAGCTCATGGGGCTGGTGGAGATCAGGCCAGCGGAAGAGGCGACAGAGCAGAACTTGTGGGGGTAGTCCCTGCTTAACCCCTCGTGGGTCCCCTCGTGGTGCCAAAACACAGCCAGACTCCCAGGCGCCTTGGCTCTCCACCACCTGCACCAGCAGCTCCAGCTCCTCGTCCTTCAGCTTCTTGAAGAGGGCATGCGCTGCTGGTTTGAGGGCACTGGGGCCATCCTCGGGGCTGGCTGCTGCACAGCGCTGCCGCCACAGCCTCCGCACCAGCCCAGCACGGCGTGAACAGAACATGGGGTGGTCGTAGGGACCACCTGCAGGATGGAGACAGGCATCACCCCCCGTGCCCTGAGAGGGCTGTGGCTCTGCTGCATCCTCCTGTGTCCTCCCAGATCCCTGGCAAGGCTGCTTTGCCCGGGCTTGCTGCTGTTTGAGGGCACGGTGCCACTTCAAGGGGTACCGGCATACCCAAGGTCGCATCAGACATGACCCCAAAAACAACCCTCGCTGCTGGAGATACTGGCATCCCCAAGGTCACATCAGACACGACCCCAGAAACAACCCCCTTTGCTGGAGAACCTGCCTGTGGTAAGACAGGGGGGAAGGGGTCCACATGCTCCTGCCCACAGCACCCGCCCACTCCCCTCACACCCTCTTATCATGGGGCTGGGCAAGGGGTCCTTGAAGCAGAAGGTCTCACTCACGGTGGGTGGTGGAGGTGGGTGAGAGGCTCCAGGGCACTGCATGGGGCTCTGCTCTCAGGACGGCCAGCACTGCTCTGCCCGCCACACGTCACTGCCTGGATCTTTTCCTGTGCTGGGACACTCTCCCCTCCCCCGGACCTTCCCGTTTGGGGAATTCATTGATTTCCCTCATCCCAGCCAGCCCTGGGGCTGAGCCACCGCCAGGGCCACCACATCAGAGCTACCACACCAGGACATGGCAGGCGCCAGATACATGGGCTCCAGTGGTCAGGGATGCTCAGCACCATGCTACAAGGCATGCATAGCTAGGAGCTCAAACAGCAACACAGACACTGGTGCACAGCCACAGGGCAGGGTCCAGCTGAGCAGCTGATCTGGGCAGGGGAAAGCCAAGAGGCACAGTGGCAGGGCACCATCATGGCAGATCCCATCCCTACTCGTGCCCTCACAGGAACCATTGCAAGGATCACCTAAGCCCCTTGTGGCATCTTGGGTAGGGGTTCTTGTGGCCCCTCAGTTCTTGACCTGGCCAGGGCCCCCGCATAGGCAGTGGGTGAGGGTGGGAGCCTGCTCCACAACAAAGGAGCTAATGTAAACAGGACCCTTATCCCACGCCAGGCCAGGCTTCCTGCTCCCGACTTCCCGCCGAGATAAGGGAGGCCACACTGGCGCCAGTGCTGCTGCCGAGGACAGGGTGTGCAGAGCTTCCCCTGTGCTCGGGCCAGGCACCAGCACAGGCAGCACTGGGTGAGTTCACAGACCCACAGCCACCTCCACAACTATGCTCTGGTGCCACCAGCCATGACCTGTGCCACAGCTCCCAGCTAGGCTGGGCCCACTGGAGATATTTTGCTCTAGCTGCTTCCCACAGACTGAAACAGGAAATGGCCAGGAGTGGGAGAGCAGGCAGAAGATGCAGACAGAACCCCACTCTTGCCCCTTGGTCTCAAGGGACGTGGGGACCCTCAGTCCTGGACAGGGACAAGGGGCGTGCTGGAGTGCTTTAGTGCTACCCAGAGCTAGGATTGGAAGGTTTGGAGAAACACACAAACACACACATTCCCAGAGATCTGACCAAACAGATGCAGCCAGTCAGGCACTGCTCAGGTTTATTGGGGTCTCTGATCAAGGGGAGTGCAAGCTGGGGCAGAGTCTCAGTGCCAAGTGGTCCATCAGCTCCATCAGCACAGGGTAACAAGCACAGTCCTGGGGAGGGGTAAGAGGCATAAGGGGTAAGGACCCACTGACCAGTACCAAGGCCACACCATCTAAATCCCCAGAATTGCCACAGCCAGGTTCTGTCTCCCCTCAAGCACCATGTCCAGGCCTTTTTCACTCCAGGAGCACTTTGGTTGGGCTCCATCATCCCCAAACACCACACCCAGGCCCCTGTCATGTTCCAAGTACCACGTTAAGCTGCAGGCAGGTCACTCACCCACAGCACCAGGGCAGGCAGGGGCTGACAGGGTCCTGTGACACTGAGGGGGCCCTTCTCTAGTCCAGCAGTTCACAAATACACCAGCTGCAGAGAAGGAGGTAGATGCATTCCTGCAGAATCCGCAGCAACCAGGAGCCAAGGCGCAGCCCCATGGAGGTGGCAGTGGGTGTTGGCAGTGCCAGTGCCTGTACCCGTGCCACTTGCTGGGGAGCACCCTGCAGACAGGCTGCCACTGTCCAGAAGAGGTGCATGGCCCATGAGGAATCAGCAGGATCTGACATGGTGGAAGAGGCAGCAGTGCTGACATGCAGGGCCCTGGCAAGTACTGGAACGTGTTACATTCTCCGCATTTCCAAAACTTCCACAATAGTGGATGCAGGGAGGGGGCACAACCTGGGGACCCTTTTGTTCCTTCCACTCCTGCCCCATGGAGCTCTCAGGGCTCAACAAGGCCACATGCTAGTGCAGTGCAGACTGCAGCAAGTTTATTTAGTGCTGACAGGCAGCAACTTTATTCAATGTTACTCTCAGCAGCATTCCAGTGGAGCCTCCCAGAGCGTGGCCTTCACTGGCGGGAGGTGCGCTCTTCTTCCTCATTTTCCAGCTCATAGGCAGGACGGTAGCTCTCCCGGCCCTGAGCATCAGTATAGCGTAGCGCTGGGTTCTTCTGTGTGTTGGCCATGCTGCCCAGGGATGTGTAGCTGTGGAGGGAAGAAGCAGCTGCAGGACTGCACCCAGGGGTACTGGCTGTGCATGTGAGAAGGGCAGCACCTGGCACTCACCCTCTGTCATAGAGGATACAGTAGGGGACAAAGAGCTTGCGCAGGAACTCCCAGATGTCCCGGTAGGTCCAGTCCTGCAGGCAGAATTGGGCAGAGACTGAGGCAGAGGCAAAAGACTGCTCCCTTGCCTCGAAGAGAAGCAAGACACACCTTTCTGGAGAGCACCTGGGAGAGCCAGACAGATATCAGAGCACCACTGTTCCTCCCAGCACTTCCCAAAACACAGGGAAATCCCCCAGCAGGCAAGAATGAGCCCTGCTCAACAGCACCCAGCAGCCTCATTGTGGCAAGGGGCACTCACAGCTGCACAGTGGGGCAGCAGATACTCTGGGAGAGTGAGAATTGTGAGAGAAGCTGTCCAGGATGGGGCTGGATCACTGCTGGTCCCTGGCCCCGTCAGGTCTGCCTGCCAGGCCCTGTGGCAACAGTCCCAGCCCCAAAGCAGGTGGAGGCCACATACCAGCAAGGGGTTCACCCGCATGTATGGGGGCCAGTCAGGGTCTGTCATACACATGGGGGTCAGGGTACACGAGTAAGGGTCTGTTCGTCGCGTTCCCATCAGGACAGCCTCCAGCTGTGGCTGCTGCTCCTTCAGGTGGGCCAGTGCCTCCCGGATGGAGCCCTCCACAGTGTAGAGCTGGACCCCGTACCTGTGCAGGCAGGGTAGGCAGTTGACTGCGAGCTGCAAGCAACGCTGCACACCCTCTGTGCAGCAGCCCACCCCACTCTGCCTCCTACCTCTGGACTGTTGCCTGAATGAACTGCTCCATTTCAGGGAATGGGGACACAGTGCGAATGTAGAGCACTTGCAGCCTCTCCTGCCTTGCTGGGAACCACCTGCAGAGAGACCCAATGCAGCTGGACTTGGACCGATGGCAACTGGAGGCAAGGCAGCAATGCAGCATCCAGTTCCCACCAGCTAGACCCTGGGAATCCACTCATTCCCCCACGGCAGAGCAAGCAAGAGCCCAAGAGCCCTGGCCAGGGTCTGCAGGACCCCTCAGCCTTGCCCCACCCTGGAGCCCCGTGCACGAGTACCTCTGCACAGCAGCATGGACGACGTGCAGCAGGGCTGTGCAGTCCTTGCCCCCGTTGAAGCCCACGCAGAGCTGGACTAGGCTGTATCGGTCCAAAGCCTCCTCAATGGTTCGCAGGGCTGCTGCCACCTTCTGCCCCAGGGCCGAGCCTGCCAGGACAGGACAGTTGGTGCCTGCCCAGCTCATGTTCCCTCAGCATGGCCCCAGGGCCTATGGTATTTCGCCCTCTGGATACATCTCATATCCAGACACATAGCGGAGCCATTGCTGGCACCACAGCCAAGAGCTTGTTCAACCCAGAGATATGGGCCACAATGTGACTGGGATCATGAGGACACTGGGGAACTGTGGCACTGCTGCTACTGCTGTACACTGTGCTCTTAGACCCTGCCACCATCAGTCCTAACTGATCCCATTCCCACCTGTGTGGGATGAAGCCCACTGCAGCTTCAGCACCCCTTAAGCCTCCCAGCACACTGCAACAGGCAAGCTCTGCTCGCAGGCTGGTGCTCCCACTGCCCCAGCCCTGCTAGGCTGCACAGGAGGAAGCATGGAGGCATGGAGCTGGGCTGCAGCACCTCTTCCTGGTACCTGACTCAGCCAGGCCATAAACCTCCACAGCTGCTGGAGAGACACAGTCTGTCACCAACGGCACAGCAACGCCCGGTGGCAGCTCCCTCATCAAGAAGCAGTATGCTTCCTCCAGGTCCTGCTCTGACTCTGAGTCCAGGGTCAGCTTCACACGGTAGTAGTTGCTGGTCCAGTCTGGGTAGGAACCCAAGCTGACACGGCCCCGGAAGGTGGCATCAGCCCAGTCCAGCACAGGCGTGATGAACATCTCATCAGATGCCACGTAGATGGTGCGAGAGTGGAAGTGGGTCTGTTTGCTGTGAAAGAGGTGAGCAAGACCATCCAGGGCACGCTCCATCAGTGCCGGGATGCCAGGGAAGATGTAGACATTGCGCACACTGACTAGTGGGTACTTAAGGGTGTTGCCACTCTGCCCGTCTGTGCCATAGTTGAGGCGGGAGGACTCGGGGACACGAGCCAGCTTCATCTCAGGGCACTGCACCTCTGTCTTGCCAAAGAACTTTTGCACCAGGGCCACCAGCTCGGGATGGAGAACGACTCTCTCCCCAAAGGCCTTAGCCACAGCCTCGAAAGTCACATCGTCGTGCGTGGGGCCAATGCCCCCGGAAGTCAACACGAACGTGAAGCGGGCAGCAAAGGCGGCCACCTCACTGGCGATGGCCTCCACGTCATCGGGCACCACCGAGATTCGGGCGACAGTCACGCCAAGAGCACGCAGTCGCCGGCACATGAAGAAGGAGTTTGTATCCTGCGTATAGCCCTGAGGGAAACGTAGACGTCCATGACGGGGTGCCCCGAATCCCCAGGCGCAAGCCCCAGCCGGCCCCACCCCCGCAGCCCAGGCCCACCCCCGGCCGCACCTTGAGAATCTCGTCGCCGATGACGATAATGCCGGCAGTGTTGCCGGATCCCCGGGCCACCGCCGCCGGGCCCGAAGCAGCCATGGGACGACAGGCAGCAACGCGCGGAGGCCCGCCCACTCGCCCCGTAGCCCGCAGCGCAGCCCGCACCAACCCCCACATGGAGCCGCCCGGCCGCCCCGCATCACCGCGACACCGCCCCACGCGCTCACGGGCCGTTCCGTACGTCCGTCACGCGGCCTCGCCAGCACCCATTGGTCGAGAGGCGGGACCTGCGGGGGCGGAACCATGCCGAGAGGAGGCGGGTATCGGCGCAGCTCCGTCTCCATGGCCCTCTCTTCGGTGGGCACGGGGAGGCCCCCCCTCAGTCCCACATCCCGGGAAGCCCTCCTCGGGAGTAGGATAGACTCCGCGACACCGAGACCCCTTCGCCCTTCACCGCACCTCCCCTTGGCACTGCAGACAGTCAGCTCCCAAACATCACTTTATTGAAGCTTTGGAGGGATCACAACGGGAAGGACCCTCGGAACCAGGGCCGAGTCGCCAAAGCGGCGCCCAGGCAGCATCGAGGGTCAGGGGGTGAAGCCCCCGAACAATGCCGAGGAAAATGAGGAGGAAGGTGCTTTCCCAGCGTGGAAAGACTGGGAGCTTCGGCAGACCAGGAGCCACTCACTTTTCTGGTTTCTTGGGCAATGGCCGTCGGAAGAGCAGGATGTGGGGCTCTGCGGGGCAAAACAGGGCGGTCAGGCCGGGCCCCCGGGGCGCCACCCGCTCCCCCGCGGGGCTCACCTGGCTCATGGATCATGTAGTGGACCCAGCCCTGGCTCTGCTGCACCCCCAGGTTCCGCCACTCCGACTCCGACAGCAGGTGGGTCTTGGGCACCAGCTTGGCGATGTCCTTGGGCAGCATCACGTGCCTGCGCCCCCGCATCCCTCAGTCAACACCAGGGCACCCCCGACAACCCCTCATTCCCCAGGAAGGAGATTCCCTACCGGGAAGCTGTTAACGGGACCAGCACCGTGACCCAACACAGAACCCTTACCAGGATAACTCCCCTCTTGCTTCACTAGGGAGCCATGACTCGCCCACCACTCCCCTCCCACTAGCGAGCTGTTAATAGCCTCTCCACTCCACTGTTTTACGTTATCGAGGCATTTCCCTCCCTCGCCCCGGTAAACCTTAGTCAAGATCCCTGCGTCCTTATCAAGCAGATGGTAATAGGACCCCTTCTCGCTCCGTACCGGTACTCAAACTCCTCATCGTCGTACTTGTCCGAGTAGTAGATCTGTTTGTGCGCCATAACAGGCCCACGGTGCCCTCCCTCGGCGGCCGTTGGCACCCCCGCCCCCCGCGGCGCTTTCAAACACCGCCGCCCCACGCGCCCATTGGGTGGCGCCGCACCAGGGGCGGGGGGAGGCGGTTGCCCATTGGCAGACGCTCGCGCGACGCTACGAGGCCGTAGCCCCGGTTCCCGCGGGCCGGGCGCGGCCTGCGATTGGCTCATGGGTCACATGACATGGGCGCAGCGGGGCCACGCCGGAGGGGCGCGGGCCGGAAGTGAGTGGCGGCGAGTGCGGCGTAGGGGGGAGGGGGGCGAGGGGGCACGCGAGCGCGGGACCGGCGGAGAGAGGCGTGAAACCCGCGCGTGACTGATGGTGCTCGGTGAGCGCGCGCCGGTCGGGGTGGTGAGGGCGCGCGCGGATGGAGGAGGGAGGACCCGCGCAGGGCCCAGGATCCAAGGCCAGGCCCCGCAGCGTCCCCGTGGCTGCAGTGTCGCCGGACTGAGGCCGCATCTTCCGCGGAACGAGTGGGGGTCCTGCCGCAGCCGCCCCATAGACGCCGCCGCTCCCTGTGCTGTGGGGGCCGAGCCGCCCTTCGCAGCTGCCTCGTTTACTCCGCGTGAGGGAGCCTAGCCGTGGGGCAGGCCCGGACCCCCCTATATGTGGCCCAGCGGGGGCTGGAGAAGCCGATGCCGTGCTGTGCCAAGATCTTGGGGTAACCCACCCGACGTGGCGGCTGGCTGTGTGTGCCTCGGGCTCGGGCTTGCATCGCCCCATTGCGTGCTGGTGTGATACTCGGGAAGGGCACCAGCTGTAGAGGTGGTCCGGGATCTCGGGAGAATCCCGAGCCCATCCAGCAGGGATGGGGCACCGGCTGGGTTTGGAGGGTTCCTCGGCCTCTGCGATGCTGGGACCTGCCATCCTGCTTTCTGTGCTTCAGAGTAAGGCAGCAGTGAGTACCTAGAGCCTACCCAACTGTTGTGGACAGGAAGGGGTAGCTGTTCCCCCTTGCAGGTGTCTTATCTGCTCTCTAGCAATGTGTTGTGTCCGTCTGTTCTGGCTTCTCCTCTTGAATCTCTTAAATGCGGTCACCTACACAGATTATAGCCTATGGACACGGGTTCCAAGGAAACGTGACCTGGGCCCTGCTTGCCACGTTGGCGCTACAGAAGTCTGTGAGCAAAGGGCACTTGTCGGTGCTTGTCAGGGCTGCCCTGGTCTCAGCCTGTAACAGAGGGGCTGAAAATGCCGTCTCTTCTCAGCCAAGCAGTGTATGAGGATCCACCCACTGCCTTTTGGTGGGGCCTTGGATGAGCCACCTCTGGAGCTGTGCAAAGCAGTGTCCCATCCTCAGGAGAGACACAAATGGGCTTCAGTAAGGCTGAGCACACCCTGGTTCCAGGTCCAAATGCTCCTTCCCTGCCAGCAGGCTTGGTACCCGATTCCAAGGGGCCTGGTTTCTGCTTGGCAGTGGCATAGTACTGCAGGGGTCGATCTCCACTGCCATTGCCAAGCATAGCCCTCCTTATCTTGCTGCCTTCCAAGCTAATGGTGACAGCTGGTACAGGCTGCAGATAAAGGTACAATTGCTGCCAAGCAGTAAATCATGTCTGCTGCCCTGCACTGCTCCACTGGCCTGGCCTTGACGCCTCAGCTGGGCAGTGGGAGTGAGAAGAGCTTTGCTTGCCTTGTTTTCCCCTTGCAGAGCTTCCTGCCTCTGCCAGCTCATCCCTTCTAGACTCTTTCCATGACTCCTGTCTTCACTGGTGCCCTGGGAGGAAGAGACACAGCAGCCCTGGGGGCTCTGTGTATAATTTTGTATTAAGGTGCCACCTGAAGGGGTGGAGGAGGGGACAGCTCTGACCCCCTGGGTTGTCTTCACTCCCTCCTTGCTTGTGGCTTTCCTGTACTGGTTTTTGGGCTGGGTGAGGATTGGCTCCGACATACCTTGGGTCACAGAGTGACTCTTGGCACCCAATACCGTTTGCCAGTGTGGGCAGGGCCCAAGAGTGCCAGGCTCAGCCTCGTGTGCCTGTCCCAGCACATCCCATCTCCATCCTCGCCAGTGGGAAGAAGGCGGTTTCCAGGTTTCTCTCTCTCTCTGGGTCAGCAGCATGTTGCACAGCAGCCACAGCCCCATCCACCTGTGGACAGCATGGAGGAGCAGGGTCTGCCTCTTGGCACCATGGTCCCCACCTCAGCGGGCTGGGACAGGGCTGGCTAACTCCCTGTTTGTCCCCGAACCGCAGGTTGGAGTGCCAGACGAGAGGGGCTGTGTGTCTCTGCTCTCTGCCCGGGGCCTGCCCTGCCCTCTGCCGGCGATGGAGTATGTGGTAAGGACTTCGGTGGAGGGCTAAGTGGCTTCGGTGATGGATCCTGCCTGCCTCCTCTGCCTTCTGGGATGTCTCCAGGCTCTTCCCCAGATTTACACTGGCATTTCCTAACTGCTTCTTCAGAATGAAGGAGAGGTTGCGTGTAGGAATGCATAAATGTTTGATGCTGCTGTGATGCGTGGGGAAAAAATCAGCTATTGGCTGGATTTGAGTGTTCTTTGCTTCACCCCTGCCCCAGAGGTTCAGCATTGGCTGCAGTTGGACAGAAGGGGGTCTCCTGCCGAGGGCCAGGTTTGTATGTGTGGCCGCCTGCACCTTGCTGCAATTTCTTGGCAAACCAGTGGCATGTTCCAGGCCTTTGACTTAGCTCATAGGTTTTTTTTCCAGGGAGGATGTTGGTAGTGGAGCCCTGAGCATCTCCACTCTGCTTCTCTTCTTTGCCCCAGGCGGCGTGTGAAGTCTTGAGTCTCAGGTGCCTGAAAGTAGTCTGTATCCCTCTGTTTCTCACACTCCATTGTCTTTCTGTGGTGGCGGGGCACATGGGGTGGCTGGGCCAGGACATGTCCCCAGAGCTCCTTGGGGGCAATTGTTCTAGCTGCTCTGCTCATACTCTGCTGCAGGAGCTCCTGGCATCTGCCTGGCAAGAGGAGGGGCTGCAGCCTGTGGGCTAGGGCTTGGGATTGCCTGTTCAGGCAGGGCCAGTGTTCTGCACCTTTGCACATCTCCAGGTTTGCTTTCTCCACTCAGAGCCTGCTGGGAGGGAGCTCTGATGCCCTGGGGTGGACTTTGGGGCTGGGGGGGCTGCAAAGGTAGCACGTCTGGTCTCCAAGGGCTGGGAGCAGCGGTGCATCTTGTCACAGGCTGTTTAGTGATGTGGGCAGACTGGCCTTGAAGGTTCTGAGAAAATCGGGAATTACTCTAGTTTATAAAAGCAGAGATGTGTCTGAGCAGGGGCTTCAGCTGGGAGGCTCATCATCCCTTTGCTGCATGGAGGTGATGGCTGCTCCAAGCCCTGGGGTGGTGGGAAGGGGTCAAGGAGATACTCCTGCCCCCTTGCAGTTCCCTCCTGCTCTTATCCTGGGGAAGGATCGGGGCTCACAGAGCTCCCATGCTAGGCAAGCCCAGGCCCACATCAACCAATGGCCAGACTGACCATCATGGGAAAACCCCATTGCCCCACAGCTACTTGATGCTGCCCAGCCAGGTTCCCCTGGCAGTAAGGCTGCACTGGCCCCTCACCGGGCCAGCAACTTCCTGGCTCCGGGCTTCCTGCTTTTCTTCAGAGGAGTAGTGCTGCAGCCACAGGAAGGTCACAGCGCCAAACAGCCGGGGGCCCCTGGAGGGGACAAGCACTTTGTGGAACAGCCGGCATGGTCTCTCCGTGCCTGTGGGACCACCATGGTTGAGGTGAGGGGCGGGGGAAGGGGGGGCTGGCGTTCACAGTGCTAGTGTGCATGGCCAAGGAGATGCTTCAGTGATGGGTCCACTGTCATGTGCCACAGCACCTCACATCACATAGGTGGCAATTTCTGGCCCCGTTCTGGCTTTCCTTTCCCTGTCTCCATGGCCGTGTGCCAGGCTTTGTGAAGTGGGGCAGGCAGCTGCCAAACTTGCCTTTGCCAAGCAGTGCTGGGTGAAGGCTCCAAGCAGGGAGAGCCTTTTTCTTGGCCTGGATTTACTCAGTTTTGGTTTGGTGGCCAGAGCACCTGGTGATTGGTAAGGATCTGGCTTGTGGCGTGTCAGGGTTTGGGTTCTGCCTGAACTCCTTGCCTCATCCCATAGGTGGTGGAAGTGGGAGATCTCTTGTCCCTCAGTGGGGCCAAGGCTGTGGAGGGCAGCACAGTCGGGCTGACCCAGGTTCCTGCTGCATGCAGGTGTGTCAAGGATAGGGGAACAGGGGAGACCTGCCCCTGAGCCCCCTGATCCACAGGTGGAAGCTTTGCCCAGCTCCCCGAGGTTGAAGGGGCCAACTTTTGCCCCCAGCACGTTCTTGCCGCCTGCTCCCGCTAGCTCCGCCTGTGACCTTGATTTTTCTGCTCCAGATAAGCTCTGTGTCCCCACCCCTCGCTGGGAGCCCCTCCTGCGCTGCGCCCCAGCCCAAGCACAGCCCGCGCTGCAGGCAGAGCCTGCCCCGCCGCCTGTGAGTCAGCACAGCTCTTCCGATCAGCCGCAGCCCTTTCATCTCTTCTCCTGGGAGGAACAGCTGGGATGCAGGAAGCAGCAGCGATTAGCTGCAGCTTCTCCCACAGGCTCCCCACCACGGCTGGGGGTTTGTGCTGAGCCCTACCTTGTCCAGCGCACAGCCTACCTGTATCCTGCTCCCGGCCATCCTCCTCTTTCTCCCATCAGCCCTCCAGACAAGATCTGTGCTCTCAAAGGACTTCATGTCCCTCTATTCCAGGAAGCTGTGAGCACCGGTGTCATCTCAGCATTGCTGCTCCTGCCGACAGAGCCTGGCAAGCCAACAGCAGCTGCTCACCACTGGCGTGTGGGTTGCGTGGTGCTGGCTGCCACAGAAGGACCTTATTCCCCCCTGGACAGTGCTCGGAGCAGGGTTGAGGTGGCCTTGGATGCGCTCTGTGTCTGCCTCGTCTCCGGGCTTTAAATATTAATGCTTTTGATTTTCTCTTAGCGGGCAGCAGCACAGGGGCTGGAGTGAGCTGTGGGGTGGAGGGTGGCCGTGCTGAACCCAGCAGCAGGGCAGAGGGAGCTGGATCTGGTCCTGGATGAAGACAGTGGGATTTGTTGCTGCCTGATGTTGGAGTGCCAAGGGACTTGAGGACCTTCAGGCTGAGGACAGAGCATTCTGAGCTCCCCCCCCGTGCCAGCAGGCTCCCTGGGGTGTCACTGCGGCCCCATTTCCTCCTTGCTGTGGTGTGTTGCTCTCAGTCTGAATGGATCTGCACATCCTTGCTGACGCCAATCATAATTGATTTGCTGTGCCTGCACAGTGCCGGGCAGCCCCTGGAGCCACTGCCCAGTGTCCCAGGCCCAGCTCTCCCTACCAGCCATGCTGGGCTGGTGTGGACTTAGTGCAGAGTTCAGCCGAGGCTTCTGCTTGGGGGCAGCTTCCCGCCAGCGGCAGGCACTCGGACTCTCTGTGGGGCCCCTGTGAGGCCCAGCTTGCTGCATCCACCCGACTGCCACTCTGGACAGGGCAGCTGTGGCCCTTCTCACCTGTCTCCAGGATGGATCTCCTGCAAAAGAGCAAATACAGCCACCTGCGGAATGAGTCTGTCTCCTCTCCAGAGGAGGCCATGGCGGGCCTGGGAGTCCCACCCTCCCCAGTGGAGTCCCTTGCAAGCATGCAGTCTCTGCCTGGTTCCCTGTCCTCTTCCTCCCTCAACCATGCTGCACCTCTCAGGGACCTCTCACCTGAGCTGGAGAGCCCTACCACCCTCTGCTCCTTCTTCCCCAAAATGGCCAACCTGAAGCTCTCCAATCCCGCAAACTTGCTCAGCTTGCGGGGATCTTCAGCTGGCAGCAGCCCGGGGGAACCTGGTCCCCCTGGGATGCCAGCACTGGTGCCAGGGGGTACTGCCAGCTCCGACTCAGTGAGACCTGTCACTGTCTGTTCCCAGGATATGAACAAGCTGAGCTGTGGGAAGAAGACGCGGGTGGAAGGTGGCCAGCTGGGGGGTGACGAATGGACCCGCCACGGCAGCTTTGTCAATAAGCCCACCCGTGGCTGGTTGCATCCCGATGACAAGGTCATGGGCTCCGGGGTCTCCTACCACGTCCGGGTGAGTGCTGGGGAGTGGGGAAGAGTGGAAAGGGTCACTGTGGGGGTTTGGGGACCTCCTGGTGGCAGGATGCACTGTGCTCTTTGGGAGAGGGGTGGGGGACAGGGCGGGACAATGGGCAGTGGGATTCTCAGGGAAGTTACTGCTGCAGAGATGGGGTGCTTGAGGCCCCAGCCCCCTCCCTGGCTGCATGGGGGACAAACTTCATGGCTGGCCAAGCTCACCTTGCTCTCTTGCACAGTACATGGGCTGTGTGGAAGTGCTCCAGTCCATGAGGGCTCTGGATTTCAACACCAGGACACAGGTGACCAGGTGAGCTCTGCCTCTCCCCAGGGGCTGCTCCTTTTGGGGAGGAGTGAGGAAATTGAGCCCTAGGCAAGCCCCTGGTAGTATGTGGGGCTTTCAGTGGGGGCCAGGGGCTGCTGGAGCCCATCAAATACTCATTTCAGTGCACTTTGCCCACCCAAAAAGCCCCGGGTGGCACTGCCTGAGAGCTTCCACTTTGTCATCCTGTTTCTCCTGTGCTGATCCCCGTGTCCTCAGTCCTGTGGTTTTGGAGTCTTGGGGCAAGGCAGGCACTGTGGGGACTGACATCTCACTCTACTCCCTGCAGGGAGGCTATTGGGCTGGTATGTGAGGCTGTGCCTGGTGCCAAGGGAGCCATGAGGAGAAGGAAGGTGAGGCCTGGCTGGGAAGCTGTTTATGGAGTGTGCATGGCTCGTTTGGGCACAGGACGAGATCCCAGCCCAGCTGGTAGTGCTGTGCTGCTTAGCCCATGGCTCTGATCTCCCAGCTGAGGCTTGGGCCAGGGTCAGTGGTGAGGACAAGGTGCCAATCTCTGCTGTGGAAGCGCTGGGATGTGCCCTGTCTTCCTGCTGCTGGGCTATCTGGTCTGGGGAGCCCCTTCTTTACACTACTATTTGCCCCTAGCCCTGCAGCCGCTCCCTGAGCTCCATCCTGGGCAAGAGCAACCTGAAGTTTGCAGGTATGCCCATCACCCTGACCATCTCCACCAGCAGCCTCAACCTCATGGCCTCGGACTGCAAGCAGGTGAGAATGAGTAGGGGTTGGGTTGGTTTTGGACAAGCAGGAATCCTCATATACCTCACCCCAGGTCTTGCTGAGGCAGGGGATGCCCCCAGCCTCCCCAGGGAATGTCTGGATGGGCTGTGTGATGAGTGCCCACCTCCCCACAGTCCCTGGGGCTGAAGAGGTGTGAGGAATATCCCCATGTGCTTTGTGGGATCTCTCCTGGAGACGGTGAGACCCAAGTCCCCTTGCCTGGGGCCAGATCTCCTGGTTTTGACCGCACTCCCGGTGATGTCCTAGTCCTTTTCCTGGTGGTCTGTGGCTCATAACCAAGGCTCTGAAGGATTTTGGGCCCCCATGGCAAGTCAGTCCTGGGAGGAGCAGGATGTGCCATCCCTGGGTGGGTGACAAGAAATTCCTGGCTGTGTCCAACAAGCTCTCCATCTTGCAGATCATCGCCAATCACCACATGCAGTCTATATCCTTCGCATCTGGGGGAGACCCGGTGAGTATGCAGGGTCCCTATCCATGCCCTATGTAGGGACCTCTCCTGCCCTCTCCTGAGGTCTCGAGCCCAGTGCTCCCCAGCAGCCCTGTCTTACTGCTGCTGTCTCACCCACAGGACACAGCTGAATATGTTGCCTATGTTGCCAAAGACCCCGTCAATCAGAGAGGTGAGGGTGCTGCAAGGGTCCTCAATGCCAAAGCCCCATTTTGGAGGTGTTCAGGATCAGCTCAGTGTAGGGGCAAGGAACTGGATGGCCCGTAAGAAAGCTCTGGGGTGTACAGGCCAGGCTCAGGCATGAAGAACCTTAGTGCTGGAGTTCCACAATCCCATCCCACCATTTTCTACCCAGCCTGCCATATCCTGGAGTGTCCTGAAGGCTTGGCACAGGATGTGATCAGCACCATTGGGCAGGCCTTTGAGCTGCGCTTCAAGCAGTACCTGAAGAACCCTCCAAAGCTGGTGACCCCCCACGACAGGTCAGAGCAGAGTTGCGTGACAAGTAGGAAGGTGGTTTTGGAAAGGGGATGCAGCCATGGCTGTTGTCACAGGCTGATCTGTACTGTGCTCACGCAGGATGGCAGGGTTTGATGGCTCTGCCTGGGATGAAGAAGAGGAGGAACCAGCCCCAGATCACCAGTACTACAACGACTTCCCCGGCAAGGAACCTCCCATTGGGGGGGTCGTGGACATGCGGCTGCAGGATGGGGCTGCTCAGACCCCAAATCACTTGGGTGCCACACTGGTGAGGCTCTGGGCATGTCTTCTTGGGAAGGCACCATGTTATAAGGGAGATGTAAAGACCCCAAATGGGCCATGGGTTCTGCTGAAGGTTATTTATGTCTCCCCGGTGTCTCTGCCAGCCTGGGGTGTGGGGAGCAGGAAGGGGGATGAGCAGGAAAGGGAGTGAGGGCTCATCATTGCCTCTCCCTGCAGCCTGTCGGCCAGTTGTCCAGTGGAGAGTATGAACCCCAGAAGCAGCTTGCTCCCACCCAAGGTAATGTAATGCGTGTAGCCAGTCTCCCTCCTCTTTCATGGACACTGAGTGCCTTGATGGTAGGCACTGGTGGGGGGACAAGACAGGCTGAAGCCCTGCTGACCACGGTGCTCCTGGTAGCAGGGAGAGAGAAATACCCAGCTCCAGCAGGCACATCTGGTCGCACAGACCTGTTCGATGACCCGTCTTATGTCAACGTGCAGAACATAGACAAGGCACGCCAAGCTTCAGCTGCTGGCCTCCCAGCCACAGCCAACGGCAGTACACAGAAGGACCTTTTCGACATGAGTGAGTGGAATGGTGGCTGCAGCCAGAGCAGTGGATAGGTGGCTGTGGGCTTGGTCATGGTCCCCCTGCTCCTCTCTCCTTGCAGAGCCCTTTGAAGATGCCCTGCGTGTGCCCCCATCTGTGGGGCTGCCTCCTGCCCAGGTGGTGGCCTCCATGGAGGAGCAGCTAAGACGGGAGCCCTGGTACCATGGGAAAATGAACCGTAAGGAGGCTGAGAAGCTGCTGAAGGTGAATGGAGACTTTCTGGTGCGGGAGAGCACCACCACCCCAGGCCAGTATGTGCTGACTGGCTTGCAGGGTGGGCAGCCCAAGCATTTGCTCCTCGTTGATCCTGAGGGTGTGGTGAGTCCATTTAGGGGCCTGGGGATGGAGCTTGGGACAGCAGGTGTGGGGTTGTAGGGGTTACGTGAGCCACCAGAGCATTGGGGTTCTGCACTGCTCATCAGGGTACAACTTTGGGCTGGCTTTGGGAGTGGAGAGGGTCTGGTGGAGCATGGGTTTGAGACTGCAGCCCCAGGTCTGTGCCTAGCCCATGCCATGGAGGGTGGTGGCTCTGGCCTCCTGCGGGCACTGACGGCCTCCTGAGTGCCCCTTTTCCGGCCCCTCAGGTGCGGACAAAAGATCATCGCTTTGAGAGTGTCAGCCACCTCATCAGCTACCACATGGACAATCACCTGCCCATCATCTCAGCCGGCAGTGAGATGTGCCTGCAGCAGCCAGTGGAGAGGAGACTGTGAGCGCCTGGGGACCCCAGTGCACAGCACCGCCAATGCGCAGCCCTCTGGCCGTGTTCCATGCGCCAGGGAGCCCTCAGACTCTTGTAGGTGCTCCACTTGAGACTGAGCATGGACTTGGCTGAGGACAGGCCCTCTCTTCTTTCACCACATGGAGCTGATGGCCATGGGAGGGGCTCAGGCTGAGTGCCTGCAGGGTGGAGAATTGTTCTTGCAAAGCTCCTGCCCCTCCAGCTTCAGTCTTTGCAGAGCAGCTCAGCTCCTACCAAAACCCAGCCCTGCTGTCATGCCACAGCCATTCTTGTGCTCACCAGCACAGGCTCAGGACTGACAGGGCTGAGCCCCCATGAGCCAGAGGCAGCCTATCCTTATCTCTGGTGCCTGGGCCAGGAAGGCAGCCTATAGGGGGCTCCGTTCCTCCAAGCACGAGGCCCTTGGCTCTACCGGATCACTTTACGTGTAAAATCTGTGCCTTGACCCCGCAGGTCTCACACTATTATGCAAGGGCAGGGGCTGTTTACATAGCCACTCCCAGCGCCCTGTACCCCATCCATGACATGCTTGTGCTCCAGGACATGCGTCACCACGTCTCCTTCCATAGCTCTGGCAGCCCCGGGGGTTTGGCGGGAGGACCCCCCATGCATGCACAGTGTAACTCCCCCCAAGCCAAAGTGCAGCCCTGCCCCTCGCTGCCCCTGGCCCCGCTATACCAAAGGAACTGGCGGTTGTATTAAAGTTGGTATTTCTCTAGGCCCTGGCTGGTGTGAGCTGGGGGGTGGGGTTGGTGGTGGTGGTCCCTGTGGGCGCGTGGTTCCGCCCTGTGC
>VZSR01003808.1:551100-580963 GCA_013398615.1 Brachypodius melanocephalos | reverse complement strand
CTCCCCCCCCCCACCAGCCAGAGAGGCACTGCCATGCACTGTGTGTGGCTGCTCACCGGACACTGCCTGCCATCGGGACATACCAGGGGATCTGGGATGATGCTGGCCATGCCGCTGTCAGCCCTTCGCTATGAGCAAGGCTCTGGCCCCAGTGCACTGCCTTTGTGAGGGCTGAGGCTTCCTGGTGCTCCACAGTGCTGCTCCCAGTTAGGTCATTGCTCTTGAAGGGGCCACATCCTGAGCCGTGCAGCGGACATGGTGCCCCCTTCCGTATTCACAGGGCAGTGCCGCTGCCCTCTGCTCCGGTGCTCGGGATGGTCCCGGTACCGCTCCCCACCCCAGGTCCGTCCGTTTTAGCCAATCGTTAATGGAAATTTTTGTACCGTCGTTATAAAACTCTTAAACGGGCGTGTCGGTGTCTGTCCGAGGAAGGTGTTCGGGGGTGTCGGTGTCTATCTGGTACCGGGGGGGTGCCGGGTGTTCAGTAGCGGCGGGGCCGCGCCCGCTGTTCCAGCCCCCCGCACATCGCAGCGCCGCGCCGCACGCTGCGATTGGCAGCTCGCGTCACGTGCGCGCTCCGTCTCGGGGCGGTGGCTCCCGGGGAAAGTTCCCGGCAGGACGCGGCGGGTGCAGGTACCGCCGGGGCCGCGGTGAGGTGGTGCCTCTGCCAGGCCAGAACCGGCATCGGGACGGGACTGAGAGGCGCGGGCGCAGCTCGGACGAGGCCGTGGGAAGCGGAGAGGAGGGGGTTGTCAGCGGCGGGGCCATCACCCCCAGGCCAGTTCTGGGTCCCGGGCGGATGAGGGGGAAGACAGTGGCGGGGGATGGTCGAGACCCCCTTCCGGTGCTGCCGCTTTGCCGTGGGGCGGGGGGATCCCGACCGGGGCCATTGGTTTCCCTACGCCAGGCCCCGCGTCTCCCGTCCACCTGCTGGGCGGCATCACCGGCTAAAAATACCCCGAGGCAACAGCTGGTGTCAGTGGGGGTGGAGCCGCAGAGCCGGTGCACCGGGATGGCTCCCTGAAAGCCCCCCAGCTAGAGACTAGAAGGACTGGCTGGCACTGGGACCATGGCTCTCCCAGTCACATCCAGCTGGTCCTGGGAGCTGGGTCATGTCCCGCTGTCTGTGCGTCCACCTGTCTGTCCCCTTGCAGATAGCACTGGACTGTCCCTATGGCGGAGAAATTGGATCCTCGAGATTCAGAGAGCAGCTGGGTGCTGGCGGACAGTGAGGTGAGGGTGGGCAACTCCCAGAGCAGACCCTCACTGCTTGAGGTTTGCTGGGCAACATCCCAGAACTGGGAACCCCATGCCCTGGGGCCCTTAGGGCAGCCCCCAGAGCCTACCTGGGGCTGCAGGCAGAGAGGGGCACATGGAGGTTAGGGCTAAAGGCATCTCCCTATGTCCTCCCTTCCCATAGGGTCTGCCCATTGACACGGTGGGTCCGGAGCAGGACTCAACCTCCCACAGGTCTGACGATGAGGAACTGGAGGAGGAGGACGAAGGCACCCAGGACACAGTCACAGGCAGGCAGCCACCGTGGGCATGGGGCAAGCCTGGTGTCACCTTCCTGTGCCGCTGTCTCATCCCCATGTTCTGCTTCTCCCTAGCTGCGACCACCAACGATGCCACTACATTCCCCAGCCGGACCTTGTGCCCTGAGGGCAGTGGGCAGGGAGTGAGTCATAACTGGGGGGCTGGAACTGAGCTGGAACTGGTGGGCTGCTCCCCACACAGGGACACCCCATGTGGCAGTGCCTGTGTCTGCAGGACCCAGAGGAGTGTGAGGACTCCAGGGCGTGGGCAGTGCCTGCTCTGGATGGCTCTGCAGAGCCCAGCACGTTGGAGGGCAATGAACAGGAGGAGCTGAATGCTGAGTCTGAGCCAAAACCCTGCCTTGACACCTCCCAAGCAGGTCAGGGCCTCCCAGGGGACTGGCCTGGGGGAATCTGTGCTGACAGTGTTTAGGTGTAGACCCTTCCTGGAGGTCCCCTCCGTCTCCCTCTAGGGCCAACAATGGAGGACGTATGCTTCACCAGCAGTGAAAATAACATGGAGGGGCTGCGGTGGCGGCAGGGCCACAAGCCCCATCCTGGGCTCCCCACTGTCACACCTGCCCCACACCGAGGGACGCCAAATACTGGTGATGATGGGCTCAGTATGAGCAAGTACCTGCTAAGTGCCTTGGCGTTGGTTGTTGTGGGGCTGCTGATCATCACTGGTAAGTGGGGGTCCCAGTGGCCAAGGCCCCAGGGACAGGATATGGTCCAGATGTCCCCCTAATTGTCCCCTCCTCTTCCCAGGTGGTATCTACGACATGGTAGATGGTGAGTAGAGGTGACTAGCCCACACAGTAGGGGGACATCTTGGAGCAGCCTGGACATTTGGACCCACGTACTTCTCTGCAGGTCCTGTGGAGAGTATGGGGAGTTGGGACTTGGCTGCTGAAGAGCAGGAGATGCTGCTGTCCATAGACAGCAATGTAAGGAGGAGTCTCAAGCAGGACTGAGTGAGAACAGAGGGTGTCCTCAACACCCCCAGGGCTCCCAACCTTCCTGTCCTCCAGGACTCGCAGCAGAAGCCCCCTCTGCCAGATGCTGAGGGCCCGCAGAGCATGCAGTCCATGAGCCAACTGCTGGACAAGCTGGCCAAAGAGAATCAGGAGATCCGGCTCATGCAGGCGGAGTTACAGGTTGGTCCCCAGTGCCACGTCTCAGTGCTGTCTCCTGGTGCTGCTCTCCTGCTGCCACCTCTTTCACAGCCCCCCACCCCTGCCCCAGGCCCACAAGGAAGATCTGCAGGCACTGCTGCACAAGAGCGAGGGTGAGGTGGCAGCAGCCGGAGAACAACAGCAGAATCTGGCCGCAGAAAACGCGCAGCTGCGTGCAGCGCTGGAGCGGGAGGTCACTGCACTGCGGGAGGCTCAGGCTGAGCTGCGGCGCCTGCAGGCCACAGGGGCACCAGGCAGCCCCAGGGAGCCAACAGCAGAGCAGCCACGTGCCGCAGGTTCACCAGTGCGCAGCAAGGCCACGGCACGGCAGCATGGCAGTCTGGATTCATTGCGGCAGGAGCTAGTAGCCACCCTGGAGCGTGTGCGGGGCTCTGGGGATCTCAAGGGGCTTGTGAAAAAGCTAAACACCCTGGCACAGGTGCTGGAAGCAGAGGGGTTGGAGTCCTCCAGGCCCTGGAAGAAGCCATTCAAAGTGGAGAAGGAGAGCAGGTGGCACAAGCACCATGGCACCAGGGGGTCTCCCCGTGAACAGGAGAGGCAACAGCATGGCAAAGCCCACAAGAAGGATCCCCGAACCCCCCGTGAACACAAGCCAGGCAAAGCCTGGGGGAAGCAGTCTCACAGCCACCCACAGCATGGTTCCCGTGAGTTGCCCCAGCTCAGGCGGTACCGGGCACCACAGGGCTGTTCTGGGGTGACTGACTGTGCCCACAGGGAGGGCCAGGAAGTGCTTGGGGCTGCACTGGAGCCAGTGCAGAAGGTGCAGTTCCTGAAACTGCTGGAGAGCTTCATGGGGCAGCTGGGCTTGGGGAGACAATTTGGGAGGCTGGCACTGCGGCTTGATGGGGCTTTTAGAGCTGATGGTGTCTTTGCCCATGACCGCCTACGGTTTGTTGATTTTGTGGATGATGTGGAAGAGCTGCTTGAGGAGGTGGCGTGGCAGGAGTGGGGCGACAAGGAGGCGGTTGATGGCTTCGAGGAGTACATATTGCGGCACTGCAGTGGGTGAGCTGGGGTGGGTGGTGCCAGGGGTCCCCAGGGATTCCCTCCTTCTGCACCCCATCACACCTCCCCTTCTTTTGCAGCACCTCCGGGAACATGTGGAGCCAAAAAGCCCCAAGGCAGCATGACACGCGTGGGTAGAGCCAGGGGGGCAGTGTTGTAGTGTGCCAGCACCCCCACACAAGGGCTCCCCATGTGCTCTTTATGAGGGTCTGGGGGCTACCCTTGTACCCTGTAGGGTCAAGTAGGGCCACATCCCCAACTAAATGCACTGTGTGATGCTGCACTGCTACCATAAATAAAGTCACTGCTGGGCAGAGCTCTGTGTGTGGGGGGGAAATGGGGGTGCTGGGGGGGGAAGGGAGGGTGCTGAGGGAAGAGAGCTGGGGAAGTGAGGGTTCAGAGGAGGAATAGGGTGTGTAAGGGGAGAGCAGAAGGGACTGAAGTGCTGTGGGCAAAGAAGGTGCTGTGAGAGGGAAGGAAGGAGTGCAGGGAGGAGGAAGGGCTGCTGCGGGAGAGTGGGTGCAGATGAAAAGGAGGGGCAGAGAGGAATATGGTGTGTTGGAGGGGAAGGGGTTGCTGAGGGAGAAGAAAGGCTATTGGGGAGCTGGAGGGAAATGGGGATTTAGGTGAAGAACAGTGAAGAGGAAAGGGCAGTGCTGGGGGAAGTAAGAGGCAGTTGAAAAAGTGGGGTGCGGAGGGAGCATAGGAATGTTGAGTAAGGGCGCTCGGAGAGAAAAGGGGGTACTGAGGGAGATGGATGCTGGGAGAAAGTGAGATGCAGAAGAGGAATAAGGGTTGTTGGGGGAAGAGTGCTGCAAGAATGCAGATGCTGGTCGGAAAGGGGTTGTTGGGAGGAGCAGGGTGCTGGAGAAAGGGAGCTTTAGCGGAGAATGGAGGAAGCGGGGGCGCTGGGGGAAGGGGAGCGGGGCAGAGGGCTGCTGGGGTTACAGGTTCTGGAGGGCCAGGACCCGCCATATCCCCCGCGGGGATTCGCGGGCACCCTCGCTGCGCTGGTGGCTTTGCCCGGGAGGGGGCGCCGTGAGAAGCGCGTCCTGCCGCGGGGCGGGGTCAGCGGGCCGGCGCAGAGACGGAGGCGCCTATGGCGGCGCCGCGCGTCGTGCTGCTGCTGAGCGGGAAGAGGAAATCGGGGAAGGATTTCGTGGCCGAAGAGCTGCGGAGCCGGTACCGGACGGGGCGGAACTGGGGCCGGGGGTGAGGGCGGGGAAAGCATGGGGTGCGGGGATGGTACCGGAGGACAGGGAGCCGGGACTTGGCCCAGTGGATCCGGTACCTGAGCTCGTCCTGCTTACCCCTCTCCTACAGGCTGGGTCCCGACGTCTGCACCATTTTGCGCCTCTCTGGGCCCCTCAAGGAGCAGTACGCCAAGGTACCACGGCCGCACCGAGCCGTGTCACACCCCGCCGAGCTGTGCCAGGACACTGCCGTGCTGTGCCGTCCCACCCTCATACCGTACCACACCACGACGTACAGTGCCTCGCCATCCTGGGCTGTGCTGGGCAGTGCCATGTTCTACCACATGCTGTGCCGTCCCACGCTCATATTGTACCACACCAAGCCATGCCATGCCATGCCATCCAGTTGTGCCAGGGCATGTGCTTTGCTGTTCTGTGCCTTCCCATGCTCATGCCATACTACACTATGCCACACAGTGCTGAGCTGTGCCCTGCCCTGCCACACTGTGCTGTGCCATCTGATGCTTTGCCATGCTGTGCTGAGCTGTGCCGTGCTGCACCACACCAAGCCATGTCAGGACATGCTTGCCAAGTTGTGCCATCCCATAGTCATGCTGTACCACATTGTACCAAGCTGTTGCGTGCTGTGCTGTACTAAGCCATCCCATTCCACCATGCTGTGCTGAGGCATGGCATATCACAACAGCCGTGGCTGTTCTCTTCCATACTCATTGGCCCAGGCCATGCCTATTGAACTTCTTTCCCACAGGAGCATGGTCTCGACTTTCAGCGACTTCTGGATGCCAGTGCCTACAAGGAGATGTTCCGTCAGGATATGATCCGCTGGGGTGAGGAGAAGCGCCACACCGACCCTGGCTTCTTCTGCCGGGCAGCAGTGGAGGGAGCGCTGCAGCCAGTGTGGGTGAGTTTCGGGGAGTGCATAGGGGCATTGAGGGCAGAAGATGGGTGCTGATGGAGCCCCTGCACAGGTCGTGAGTGACACACGGCGCCTCTCGGATGTGGAGTGGTTCCAGGACACCTATGGGGATGTGGTGCAGACTGTGCGGGTGGTGGCTACTGAGGAGACAAGGAAGAGGAGGAACTGGGTCTTTGTCACTGGTGAGCAAGTGAGGGGCAGCTTTGCCTAGTGTGACGCCAAAACTGGGGTTGCCCAACGGGCACAGGTCTGCTGCCTCCACTTACTGTTCCTTGCCAATGAGTAGGAGCAAGAGGCTTTGGATCAAGGCCCCCAGTTCTGGGGGAGTAAGGCTATGATGGGGGTACAGATAGACATATCCTGACCATCCTTGGGGCCTCCCTGGCCTCTGTGCTACTAGGGGTGGATGACGCTGAATCTGAGTGCGGCCTGGACCAGGGAGTGGCCTTTGATTGGGTGATCACCAATGACGGGGATAAAGTGGCCCTGGGAAAGCAGCTGGAGATGCTGGTGCAGTCAGTCCACAGGAATCTATAGCTCCATGTTTCTCCTCTGGGGTTTGGGGACTGCATCATCCCCTTTTCTCCCCAGCATGTTCTCCTCCACCTCCTGCTAATGCTTCCTGTTCCGGAATAAAGCTCTGACACTGGGAACTGCTGCCACACTGGGCCTGTGTCTCATTTCTTGGGATGGGACACACAGGTGATCTTGCCCTACCCCTGCCATGGGTTTCCCAGCTTTTGGGAGGCAGAAGTCCAGTTCAATACCTTCTGTCCAAGCAGGGGGTCACCAGCTGGATGTTTCATGGTGTCTTTTAATAAGATTTCTAGTAGCCAATTCCCTACAGATTATCTGCTTCCTGAGCTCATACACTCTTATCTGCTCCTCTCCTGCAACAGCTGTGCACTGTGGGGGGTGATAGTTCCTGGTTGGGCTGCTGTTTTTGAGGGGGGATTAGGGCCCTGTATACAAATATATGTACATGTCACATACACTGGGACAACCATTACTCCTACCCCAACCTTGGGACATCGTGAGACACACACACTGCACCCCTCATCCATGGGTTGACCCACCTTCAGGATGGGAACACCTGCTCCAGCTCCTGTTCGTAATCTCCAGCCTCTATAAACGGTTTAAGGGGGATTATATAAAAGGAGGGGGAAAGGCCGTGGGGGAACTCAATGGGTTAAACATATGAGGGATCGTTCAGGACTTGTCTGTCGGAGAGCACGGGTACTGGCGCCTGGTGCAACCCGGTGCACTACAAGTCCCGAACGACCCCGCAGAGATGCAGGAACCGGGGGTGTGATGGAAGGGGGGAGATACAAAGCGGGGAGCGGGCGGGGATGATGTCAGCCTGCGGGGAGCCCCAGCGTGGCCAATGGCGCTGCGGGGCCGGGCCAGCGGCAGCGGCGGGGGCGGTGGCGGCGGCGATAGCGGCGAGAGCACGGAGTCCATTCATGATCCAGCGAACGGGGCTGGTGGCAAGTAAAGCGGAACCGGTGCCCTGTAAAGCGGCGCCGGTACCGCCGTCATGGAGACATCGGGGCATCTCCACGATTCGGGCGTGGGGGACTTGGAGGAGGATGGTCGGTGTCCCTGCCCCTTACCGGGGGATGAACGGTCACCGCCGCCGCCCTCCGCGCTGCCGCCGCTTCAGCACAGCCTGTTGCACTCCTCGCCCGGGTCGTTACGGGCCCCTCCTCCTCCTCCCGCCGCCCCCGCCGCCCTCCACCCTTCCTCCCGCCACGGCAGCCAGCTCAACCTCGGCGACCACCCAGCGGGCTCCGGGGTGGCTAGCAGCAAACACCGGCAGCCCAGCCCCTTGGTTCATCGGCGGGACAGCAACCCCTTCACTGAGATTGCCATGAGCTCCTGCAAGTACAGCGGGGGGGTGATGAAGCCACTCAGCCGACTCAGTGCATCCCGACGAAACCTCATCGAGGCCGAGCCGGAGGCACAACCTCTGCAGCTCTTTGGTGCCAGTGAACCCCCTGAAATTGTTGTCTCACGCGAGGACAACCATGCGCCCACCACCCACCGTCCGACCCGCCCGCCTGCCCGGCCGGCCCCCACCACCTTTGCCAAGGGGCCCAAGCGCAAGGCGCAGAACATTGGCTACCGGCTTGGGCACCGCCGGGCACTATTCGAGAAGCGGAAGCGCCTCAGTGACTACGCGCTCATCTTCGGCATGTTTGGCATTGTCGTCATGGTCATTGAGACTGAGCTCTCCTGGGGGCTCTACTCAAAGGTACCAATGGGGCCAGGCGGGGGTGTGTGGGGCTCGTGGCACCAGATAGTGCCTGGTGGGGTGAGCATGGAGCCATTTGCCCCGTCTATCCCGTGGGATAAATATGGAGCTCTTTGGCCCATCTGGAGTGGAACAGTGTCAGACAGGCTGGCTGGTGACTGACAGGATGTTCCCAGAGCTTTAGTGGATGCCGCAGCCACAGGTGTTGGACAGGGTGACCAGCTGGCTGGAGGTGCGGGGCCTATGTGCTGGTGGGTTCTCTGTCGACTCCTGCCCCATGCACTAGCAGCAGCAGGCACTGACCCACTGAGGTCTATGGTGACTGTTGCTGGCATGGCAGTGCACTCCTCAAAAGCACTGTGCCCCCGGCGGTGCAGCGAAGCACCCCCTCCCTCCTCTGCCTCCTCCTCCACACCCCTTCCTGCTATTTTTTTTTCCTTTTTTTTTTTTTTTTTTTTTTTTTTTTTTTTTTTTTTTTTTTTTTTTTTCAGGACAATGTCTTTTATTTATAATTCTCCCCCCCCCACGTCCCTTCCAGCTCCTGCTCCCGGGCTGTGCTGGTTGGCAGCGATATGAATAACTCTTTGTATAGACATCTGTCATGTTATTTATACCTATCCAGAGAGGGGAAGGCATCAGCACCCTCACCAGCACCCATGGGCATCAGCGGGACGGCAATACTGAGGGGGCTGAGGTGCAGCCAGTGGGGGTCCCCATGCCATAGTGCTGCCAGTGGAGGGGGAAAAGCAGGGTGGGAAGGGGCTGCTCACCACTTCCTGCCATTATCTGGCATGGGCAGTGGGGAGGGCAGTGTGAACAGAGGAGGTGGAGGAAGGGAAGCATGTCGCTGGTGGTCCTGTGGTTTGGGGAACCCTGCTCCCTCCCCACCGAGGTGCCTGGTGGGGGGCTCCTGAGCCCCATCTTTCCATGGCTGCCAGGGTCAGTGGGCGTGTGCAGGCTGTGGGCAGCAATTCAACTGCTCTGTCTGAGGCAGGGGCATGCCTTGGTACCAAGCTGGCATCCCTAGCATCCTTGCTGGGAAAGAAAGATACTTCAATGGCAGAGCTTTTTTCTGGTGGTTCCCACTCCCGTTTGGCAGGAGCAAAAACAAATCACCATCCCCCACCTGCATCTGCTACCTGTTGAGTCGCGGCTATGCAGGCTCCATGTGCCTGCATGCCTGGCACCAGGGGGTCTCTCACCCTTATCAAACTGCCAGCAACACCACTGCCATGTTCGCTGGCCCCACCACACTGAGCTGCTGTGTCAGCTGGGGAAGACCCTGTGAGTCAGCGCTGCTGCCGTGCAGCAGCTGTGACATGCTGCTGCGCCCCTGCCCACTGTGACACAAACAATTTTGCTGACAACCACAAGGTTCAGGAGAATCCCTGGCTCCAGCCTCCACAGGTCCTTGGCCAGATTTGCAGCAGCTGTGTATAAATTCCCCCCACAGCAGCCCCCAGTGAGAAACCAGAACTCACCAGCAGGGACACGAGTGTGGGAGTGCGTGTGATCAGGGGTGGTTGCCATTGTGCACATGGGGATATCAGCACAGGTCCAACTCTGCCCCATGGCCCCAGCCATGCCATTGCATGCTGCCAGCCAGAAGTTGCTGGGGCTGAGCAGGGAAGCAAGGACACACTGGCCAGAGTTTGCCTTCTCCCTGCCTGTTAATTGGCTGTGGGCAGGGCAGGGCCTCTCCTACCCACAGGATAACACTGCTGCCTCCCACCAGCTGTGCAGCACTATCAGAGTGAAGCATCCTGCCATCCACGTGGTGGAGCAGGACATGTGCCAGGGGTGCCAAGGTCTTTCCCCACCTTGGCCAAGACCCCATATTGTTTGCTGTGAGCATGGGATCCAGAAATGGCTCTTCCTGACAGGTCTCTTCAGGCAGGAGACATTGGTAAATGTTGTGTAACACTTGCCAGGTGGGGCAGAGGGTGCCCATGCAGGGTTTGTGCCCCTGGGAAGGGTTTTGCCAGAGCCACCCTTGGCACAATGCTACCCCACAGTTTTCCTGGTAATAGTAGTGTTTAGTCCCAGCACTTTTCTTAGCACCAGCCATTATATCCACACAATTGCACAGCCAGAGCCAAGTTGTTAACAATGTGGTGCCGCCTCCACAGCAAATAGTCCCTTCTCTGTGTGCAAACACCCTGTGGAGATGAGGAATATTGGGGAGAGGGAGCCAAGCAAGGCCAAAGTCAGCCCAGCGCATTGGGGTGCCAAGAATAGCATGTCATAAGTATGTTGGGTCTTAGTATGCCATGAGTGTGCCAGACCTCACCGCGCTGGGGCTTGGCATGTTGGGGATAGCATGGATGTGTGGGATGGGTGCAGTAGTAAGGTAGGTTGGTTTGGGAATAACATCTTAGTGAAAGTCTGCCAATGCCCTAGCATCAATGGGGCTGGACTATGGCTGGCATGAACATGAGTTTACCAGTATCCAAAGGGTACAGTGAATCCTGCTTTTTCCAGTGGGGTCCTGGGGACCCGGCAGTTCAGCCATCAGTGAATCAGGAGCTGGTTTACTTTACATAAGACTAATTAGCTGGAGGGTCAAGTTAGATCATCTGTTTGGATACCATAATACTGGGCTCAGGCTAGATGGGGCCAGAGCACTGGTACTGCATACCTCAGAGGGGAGGCTGGGAACTGCACTCAGCAGAACAGAATTTTAAAATAATTTTGGAAAGAGGGCACATGGTGCTGGTGGTACCAGTGGTGCCAGTGGTGCTGGAGGTGCCAGTGTTGCCGATGATACTGATGGTGCCCTTATTACTATGTCAAGCTGCTTAGGGGAGAAGCTGAAGCAGCAAGAGTGCCATTGAGGATGGGGTTAGCAGGTGTTGGGGGGCAGTATTTTCTTTGGAGTATGGAGTCCAGTGCCAGCAGAGTCCCACAGCTGTGTACCCCTTAATGCCTTCCCTGCTTTCACCCTGCAGGACTCCATGTTCTCCCTGGCCTTGAAATGCCTTATAAGCCTCTCCACCATCATACTGCTGGGCCTCATCATTGCCTATCATACACGGGAGGTGCAGGTAAGTCCTGGCATCATCAGTGCCTAGCGAGGGGCTGCTGGGGTGGGCTGTGGGGTTTGCCGACCACCTGAGTGGGACACAATATCTGAGCTCACATCCTGTTGCATCCTAGAGCCTCCTTCCTCTTTGTTAGGCTGTTGCATACCAGTGAGGGTTCTTGGGGGGCAGTCAGGCCAGGCACCAAGGAGTCTGTCTGAGTCCCAGGTACCTGGCAGATATGCTGGTGGCTGGGGGAGACTATGGCCAGGAAGGGCTCAGGCCAGTCAAAGTGCCAAGGAAAGCCACGAAATCCTTTCCTAATCAGGACTGCACACCCTCTTCCTCCCTGGCAAGTTAAAGGTTCCCAGTTTAAGTTAAAAGTTCCCAGTTTGTTCCAGGAAGGCTGTGCTTCCCTGTGCAGCCTAGCTTTGGCACAATGCCAGCCTGTTTTGGACATAGGAGGAATGAATCACCACTCAGGAGAAAGAGCATCCTGGGAAGGGATGTCAAAGCCCTTGGCCCTGAGCCCACCATAATCCTACCTTGTCCCTCCTGGGGCTGGAAGACAGAGGGGCTTTGCCATATAGAGGGCTGGCAGCAGCATCACACGCCCTGCCTCCCTCTGTCCCAGCAGTCCCCACTCCAGCTCAGCCTGCCCACATGGGGATCAAGCCTGGGGGTGAGTTACTCAAGGCAAATATTTGAGAGCTCTGGTTCTTGCTGGAACAATATTTACCCCAGGATAACGGTGGTTGGGGTCAGCCGGGTGAGCTGTGCCCCCGGTGCTCACTGTTTCCTCTGCTTGTTGTTTCTGGCAGTGGGTTGCACAAACACAACATCCACTCAGGCAGCACACAGGTCACCTTACCTCTCCTGCCTTGACCAGAGCCAAAGTCCCACTGCTGTCCCTCTGCCCATGGAGACTGAACCTCACTATGGTCCCAGCTGCTCTGCCAGGCCAGTTACACTGACAGGGAATTAGATGAGTTTGACTTGACCTGCTCCAAACAAAGTTGTGCTGACTGCTCATTGCCCTGTGTGTTATAAAGTGTTATAAAGGAATTGCTGATAATCCAACCGAAATGGAATGGGACTGCCAGAGCTGTAAATCCTCAACTTCTTGTACCTCTCAGCCAAGGTGGGGGACTGTGGTCACCTGGCCATGGCACTTGTCAGGCCTCTCAGCCTCTGGGAAATAATTACTTCAGCCTCTTCCCTCAGGATTCCCTCTTCCTCTCTTGCCCAGAAAGTTGTGGCTGCCTCATCACTGGAAGTGTTCAAGGCCAGGTTGAATGGAGCTTGGAGCAACCTGGTCTAGTGAAAGATGTCCCTGCCCATGAAAGTGGGGGGAAAGAAATGAGCTTTAAGGTCCTATTCGACCCAAACCAGTCTGTGATTCTCTCATGGTACTAATTGTGTTAATTAGTCCTTTGGGATACTTGAAGGTCTTCCTGTGCCTCAGTTTCTCTGGGGCTGAGGCATAACTCAGCACCCCAATGATGTCTCTGGTGTCTAGGGCAGAACATGCCATCCTCTGCCAGCACCACGTTATCATCACAACACATGAAGGAGAGCAGTGCTGGCAATGCTGCCAGCTTCCACCAAGGTGTTTTGGTGGGGCAGAGACCCCTCGTCCCTGTGCTTGGAGTGCCTAGGGCTGTTTATGCTTTTGATGAAACTTTAGTCCCCATGAGGTGTCTCAGTAGCTTTTCTCGGGCTTTGTTTTTCTGGAGATGTGGTGGCCAACACTCTTATTTCTTCTCCTTCTGGAGCCAGTGATGCTGGATATGTTGGGGAATGCCCCCTTGGGTACCAACAAAGCACACTAGGTTTCCATGGAAACCCGCATTGATGCTTTACAGGTACAGAACTAAGAGGGGCTGACTCAGGGGAATCCTGCCCAAATCCTTTCCTACTCCTTCCCTTCCCTGGCCTATGGCAACCCCCCATCATGCAGTCAAAAGGCTCCTGCCTTTTTCCACTTGCTAATTTGTTTATTTTAACACCCTTTTCCAGGAAGGAATAGGCTGTCAGCTTGCTAAATGCCTGAGGATCTCCCTTGACAGCTTGGAGCATTTTTGTAAACAATTTCTCAAACAAAGCAGCTAAAAGGAGTAGAGTTTTCCCTGCAGAAAGGGAGGTGGCTGGGACAGCCACTCCATGAGTCAGTCCCAGGGGCTCCTGCCATCCCCAGGGAGAGCCTCAAGTGCCATGCTGTACTAGTGAGGTGGCTGGCACAGGTGTACTGGCAGGGCAGGAGGGCTGTTCATGGGCTCAGTGCCAGCTGGGGCCATGCTCCTCACGCACTTCTCATCTGCTGCCCTGGGTGTGTGCAGCCCTGGATCCATGAGCAAGCCAGCATCATTTCATGCTTGCAGGATTGAGGACACAGACAGTAGCACCAGCTGCCACATCCCCCTTGGATCCTTTCCTAGTGCTTTCTTTGCCAAGTGCTACTTGCAGAGAGGCCCTGAGTACGTCCCTGCTGCTGTGGTGATACAGGGAGAAGCCAATGGCAACCTCAGGACAGCCCTGCCAAGACAAGACAGGATGGGTGACTCCCAGGGCTCTGGTGGCATCCCAGAGAGGCCAAGTGAGCTGCCATCTCCTCAGCTCCTGCAGAGACCCTAACTCCATCACTGATGATGGGAGAGGAGCTGGTGTACCCAGGATGAACCATCAGTTGCCATGACAACTGAATCCCATCTCTGCCAGCAGCTGGATGTCTGACTCTGGTGTTCACTGCCCAGATATTCCCCTGGAACTCAGAGTGTGATGACTGTCAGTGAAATCAGTGCAGCACCAGGAGCAAATGGACTGAGGTGGCTCATGCTGGTGCTCTGTGGCACCATGGCTTGCCCATCTCAGTGGCCTGGATGAGGGGGACATTCCAGGAGGTGGGCTCCTGCCAGCCAGATTTTGAGTGAGCTCTCCCCATGCTGTGCCTGGGTGTGTGCTCAAGGCTAGGCACCTTAAAGGTTTTGGTGTCACCTGCAACGTGACCATCTCTGACACACACTAGCAGGGCAGCAGAGAGGTTGGTGGTGACTCATTCTCATGTTTTTCCTCTCCATCCATCTCCAGCGCTTCTGGCTGAGCCAGCTGCACCCAGCTCTTCTTAGCTCTGGTGTCAGACCCCCACTGCCTGTGGAGGGAGGGATGCTAGTGGGCAAGTTGTGTGGGGACACGAGTAACCACGTGGTTTTGCATCTTGGTAGCTCTTTGTGATCGACAATGGAGCTGATGACTGGCGGATAGCAATGACGTATGAGCGCATCCTCTACATCAGCCTGGAGATGCTGGTTTGTGCCATACACCCCATTCCTGGGGAGTACAAATTTTTCTGGACAGCTCGCCTGGCTTTTTCATACACACCTTCTCGGGCAGAGGCTGATGTGGATATCATCCTGTCTATCCCCATGTTCCTGCGCCTCTACCTGATTGCTCGGGTGATGCTGTTGCACAGCAAGCTCTTCACTGATGCCTCCTCACGCAGCATTGGGGCACTCAACAAGATTAACTTCAACACCCGCTTCGTCATGAAGACACTCATGACCATCTGCCCTGGGACAGTGCTGCTGGTCTTCAGCATTTCCCTCTGGATCATCGCTGCATGGACAGTCCGTGTGTGTGAGAGGTGAGAGGGGTTTGGGATGTGTGGTGCTTTGGGATTCACAGTGGTTTGGAATGAGCAGTGGTTTGGGGTATGTGGCAGTTCAGGATGCTTGGCAGTTCAGGATGCTCAACAATTCGGAAAGCCTGGTGGTTTGGGATGCTCAGCTGTTCAGGATGCACATAGGTTCAGGATGAGTGGAGGTTTGGGATGCATGGTGGTTTGGAATGCTCGGTAGTTCAGGATGGGAGCACAATGAGCAGCAGTTTGAGATGTGTGGTGGTTTGGGATACTCCATGGTTCAGGATGTGCAGTGGTTCAGGATGTGCAGCAGTTCAGGAATGCATGATGATGTGCAGTGGTTCTGGATGCTCAGCAGTTTGTGGTTTGGGATTCAAGGCTGTTTGGGACTCTCAATGGAGATGCAATGTCCTAACACCCTGTAGGAGGGATGCAGGGCCCTGGGGCCTGAGCAGCCACGGGTTCCCTCCACCGAGCCCTGTTGTTACCAGATGATAAATTGTCTACACAGACAGGAAGCAGAGTAGGGTCAGCCCTGTCCTCACAGTGCAGTACCTAGGACAGGCAGGGTCCTTGTGCGAGAGGCTAGTGTGTGGTGCCCAGAAGCCCCAGGAGCAAGGGTGGGGGACAAGAATGGGAGCAAGAATGGTGGGAGCTGGGGTCTGTGTATGAGGAGGGATCAAAGGTGCTGCCGGTAAGTGACAAGGCCTGGCTCAGGCTCTAACATCACTGCAACTGACTGCCATGACAACACTGGTGACAAATCCACAGCCTGATGGCATCATGCCAGCATCAGCGTGCTCAGCACTGAGGTTGCTGTGGCGACCAGCCTAGTGGATATCAGTGCACCTCTGTCTCTCAGGGACCTGCCACCACTCTTTGTCTACTGAGGGAACCAGGGGGCTGCAGTGGTGGCATCCCAGTGCTGTGCCAGAAGGTTTTCTCCACAGCCATGGTGCAGGGTGCCAGCAGCACCTGGGGAAAGGAGGGAAGGTCCTCTACAAGCTGTCCTGTTGGGGCAGCTTCGTGTCATCCTTGGAACTAGGGTGCGAGAGATCCCACCAATCAGCATCCCTGAGTTACCTGGGACACCCAGACTGCTTCTAGATTGCTTGCAAAACGAGAGGAAAGCTACGTCCCCTCTTCCCCAGGGTGAGACCCATTGCTCTGGTCACAATGCAAAGGGGCATTAGGGCAGCTGCAAGTGCTGTGGCAGTGGCATGGGATGGCACACTGAGATTTTATGAGCTTTTACTGGCTGTGTTTGCCTTCCTGCCTCCCTTAATTATGTTCTCCTTATGAGCTGGATCCTCAGGCACCACCTAATTGTGTTTGAGAAATTGTGGTTTATGCCCCCTAAACAGGGAACAAGTGGATAGGCACCCAGGATACACACAGGAGGGTAATCCCACAGTGGCGAGGCTTAGGCTGGAAGATGCAATGAAGAATTATTAGGGAAAACATCCCCAGAAATTATGCAGACAAGGCACTGCAGATCATTGGTATCACAGTTGCCATCAACTCCCTCTATGTACAGAGGCAGAGGCAAACCCAGGTGGGCTGGAGATGCATCAGTCCTGGTGGGGGATGCAGAACCTCTGGGACATGCTCCATGTGTGAGGGATGCAATATCCCTTGTGCTTGCATCAGCCCTGGGGGTCACACAGCTTCCACACGGGCTACCCAGAATGTGTCCCCCTGTCCACACTGATGTCACTGGCACTGGAAACCAGTTTGCTGCAGTTTGCAGGACCATTCCCAACTAGCTCCCAACAACTGGAGCCCGGCACTTTAGAGGTTTTTGTGCTTCTCCAACACACGGTTCTCGGGCTGGAGTGGCATGGCCATGGCACACCTCCTCGGCACTGAGCTGTGGTCTCCAGTGTCTGTGGGCGCAGCATCCTCCCGTGCGCGCTGCGGGGCCGCACCTCTCCGAAGGCAGCGAGTCGCTTAGCAACCTCGCCTGCTCGCCTGGCCACCGCGCACAGCCGCCTGCGGTGCCTGCCGTGCCGCCAGCGCTGCCGGGCCTGCCCGCCGACGGCTCGCACGTGTGCTCACACGTGTGCTTGTTCGTGCAGCCAGCCCGCTCCTGGGACGAGGCTGCAGCCAGCCTGGAGCACGAGCTGGGGCTGCCCAACGCCATGGGGTTGGTTCAGCCGAGATGGTGCTGTCACAGTGGCATGGCAGGGCAATAGGGTGATGCTCACAGCTGCCACAGTGGTGAGGGTGGCTGTGGCCTTAGTAGGGGCAGGCAGACAAGGGGACAACAGAAAGCGGTGCTGGTGTCTGACTGATTGCGGCAACCCCTGGCGTGAGCAGGTGGCCCCTCTTTCTGCCCACATCAGCCGTGGCGTGTGCCAGCCCCTCTGGTTTATCAATTCTTGCTCAAAGTGCTACTCAGAAGAGAAAATGTCCCTCTGTCCAGTAGGCCTATAACCCCCTTGTCCAGCATGATGCTCTTGGGGTTGTCCCCTCAGGACATTCTATCCTGCAGGATGAGGTGGGCTCAGCTCTTCTCAGGAGAATACACTGGATGGGATAAGTGTGTGTGGCCCACTGCTGGCACTGGAATTTTGGGGAGCACCACTGTGGTCATGGGCTCTAGGTCTCTTGGCCAACCCTGGCCAGAGTGAATCTCACCATGGCTGAGGGTGCCTTCTCCTGCACCAGGACCTCATTTGAGTCTCCAGCTGAGGGAAAAACATTTCAGAAGAGGAGAAAACCCAACTGCTCTGCAAGTGATGATCTTGGAGCTGGGATCGCCAAAAACTCCATCTGTTTTCCCTCTCTGGATTCTGTGAAGAGGCTGGGAGAAGCCTGTCGGGGAGGCAGGAGAACAACTGTCCTATTCATAGCAGGGTAAAGGCACTGCCTGCCCCTGCCAACTTAGGGCTGAGTCCCAGTGCAGACTGGGCCAAGTCATGTTCTGCAGCCAGGGATCAGCAGCCCTCAGGAAACATACCTGCATGGCTTGGCTGTGCTTGTGCCAGCCCTGGGGTGCTGGAGGCAGCTGGGGCCCCTCGTTGCATGCTTGCTGGAGGAGCCGCAGCCAGTGTCTGGGACAGCCAGAGTGGTCATTGACCTCACATCTCAGCAGGGACCTGGAAAATTTGCAGCATTCCCAAAGCTGCAGCCGCTCCACATGTCTTGAGTGTGTGAGCTGTTCCTCTGTTCTTTAAAGCCAAACACATGCCAGAGGCTCAATAGATTTCATCCCCAGCAGTTCTCCTGGGGCTGCTGACAGCACTGTCTTCTGGGATGGCACAGCCCAGGCTGCAGCACCAGTAGGATGCAGGGGAGGATGCCAATGGTGAGCTGCTGTGGTTAGGGGCCTTGCAGAGCCACAGCTCTTTCTCTCATCAGCCAATTCTTGCTGCAGCACCACATGACACCGGGGACACACAACAAGACTGGGATGTGGTGACAGGTCTGACTGAAAGCAGAAGCTCTTTCCACTGAGTTTTTTCTCTCATTTTGTCCATTTGGGTCTTCCAGTGCCAGAAATTGTGCAGCCACCGCTACTATGGCACATCCTACTGTGTTAATCCTGTACCCCAGCACAGCCCATACCAGGTACCCCCATTTCTGCCACATCCATCCCTGTCCCCTGCTGTGATACTGATGTCTGTGTCTCCTTGGCAGGTACCATGACCAGCAGGATGTAACCAGCAACTTCCTGGGTGCCATGTGGCTCATCTCCATCACCTTCCTCTCCATTGGCTATGGTGACATGGTCCCACACACCTACTGTGGGAAGGGAGTCTGCCTGCTCACTGGCATCATGGTAAGGGCGATGCCAAGCCGGTCGTCCATTTTGTGGGCTCTGCCTCTCTCCGTTGCAGAGGTGGGGCCACTGGATTTTACAGGAACCTGTTTCTCAGCTGTTTTCTGCATGTATAAGGCCTAATGACTTCAGCTCTGACATCTCACCGCCTGGAAGTTAATGGAGTTGTCTCAGCTGATGAATTTGGGGTAGATTTGGACCCACATTCAATAAGGGTGGAGGGGCTTTGGTGGAGTCAGTGATGTCCCCAGGAAGCAGAAGGGCACCTGAGCATCGCTTGGCCATCTTGGTCCACACCATCTAGCTTCCACTGCTCATCTGCCATGGGTTCCTTTCCTTCTGGTCAAAAGGTCACCGTTCTCCAGGGCCTCCAGCATACCTGTCCCAAGGAGCCCACCACAAGATCTCCTGGCTTGTGGGATTTTCCAGCCAGGGCTGCTGAAGGAGCAGCTGGGGGCCCTGTGATCATGGCTCCTCTACAGATCCACCCCAGCCATCAGCACTCTAGCTCTACCAACCTCAGCTCCAGGCCCTGGGGATGGAGCCATCCCTCCTCCCAGCTAGGGCAGACAGAGCTGACACCCCATGAGTACCATCAGCTGGGGATGCTCCACCAAGAGATATTAATTCTTATTATCTGCACGTCTTTGATTCTTTGATCTGTCTTGGATGACATCAGATGCAGCAAGGCTAGTACTATTGGTGGGAGCCAAGCAGGGGAGAAAATCCCTGTGGATGGGGGTGATGCAGCAATTGCCAGCAGAGAAGCTGCTGGCTCAGCCGAGGGGATTTTGGTGCTGCAGGCTCCCAGAGCTCTTCCCCAAATTACTGGTTACTTTGAAGTGAGACACCATCTGTCAAAGTGTCTCCCCACACCCTGCACAACCCCCCAGCCCTGGGAATGGAGACTCCTATGCCCACTAGGGTTGGAGGCTTTGCTGGGCTTCCCCAGTCGGCACCAAGGGTAGTTGCTCCACCAGAGAGAGAGGTGGTGGGAGTCGAGAGTGTGCAGCAGAACCTTTGAGGATGCTGAAGAATTCAGGGTATCAGATTAATTAATGGCTCTTTAAGGAGAGCTTGCCAGGCTGACAGCACTCTGCCAGAGCACTAGGGGGAAGCAACCCAGCTGGTATGAGCAGCAGCAGGCAGAGCTCAGGAGCACAGCAGGGAGGTTCTGGAAAGAACACCTTGGTGCAGATATGCACCGGAGATGATGGCTGCCACACAGATCTGGCCCTAATTGCTGGGATAAGGGAGTTCCTACCTGGTGCATTTGGGATACATGGCAATTTGAAGGGTCCTGATTTGGGGCCTCTTCTCTGCTCTCACCCATGTTGCCTGGTGCTTCCCCACTGATATCCCACCCCAGACCTCTCTTGGTAGTGGAGGGCTCTCCACCCCACAGGGCACTGACACAGGGCAAATCTCTGGCCTGCAGTGGCACAGGCTCACCACTGACCACTGCTGACCTTGTTAATAGCCCTGGCCTCTAATAGCCCCCATTATGCAACCCAGCCGCTCAAGGACACCCAGGCTCTGTAATATCTTCTTGTTAGGAAAATGGGGAGGACAGGTAGCTTTAGTTAATTAGCAGATTGCAAGGATGAGGGTGGGAGTGCTGGTTGTTACAAGAGGGTGACAAACTGTTTCCCCAACTGATGTCTCTGCACAGGGTGCTGGATGTACAGCACTGGTGGTGGCTGTGGTGGCCAGGAAGCTGGAGCTTACCAAAGCTGAGAAGCACGTCCACAACTTCATGATGGACACACAACTGACGAAGCGGGTAAGGTGCCATGGGGGACAGCAGGAGTGGGGGCATTGTTGTGTGCCAGGAGCTGGGGATTTGGGCTACCATGGCAGGAGGAAGGTGTCAGCACCTCTGGATCCTGTGGGTACCACAGTGGAAGGAGGAGTCAGCATCTCTGAGTGAGGCTACAACAGGAGAGGAAGGTGTTGGCATCTTTGGATGTGAGTCCTGCAGGTACCAATGCTGAGGCAGTTGTCAAAGTGCTGTGGATATAGTGCAGGCACAAGTGTTACTCTGAGACAAACAGCACCAGCTCTGTTCCAGGGATTTAGGTGATGCTCCTTCTGGGAGCCTACTACCTCCGCTTCCAGATCATGATCTCACTTCTCTTGGTGTCAGGAAGACAACTGAATTTGGTGATTCAGTGACCACCAAAGATAAGAACCACACTGTGAGGTTCCCCTGAGGGGCCCAGAGCCTGCAGTAGGGCGTTCATGGGGTCACTGTCATACCGAGGGTTAGTGTCACACCCCTGGTAGCATGCAGGAGCAGCAGGAAGTTGCTGGTCTTAGCAGCCTCATCATGGCAAAGCATCAGCAAACCAACAGTGACGTGTCATATAATGGGCTCTGCACACTAGAATATGTTTCAGAGGGGATGGTGGCAAAATGAGCATGAGTGCAGCCCTTGGAAAGTGGTGGGATGCAACTTCACCCCAAAGAGCAGAGCCCCAGACAAAGCTGTGACACTCCAGGAACAGGCAGGACTTTGGCATGACCAGGCTGGGAAAGCAAAACAACTGGTCACCCTTGCTCCACTGGCCATTGATATGGATCTGCAGGCTCCGTGCCAGGCAGACAGCAGCCAATTGCTCCTGGAATGAGCAGCTGAGCTGTGGTTTAGCTGGAGAGTCTGCAGAAGTCACATCCCAGTGCCATCAGCACAACAGGAATCAAGAAAAACATTGAGATGATTTTTTCTTGAGGCTTATGGTACCCCTTTGTGCATAGGCAGAGCCAAGTGCTGGAGCATGAGTGCAGAGTAGGACTGGGACATGGGTGCACCAGGGGCCAATAGCTCTGCCTTCTCTTACTCCTTCTTGAACTGTCCATCATCCCTTGCAACATTCCAGGAGACTGTGCGGGTGCAAAGCCGTGCGCCTCACTCCAGCTGGGGCAGGTCAAGTGCTCTTGCAACACTGGTTCATGGCAGAGCCAGACCAGTGTCTCTGTGAAATCCCATATGGCTGGTGACCTGCAGCAACTCTTCTTTTCAGATCAAGAACGCAGCAGCCAACGTCCTGCGGGAAACATGGCTTATCTACAAGCACACCAAGCTGCTGAAGAAGATTGACCATGCTAAAGTCAGAAAGCACCAGAGGAAGTTCCTACAAGCCATCCACCAGTAAGAGGCTGTGCAGTGGGCTGGGGGCAGACTGAGCTCCAGATAAACCAGGATCCTGTCCCTGGCAGGGGCAGGGGGACAGTTTTCCATTGCCTGGGATGCAGGCAGGTCTCCAGATGCAGTTTGAAAGAGGGGAGGGAGTACAGCCATGTGCTCTTTCCTTCTCCCCAGGTTACGGAGTGTGAAGATGGAGCAGAGGAAGCTGAGTGACCAAGCCAACACCCTTGTCGACCTCTCAAAGGCAAGTCCCACAGGGACCTTGTGGCTTGGCCAGACTGAGTGTTTTTCTTCACTCGGAAAAACTAAAGCAGACTTGGCTGACCGCAAAATGCTCCGACTCAATAAATGTCAGCAAGGAATAGCTGCTGTGGGATGGCTGCCCTTGCAAAGCAGGAGGAGAAACACATACATGAGCCAGAGGTTCCCTACAACCCTTTTGCAAGGGATACCACTGCTCAGCAGCACAGGGCCAGCAGAGTTTCCTTGCTTTGATGGCCAGGGATGAGCTAAACTGCAGTCACAGAACCCTTGGAGAACCTGGGTGGGCTAAGATGGGGCAGCTCTCAGGGCAGAAAGGGGTAAAGGGGTGAGTTCTGCTAGCAGCAGGGGCACTAACCCTTCCTGCCATGGTAACCTCGCCACTGTCCCCTATGTCCGCTCTCCAGATGCAGAACGTGATGTACGACCTCATCACAGAGCTAAATGACCGCAGTGAGGACCTGGAAAAGCAGATCAGTGGTCTGGAATCCAAGCTGGAGCAGCTCAGTGTCAGCTTCAACTCCCTGCCCCTGCTGATGGCTGATATGCTGCGCCAGCAGCAACAGCGCCTGCTTGCCGCTGTCCTGGAGGCCCGGGGGGTTGGTGTGCCAGTGGGCACCCCTCAAACACCTCTCTCTGAGAGCCCCATTGGGGTCAGCTCCACCTCCTTCCCCACTCCTTACACGAGCTCAAGCAGCTGCTAAAATGCAGCCCCTCAGCCCCACCATGGACAGGGGAAGCATTTCCACACAGAACATGAGGTCTCTGTGAACTTTCTTCTGGCCCTTGAACCGCTGCGGGACCCTTCAGCTGGAGCCAGTGGGACCAGCAGTGACAAGCAATGCTCAGAGCTTTGCCAACGCCTTGGTATTGGGAATTGCATCCCCATTCAGGTGCCTCAACACGTGGTGAAGGAAGGGGACAGAAGATGATGCCTTGGGCCAGCCTGTGCCGTGGCGTCCGGTGGCAGATGGAAAACCCACGCTCAATCTCAGGTCTTCACATTTCAAAAGAAAACAAAACACCAAGTCAGAAGCACTGAAGCAACGGAGACACCGGAGGGAGAGCTTTCCTCCCTGGGGCACTCCCCTTGCTCCCTGCTCCTCTCACGATTGCCAAACGACACCAGGCAGATACCAATGTGGGGGGTTTGTTATTCAGGCTCTGGCTGATGCTGCCTATGCTCCATCCCATCTCCTTGCCAGGACCCAGAGGACAGCCCCCTCACATTGACAGCTGGGTGACAATGTCTGGCTATAACCTTCTTGGAGAGTTCTGTGGAGCTGTGAGTGTTTTCTACCCCGAGAAGAATGATGGACACTTCTTTCTGGTCCTTAGTGTCATATCCTGCCTGGAGACGCATGCCAGAGCCAGGAAAGCAGTGCCTACAGTGTGCAGGGCCACACAGGGCTGCCCCCACGTGTTGGTGGTCAGTGATGGGGCTGGCAGGCCAGCCCAGGCACCGAGGGGGTCTCCAGGTGCTCACATCACTGCCTGCTGGGAGCCTCTCAGCAATTTGCAAAGCCAGTGGGCTCTTTGCAGCAGTCTCAGAAGTGCTGGATTGAACACCCCATCAGCTCCAACTGTTTCCACTTGTGCTGGGAACATCCATGCTTGAGCCCAGTTGGCAGTGTAGAATCCACCAGGATCAAGCAGGAGCTCACTGGCAAGTGATGTGGTAGCAGGGGCAGGTGCTTCATCTGTTTAAAACAAAGCCCATCGCCTTCATGCCACTTCTGCTGGGTTTGGTGGAGGGCAGCAGCACTCTCTAGCACCGTCTCAGCAATGGCACTGCTGCCCATGCCTGCCAAAGTGCAGGACCTCAGACTCCATTATACTTTTTTGCTGGTGTTCAGCTTCCTGAGGTACCCTTGGCATTACTTGGCTGCTCCTGGAACCAGCCACTTCCTGTTTTGCTTTCACCATTTCTCCCTCTTTCCTCCTCAGTTCTTCCTCAGTCTCGTGTTCTGGCTTTCCTGGATCCTTGCATGGAGCCGCACCAGGCTCCGACTTTGGGGTTGGTATTTGCTGCTTTCCATGAAAACTCAGCAGAGAATATTTATATATTTTTAAACAGATGAAGTAACTATGTAATTACTCTGCAATATTAATTACACCTCACCCAGCAGTGTCAGTAATTGTAATCAGTCACTGTGTTATTCCAGGTGTATTCAGCCTGTAATGCTCTCCTTTGTAACTTTTTCCCTTCCATAAATAATGCTGGATTTTGTGTGCATGTAGGGGCAGAGAAACACCACCCTCCTGTACCACCACCCCTACACCCTCAATGCCGAAGAATTTCTCTGCTGCCAGTGGTGTGAGGTGATTTCACTCCTTGTGCCCTGCAGTTGGATTTACACAGAAAATAAGCAGTAGTTAGTGAGTACTGCCTCCACGCTGGCCCTAGGAGAAGAAGGAGGAAGAAGGCTGTAAGGCAACAGCAGGAGTACTGCAAAATGAGATCTCTGTGCTGCAGAGGTGTTGGTAGCAAGGGACCAAACATGGTCATCCCTGTTGCCTTCAGGTCGGCATGTGCCCATTGCTACTGGTCCTTAATCAGTGGAAGATACATGACTTCTGGGAATGAGCTGCTCTTCCAAGCTCTTGTAATTAGTATCACTGATATCCCATGGATGACTGGGAATTCACTGCTGCCTTGGAAGCCCCCCATGATTTATCCTCAGCCCAGCTGCTGCTCCTCATATGCCTGTGGGTGCCCCCTTGTCCATCTTGCCCAGCAGAAGGTCCTGCTCATCTCTGTCAGGAGGTTCCCAGCACAGCAATGGAGAATATGTTAGAAATTCTGAGAAAGAGCCTGAAATGCAGCATTTTCCCTGGCCTGCAGGCAGCTAGTGAAGAAAAATGCTTTCTGGGCCTGAGATAGGAGAAAACTGCCCATGGAATGGTGCTGTGCATGGGGCAAGATGTGAAGACATATCCTGGGTCATCAGACAGCCAGGGGAAGTATTGATTCTGAAAGATCAATATTGCCAGCAGGAACCCAGGAACCTCCCTGGCAGGCTCATGATGAAGTCTGAGAAATCCAACCAAGTGAGACAAGAGCAGATGCTGTCAGCTTGCAGGCCCCAAGGCTGGAGGTGGTAATTATGGACCACAGCGAGAGTGTTGGGATTGCAACTGGAGCAAGAGACTCTTGTGTGGCAAAGCAGATGCTGCTGCAGTGGGATTTCCACAGGGCTGGGGTAGTGGATCCCTGTGCACCCCATAGCCTCCCTCCCCTGGCCTCACCTCAGCACAACCTGCACTGCAACAGCCCTTCAGCCTAGGGTCTGCACCCTATGCCCTGCACCTTGCACCCTGCATCCCACACACCCCCACACCCCTATCCCATCCCTGCACCCCCCATTCCACACCCCTGAATCCCCATCCCAATCCCCAGTGTCCCTATCCCATCCCTTCACCCACACCCCTGCCAGTTCTTCAGCACTGGTGCCAGTAGCCCTGATCCATCACCCCCAGCACCGGATTTCACTGTGGCCAGCTCTGAGACTAACCCCTGCTCCAGCCCCGCTGCCAGGACCACAGAGCCGACCCGAAGCCACAGTGAGGCCAGGCATGGTGGGGAGCCCCCAGTGCAGTCCAGCCCTGTGTGCCCACCCAGAGCTGCTGCCCTGCTCCCTGATGGCAGCTCTTGGTCACCAGCAGCCTCAGCTGGCACAGCCCCAGTAAACAGTACCAGTAAATGCTCCCCAGCCAATCCTGCCCACACACCTGAGATGATCACTTTGGATACCCTAAAGGACATCGGGACAAACAGAGAGAAGAGCTGAGATCAGCAACCAAGGTAGAGGAACAGCACAAGAGGAAAATTGCAGAGATGCCAACTTCCTGCAGCTGGGAAGCATCTGATCCCACAGTCCAATGGGGTCAATCCCCAATGCCCCTCCAGGACCCACCTAACCCAGCCAGTCTCATGTTCGGCACAGTCTTGGGGGCTTGTGCAACACTCCATGACTCTCCTTCCTGTGCTGCCTGTGAGGAACTATCCTGGAAATACCAGAAAAATTCCATGGTCTCTCTGCAAACTCATGGATGTTTCTGTCCAGATTTAAGGAACTTTGACCTGGGTTTGCATCTTGCCTCTGTACTGCTCGCTTCTTTTTTAATGATAGGGGAAAGCATAATAGTTTATTTTAACTATGAAATATATTGCTTTATTATGATGGTTATGGTAACTTTCAATTATGGTTTTGTACCCAACATGGTTGTTAGCAGGCAGCAACACCAGGCTGCTGCCAAAAATGTCTGTTTCTGAGTACAGCTACTACTGCCAGTGAGGATGGGGGACAGGGAGGCAGGGAGAGGTGCAGAACCCGAGTCATTATTCTTTATCTCTCTTGCACTCATTCCCATTACTTGGAAGCTGACCTCTAACAGGTCTGGATCTATGTGTAGCCCAATAGCACCAGAGCTTTGCTTCTCCCTAGAGAATGGTCAGGCTCCCCTTTTTCCCCAGGTTCTGGAAAGCCATTCCCCCCAGGTTGTCTCCTCCAGCAGAAGGAGGGACTTCACTCCCTGGGCGCAAGCTCTGCAAGAGTCAAACTTCCCCATTTCCTCCAGGACGGAGGCTCTTGAGAAAGCAGTGGTGCGGAGCACATTTTCATAGGATTATGGAATTGTTAAGGTTGGAAAAGTCCTCTAAGAACATCAGGTCTAACTGTTAACCCAGCACCACTAAGTGCACCACTAACCTATGTGCCCAAGTGCCACATACACAAATCTAAATTCCTCCAGGGATGAGGACTCCACTGCTGCCCTGGGCATCCTGTACCAGAGTCTGACCACACTTACACACAAGAAATTTTCCCAGTCCAACCTAAACCTCCTCTGGCACAACTTTCAGGCATTTTCTCTTGTCCTTTCACTTGTTACTTGGAGAAGAGACTGGGACATGTCCAGTTCACATTTCGCACCCTGCCCTGGAGAGTTGCAGCTTTTGCTCAACCTCAGGATATGATGGCATAGGAGGACAAAACCCTGAGCATAAAAGAGAAATGAGACAAGGTTGAAGGGACTGCTTTGTCTCAACCTTCCAGCTGGGAACAGGTTGCCCAGAGTTGTGTCTGCCCCATCCCTGGAAGTGTTCAAGGCCATGTTAGATGGGGCTTGGAGCAACCTGATGTAGTGGAGGGTGTCCCAGCTCACAGCACAGGGTGGAATAACACCAGCTTTAAGTCCCTTCCAACTGGAATTATTCTGCAATTCCATGGTTCTCTGATTCTATGGACTCCTTGAGCCTCAGAGAGCATCACTTCCTTACCGCCAACCTCTGAGCTGCTGGACCTGATCCCTACTGGATCATAAGTCTTAAACTGCTCAGGCAGCCACACTCTGTCCTGGCCAGTCTTCTCAGAGCATGATGTGTCCGGGAATGAGCAGTACCTATGGGACCAATTTCTCCTGCTTTTGTCCAGAGAAAGTCTAAAAGTCCATACACTGGCCCTTCCTGATCACTGCCATGCTGTCACTGTTACCCATGACATGCTGGTGTCACCCTTCCATGCCAGTCCAACCCAGGAGAGTCCTAGCAGCAATAAGCCGCCATGAGATCTGGATGCTCCTTGCTTGATCCCAGACCTGAAATCTCCCTGCAGAAACCTGTTCTGATGGAGGAAAGAGGCTGGTTCTTATGAGAGGCCAGGGCTGAGCCTTCACTGCTGCCAGCTAGATCTGGGGCTGCCAGAGGATTCCTGGCTCTCTACACCACTCTCCCTTGGGCTTCTCCTGCCCAGCATCTCCCAGGAAGCTCAGAGCCCTGTGCCATGGCCACCAGGTATGTTTGGTGGGCACAATGGCGGTGACTGCTCAGCAGTTTGAGAATATTTTGCTGCTAGGCTCTGTACTGGTCTGAGCTGCTTCTCATCTAACTCCAAGCTCTCTCCTAAAAGGTATCCAAAGGGTTCAAGGTTGTAGAGAAGAGCTTTTGCAGGAGAGAGAAAAATCTTCTCCATGGCATTAGTTATTTCCCTATGGGATCAGCCACCTCAGAGCCCTATGAGGCACAAGGCAGGGCTCCAGAACCACCTGCCCTGTGGGTACTCTTGGCTGGGGGTCCTGGTGCTCTGGGTGCTGCAAGCTGTGTAACCAGCTCTGTTCCTTCTTCCACCCAAAGTGTTCTTCCCTCCGCTGGGATCTTAGCACTGCCAATGCACCTTCCAGTGGGAGCTACTTGCATGTCTCCGTGGTCAGGATCCAGTCCTGGGCTTACATTCCTCCCTCAGGGTCAGTCTCTCAGCTGGTGGACAGGAGTGGGGACTGGCCCATATGACAACAGCCCGTCCCCACAGCATTGCCATAAACCTGAGCTGTACCCAGAAACAGGCATGTTTTAAACTATGGCTTTAACCTGTTCACTGTAAAAAGTGCCTTGGACTTTAATCTGAAGAGGTCAGTATCTAGAAGTATTTACCTGTGAGGGTGTGTAAGGATGCAGCTCTCTGTGCAGAGTTACACACACAAATATATGATCTATACGTACAGCTATCAGTGCCTCAGACCCTCTGTTCCGCAAGCCGTGAGAGCTCTTTACTTTCTGCCACTGCGGGCATCAGTGGACTGATGTTGGAGGCATTCCTGACACAGGGACCCCTTGCAGAAGTGAAACTTTTTGCTATGAGGGTTGTGCTAGGTGCAGTGATTCCCCTCAACAGTGCTGAGCTGTCCTGTTTATCCCTGGGAAGCAGCTTTGTGCTTCTCAGGGTCCATCTGCACAGTTTGGGAAGACCTCAGTGAAGGGGATACATCCCTGTTCCCTTATGCAGAGGGGAGCTGTGGCTGTGGTCACATCTCTGAGCCCCCCATGCCAGGAGCTGCTGAGTACTTTGTAAAACCAGGGGGAACCCCCAGATGCCTTTTTTTATGGGAGCAATGAGGGGTTTTCCAGACCCGCTCCCAAAAACTGATTTTTAGTTCCTGTGTTCTTGGGCTGTGGCTCAAGAAAGAAGTGTAAGAGGTTGATAGGATAGCATATGCTCTTTCCTCTGGCTCTGCACTGAGGCTCCCCATGCTCATCCAACTCTGCTCAAACATCAGAGCTGGGCTGATCCCTCCAGTTCATCCCTCACCTCTAAAAAAACAAGGATAAAAGTTGTTTGGGGTGCAAGAGGCACACAAGTAACTTTCCCAAAGTGAATGCAGTGGTTGAGATAAGGGAAAGGTGGATCCATTCCCAATGAGGACCACTCTGAGCCTTGCTCAGAGCCTGGCAATGGGGCGCTGCTGGCTTCAGTTCACTCTGAAGATGGCAGGCTGAGGAAATGTTGCCCCAAATTGCATCCTTATATGCAGGCTAGGAGGATGCCAACAGAAACAACTCCCCTAGCTAAACATGGTGTTGCGAAGCCAGCAGAGGAGAAAGAGGAAGGTGATGTGCAGTAGTTGAATTGTGATGAATCAATAGATTGGGCTTTTTTAGTTTTGAGCTAATACCTCTAAATCCTAAAAATACCTCCAGCAGTCCAGGGGGCTCTCTGATAAGTCACTAAAGCCTTGGAGCTTCATTTCCAGGATTAATGGCTTAGTGCAGCAGAGCCATGCCGTACAAAGGCAGCTGTAGTTCTGATACTGCCCATGAAGGCAAGGCAAAATGTGCTAATTTTTATGTGCACCATGAAGTCTATTTTTATTAATGGCTCAAGATTAAAGTTTCTCCAAAGAGAAAGGTAATAATGACCATAGTGTGGATCTCCACCTCCCTGTGTCTGTTCTTTTCTTCTCCAGTCCCAGGAGTGAGAGGGAGGAGGATGCCATTGGTGTGAGGGTCTGGACATCTTTACCCAGCTCAAGGCAATGTGCCTGCATCAGGCCGGAATGTGCAGTGACAGGAGGGGAAGTGCACTTCAGAAGAAAAGAGGAAAAAAGGCCGGGGGGGGG
>VZSR01003808.1:524671-551089 GCA_013398615.1 Brachypodius melanocephalos | reverse complement strand
GGGGGGGGGGGAAGAAACAAAAAGTAATATTGTTTTGCTAAACAGTTCCTTACAGATAAAACTTTTATAAACAGTAGGGAACTACTGGTCTTCAACAAGGTAGAGGAAAATCCAAGCAAACAGCTCCACAGGGCGCAGGTTTGAATCAGCATCTGCCTGGTGGGAGTGAGCAGGATGAGGGAGGCAACTCCTGGGGGCGAGGGACAGGCAGGCAGGGAATAGGGACTTTGGACCAGGCTTTGCCTTTGCAAGCAGACAACTGTTCTGGCACTGAGTTACAGCCTCTAAATGATGGTATGTCCCCCGTCAGAAGCTGGAAAGCTCACTTCCTGCAGAGAAGCTTTTGCCTCCAAGGGGATGGGGTGGATGGTGAGTGAGGAGGAGACGTGACTTCCAGCTGGGCAACCCAGATCTGGTCCTCAGCTCTTGAACCCAGGAAGAAAAACGTTCAGGAAACCCTCTCCTGCACTTGCTGCAGAGATAAAATGAGGTGGGGACCTATCCTGTAGCTATTTCCATCTTGGATGCGTTCCTTTTCCAAGGTAAAATTGAGGCTGCTCCACTGCTAATTCATCTACCCAGGCTTGGTACTCCTGGCACCAACAGGCTCATTTATTACTGTTAATTATCAATGCAGTGATGTGAGGTCTGCAGGCCAGATCGCGCCTTCCAAGCAGTGTGGGTAATATCAGCCAAACAGCTTAGCACCACGAAAACAGCTGCTGAGCCCTCATAAACCCAGAGAGGGATGCTCCAGCTCTTGCTATAGGCCATTCCAAAGGGATTAGTAAACCACTGGAGCCTGTGACAGCACTGCTTTTCTGAGGTCCACTGCCCAGTGTGGAGAGCAAGGCTGGGGCTTTATGTAAGGGCTGGCAGGATGCTTTTTACATTCTGAGCTTCCTGCTCAGCCACAGCGTTTGCATATCAGCTTCCTGTTCTCTCCCTGTAATTCCTGGGAGCACCCATGAAGGATGGAGCTGCCTGATGAGAGCCCAGGCTAGTGTTAATAGCATTTGTGTCCCTTCACATGTTAAACAGATGGAAGAAGTCATCTTGGTTTCCCAGAGACTGTTGGCCTGGTGCTTACACCATAAGAAAGGTTTTTCAGCAAGGACAGGCTGGAAAATTACACTTTGCTACTTAAATTATTATTCTGGGGGTTTCTGCTGGGGAGCAGTCACTGTGTTGGAACAACAGCAGCCGTCACAAGCCAGTTGGTGGCTTTGCTACAAAACCTGCAGACAAGTTGTCACTTCATCCATTATGATATTTCAACAGAACTAGCAACCCAGGGCCAGGAGTAGGGTCCAACTCCTGGGTCTGCTGAGGAGAATCTGTGAGGGGACAGGAGAGCCCCCACAGCCCCTGCACCAGGGGAAGCCCTTGCACATGTCACAAGGACCAAAGAATTAAAACCATAAGGTGATATTGCCAAAAGCACTTGAAATGTGACCAGGTGCTGCAGGGGATGAGGTTTGACATTGCCACCTAACCTGTACCAGCCAGTGCAGAGCCTGTTTTCATGGAATCACAGACTGGCTTGATCTGGGAGAGACCTTAAAACTCATCTTGTCCCACCCTCTGCCATGGGTAGGGACACCTTCCACTAAACCAGGTTGCTCCAAGCCCTGTCCAATCTGGCCTTGAACACTCCCAGGGATCCAGGGGCAGCCACAGCTTCTCTGGGCAGCCTCTGCCAGGGCCTCATCATTGTCATTGGGAAGAACACCCTCCCAATATCCCATCTGACTCTGCCCTCTGGCAGTGGGAAGCCATTCCCCCTTGTCCTGTACCTCCAGACCTTTGACCAAAGTCTCTTTGCAACTCTCCTGGAGCTCCTTTAGGCACTGGAAGGGGCTCTTAGGTCTCCTTGGAACCTTCTATTCTCCAAGCTGAACTCCCCGCCCATCTCCAGTGCAGAGGTGCTCCAGCCACGGAATTATCTTTGTGGCTTCCTCTGGAATCTCTCCAGCAGCTCCATGTCCTTGTGTTGGGGAGCCAGAGCTAGACACAGCCCTGCAGGTGGGGGGTCCCCAACCCATGCAAGGTTTTGGACATCCATTCAAAACTGAAGAGGAAAAAAGCAGAGAACTTATTTCACTGCAAATGAAACTGAGCTCTTTCTCATTTTAAAAAATAACTGGATTTGTGGGAGAAGCGGTGAGCAGTTCCCAAGTGAGGTCAGGCACAGAAATCCCTTTGAAGTCTCATTTACTCCAGTTAATCCCAGCCAAGTCCCTTGCTGCAGCTCAGTGTGCAACAGACACTGATATGGTTGGCTCTCCTTCATCCTGCTCTTACTGCCTTGAAGAAAGTTGTAGGAGCTGGAGTTTGCCCCGATTCCCAGGTGCAGAAGAGGCACTGTCAGCTTCACATGGTTCCCTAAGGTTCCTCTCCTCCCTCCATGCCAAGCTGTGCTGGTACAGAGCCAGGTAAGATGCTTCTTTCTCCAAAGCTGGCACTGAATGCTGGTTAAGTGCAACAGGTTTTGTTCTAATTAAAGAGGAATCAATTAGGCTGCAAGATATTCAGCCACCTGGTGCTTCTGACTATTTTTTCCTCCTCCTTCTCTTTTTTCCTTAACATGCTGCTGCTGCCTCCAGGGAAGCCATGAATGAAGCAAGACATGCTCCAATTTCTTGCTTTCTTTTAGATTAAAAAATGCTGTTTGGGAGGACCAAACAAAGCCAATCAATTACAGTGCTGTACATGTCTCTGGGATCTGCAACCAGCATCTCCTCTGCCATCCATTACTCCCTCCAGCCAACCCTCCTGTGTCTCCATCAGCACATGGCATTGGCTCTGTCAGCAGTCAGTTTGTCCTGCATGAAAAAAAATTATCTGCAGCAATTAAAGAAAAAGCAGTGAAAGAGGTGTAACGGGATCTCACGGGAGGCACAAAGGAGTCCTACATGCAAGGAAGTCCTTCAGAGACCCAGCTGTGCCAGGCTTTTCCCTGTGAGATGGTCCATTAGAATCTCTCTGTGCTCAATAGCACACATATCAAGAGGAGTGGAGAGCAGTGGCTGCTGCCTTGGGCAGCCCCTGGAGTTTTTTGAGCACTGAACTTCAAGAAAAAGGGGTGGGGTGGGTCAGCAAGTACGTCAAGCAACACAGGTAAAAATCAGGCACTGGAGTGGTGAAAAGTGGCAAGGGAGTAGTGGTGGAGAGCTCTGTCCAGGGTGCATGTGATGCTTTTACCCTCAGGTCAGTGTTTTTCTCCTCAAGTCAATGCTTTTCCCACCCATGGCTCTGCCTCAGGGATGGATTGTGAAATCCTTTTCATTTGTCTGAGCACATGATAAAGCCCTCTGGCAGATAAATTAGATTTAATATTAAAGATGAAAGAGCAAAAAGGGGAGCCTGGGCTTGGATGGTGATGTAAAGGTCACAGAAGGCAGTATTAATGCCATGTCAACTGACATGTACCACAAAGATCTTTGAATTCTGGCTTTAGGAAGGATTCATTAATTCAGCTGATTGACTCTCTGGAAATCACCACATCAGATGTCTAAGAGCAGTGAAAGGAATCCCTTTCTCCTCGCTAGTCCCCCTCCAAGAACAAGCTGAGTGGTTCACAGTCCTGCCTAGGGTCCCCATGTGGCCTCCTGCAGCAATGCTTTAGTCATCATCTGAGTCAAGACTTTGGTAAGGGAGAAGCTGACCAGACTGGAGCCATGGCAAAGAGAGACCGACATCTGAAGCATGATTTGAGTGGCCAGGCTTCCCACAACTCCTTTCCAAACTGAAAGAGCCCCTGGGCATCATGATACCGGGAGGGAGGAGCCCAAGGAGCCCGGGGGAGATTTGCCCACACATGCTGTGATGGCTCTAAAACCACATGAAAAGAGTCCCTAAGCATCTAAGAACTCCAAGTGAAGGCCGTGCTCACGTAGCATACAGGTGGCTGAGCCAGTCTGCCTTCTGCCTTTTTTCAAGGGTACCTTTTGTACCAGACAGAATAAAACCATGCTGCTTCCCACCACTGCAGCCCACCGTGCTGCTTCCTGCCACTGCTGTAAGAGTCAGTGTGCTGGCTTCTGCTGCAGATGTGCCAGGCCTACCTGACTTTCACTGCTGGGCTCCACTGCAGCTTTGAGCCATGGGGATACTGTCCCTCCCTGGAGCACACTGATGCCTGGGGGAGTTGAGTATCACATAGACAGAGGTGTCAGGAGTCCCCCTTCCCCTCTGATCCTCACTGGGAGCTCTCAGGATGAGTAATCCCTGCTTGATGTCTTGAGACCACAGACATGGCAGCTGCTGGGGCTGTACCAAAGCTCAGGTTCACTCCTTCACTGAGCAGAAAGACAAAAACTTGCACAATTCCTTGGATAGCTCTGCTGCTTCCCCAGCTGGGAACCTGTCTGTTTGGAGCAACAGAGAGCAAATCAGGTGGAGAAGTCCCTTTCTGGGAAGCAGCTCCTTGCTCTGGTGCCCATACCAAGGCAGCAGGCTCAGAATGCGGCAGCTTCTCCCATGCATTACTTGCTCCATGTTTATAGCTACCATAAAAATCTATTGGAAAGCACTAAAGCATGTTTTCTCTTCTAGGAGAACTTATGCTCTGGAATTATAAAGATTTTCCATGTTGGTGCCCAGCTGTACATCTGCAGCCAGACTGAAGAAAGTGCAACACTTGAAAGGACATAGAAACCAGCTCAGCCCAGTTCCTCACTTCATATATGAGGGGCACGGAGGGTTTGATGAGTGCTTCTGCAAGGAGGCCAAACCCTAATTGCACCTCTTACCAGTAATGTGAGAGCACAGCTTGGCCCTGGGGCAGAGAGGATCAAACACCAGCACAACAGGTGATAAACCACCACTCCCAGGGCTGCCTTCCCTTAGAAACTACCATCAGCTGATTAAGAAGTGCAAATCTCTCATGTAGGAACAGGCTGTCTGCAAGCCCAAGGAAGTGATATTTTAGAGTGTTTAAAATGAATCTCTGCAGAACAATAGCCTGAGCTGAGAACTGGCATCCAAGCAGAAAGTCAGGTGGGGGAGCTATGCCACAATTTATTTCCTCTCTTTTCATTTCATAAGAGGGAAGCAAATCAAAGCAGACACCTGAGGCATCTCCAGCTGACACTGGAGATTTAGTGAAGGCTGCCATCCTGCGGAGAAGCCTCTGCTCAGCCTGGGGAAAGTGGGAGGTTTGGAGCATCCCCCAAAGAAGCAGGGGAGCAGGATGAGGCCCAACATCCAAGAGCAAGTAATGGAGCTTTTTCCACCCTCCACCAAAATCAGCCAGGCAGCCTCAAGTAAGCTGGCTATCAGCTCCTTATCTCCACCACAAATTGACTCATTTTCCCATGACTGCAATCTCCAGAGGCTGCAAGAGCTTCTGTCATGGCCAAGCAGATGCTATGTCTGTGTTAATACTGAGACGTCAGGAGCTGGAGGTCTCCTGGTCTCCCAGCCCATTCCTATGGAAACAGACTGGGAGTCTGCCAATTTTCCATAAAGAAGGAGAAAGGAGAACGAGCTTGTATGGATGAAGTGCCTGTTTGTCAGGTTTAGTGTGTTGCAATTCTAAAGGATACACGGCCCAACAATGACAGCAACACATGATTTCATGAGCAGCCTGTGTCACACCAAGGCAGCAGACAGTAGTGCTGGAACCTTCCCATTCCATCTTCACAGCAGCCAAGATGAATCATACCCACTGAGCCTGGAGCAAAGCTTGGGAGTGATCACCAGCAATAAAACAGACTAAAAAAAGAGAAAAATAATAGATCAAGGAGTAGCTAGTTGTGTACTCTCTGTGCTGTGGAGTAATTCGTTGTTCAGTGAAGTGGATGGGAGGCATTGCTTATGTGGACTGTGACCCCCATGTTTGATAGTCTGCCATGAGCCTCATCCCAAGCAGGAGTCTTTGTGCTCCCAGACCCTCCTAGGAACAAAGATGTGACCACTTCAGTGAGCGTGCAGGGTTCCTTTTTAGGCAAGGAGTCTCTCCATTACAGAAAAGAAACCCACCCACACCAAAACCACACTATAACACACAAGCCCCAAAATCTCTAAATCCAGAAATCAACTGAAAAAAAGAATCCGAAACCCTGAGTAATCCACAGCCTTCACTGAACATGAGCAGCAGCTGAGCCTGGCAATTTTGGGGTCTGACTCACCATTTCTGCACCCTGCCACTACTCCAGGTTCATTGAAATGCCTTTGGAAAGCTGCAGGGATGAGGCCACAGTGGGAATATGGCTTCCACCTGAAGGCACGCACAGCTACCACTCCACTGCGACACATGGAGCTGCTGCTGAGGACCAGGGTGCTCTGAGGAGCTTGTCTTTGTATGTTTTGCCCATTCAGAGACAAAGGTAGGCAGATGGACCCCTAAAATTCATCCAGAACCCACGCCCATCCCTCCCAGCTCCCTCTACACTCATCATCCTGGCAGAAGAGGGTCTGGGGACTCCCAGATGATGGTCCTGTATGTAATAGTTGCTCATTGGCTGTATCACAGCAGCAGAATTATAGAATTGAAGATTCGTTGAGATTGGAAAAGCCCTCTAAAATCACTGATTCCAGCTATTGATTGCCCATCACTGCCAAGGCCACCACTAACCAATATCCCCAAATTCCACATCAACTCCATTTTTGAACACTTCCAGAGATGATGACTTCACCAATGCCATTGAGGCAGCCTCTTCCACTGCCTGATGACCCCTTCCATGAAGAAATATCCCCTAACATCCAATCTAAACCTGCTCTTGTGCAACCTGAGGCTACTTCCTCTTGTCCTGTTACTTGTTGCCTGGAACAAGAACCTACCCCCACAGCTGGTCCATACATGCATCTAATAGCTTGGCTCCCAAGCCTTTTGGTTATGATCCATACCCACAAGTATACCACAGTGCCCACTGCCCAACAGCTGTTGCTCCAAGCAGCTGACAGCCTCCGAGCCGTATGAACCCGGCAGTGCTGGTGCAGCTCCCGGACAGCACCCGCTCGGATCCCTGTGCCAAACGGTAAATGACACAAGGCTATTGAAGCGCACAGTGGAGCAGCAGACAGGAACAATCTGTTCTCTGACGGTAGTTTTATAACTTAGACGATCCGGATGGTGCTTGCCCGGGAAAGGGAGGATCTACCCGCAGCAGGGGATGTGCCTGGTTTGGGATTAGGGAGCGGAATGTCTCCATTTGCCTGGAAAGAACTTCGGACAGGGTGGGATGTGACTTGCTGCACCTCTGGCATTAAAATAATGGATTAAAATGGGGGTGAGGGGAGTCCCACAGGAAGTGGGAAGCCTGTGGAAAAAGAGCCCCGCTGGGGGAGACCATGGTGAGGGGCAGAGGGGGATAAGAAAGGTCTAAGGGAGAAGGGAGACCACAGAGGGCACAGCAGAGCCCCACCACAGATAGACAAGCCATATGAAATGGGTGTCCTGAAATTAATAGGCAAAGAGACCAGGTCCTTTTTAACGCCTTTATCAAGACCAGCTCTTGGTGGAGACCGTGGAGATAGCACATACCACTGCTGCTCCCCGCAGACAATGCATAAATGAAGATATTCAGCTTTGTCTCGTGACAATGCCGGGGTTTCCGTCTTCACGACAGTCCCTAGAATCTTCCACTAGTTCGTTGGAGAGTCTAGGGGGTCCATGCTGACAGAGCACTATTGAATTTATGGCGACAAGACACAAAGTCCCAGCAGGTAGCCTGATGTTCTGCTGACATGGAGATGTTCTTCGTGGGCCTGGAGTTTGTGCTGCCTCGTTGCTTTGGGGGCTTTTTTGTACAAATTGGGGGTCCCTTCGATACGCTGAGCATTGTGGGAATCCTTCGATTAGCATGGTGGGCAGGGAGCAGCAGGGGTATTACCTTAGAGGCTATGGGCCGGCCGGGCGATACCTGATACCCGACCGGGAGGGACAGGAGGGACAGTCACAAAGAATGGGGTTATTAGCATTTGACAGGGAGAACATTTTAGGGAGGCAACCACCATTGCCATTCCAATAGGCATTGGGCTAAGCAGCTAGTAAAGCTTAACAGTTTTACTGAGAAGGCACTGATTTCAGGGATTTTTATTTCTTACGTGTCCCATGGGTCATGGGAAACCCATGGAGAAGGGGAAAAGCCCTGAGGACACAGCGGCACGGCGGGGCCCTGGGGGACAGGGCCATGCGGCGACCAGCAGGGCACACGCGCGGGCCCAAGTGGGATGGCGGAAACGCCTCCTTAGGCGCATGGGCAGTAGCGCCTATGCGCGCCGCCGCCTCAGGCGACCGCTCCCGGTGCAGCGGGTGATGCCCCGGGACACAGCGGAAGTAGCGCTGCCTTTCAGCCGGAGGACTGGGCTGTTGTGCCGCCTCTCCCGCAGCGGAGCGGGCGAGCCGAGCCCTGCTAGGCCCGCGGCGCCAGCACAGCCATACGCTGCCCGCACCAAACATGGTCGCCGCGCTTTGCCCAGAGGAAAGATGGTTGCCGCGCAGCTCTCTGCGCAGGCGCATGGGGCTTGCTATATCATCAGCGTGCGCCGGTAGCGGCGGCAGCGGCAAGGTAAAGCGGCGCGAGGAGGGGGTGGCTGTAGGCTGGGTTTGGGCCTCCACGGGTTTTTGTGGGTCCTTTTAGGCCCCCGTGTCTTGCAGCGGCCACTGGACCCGGTGATGCGGCGGGCTTGGGCCCCACAAGACATGTCCTGACTCCCCAAGGTCCCTGTCGGGGCCGGGTTCCATAGGGCGTAACGCGTAGAATAAAAGCTTCGACTCCCGGCTTTCGGGGCTCGCCGCCCTGAATCCCAGCCCGTCCTCCCGTACAGCGCCCTCCGGACTCGGGAGCCTTGTCCGGGCGAGCCCCTCGTACTCGCGGTGCCGTCACTCCTGCCGTGGGTGCGGGGGCCCGGTAACGTGGTTTGACATGGGTGCGGGTGGTAGCCGTGCTGCCGTGGTCCCTGGGTCTTCTTTGAGGATGTAGCTGAAGGTGACAGGTCTCCCTAAGCCGGGGGAGCAGCCTCTCCTCTCGGGAGGACCAGGACTCCGTCCCGGCGGCAACTCTTGAGTGACGGGGCTGCATCACCGTAGAGACCGGGGGAAGGAGCTGCTCTGCTGGTTCGCTTTCCCGCCCCGGGTTCCGCCGCTGGTAAGGAACCCGTTGATTGCCCCCAAAGCAGAGACCCTGTCTGGAAAAGCCCGAAATCTGGCCAGCCCCCGCTGCTAGCTCCGTGGGCGGGGCGGAGTGGCTGCTGCGGGAAACGAAACCGAAACGGCGCTCGCAGCCATCTTGGCGGTTGTTCGGTGCCGCTCCGCCGGGACTTGTTCTGCGGGTCGGTGTTTCTTTTTTCCCCTGTATTTTCTCGTAGGATAATTTGGCGTACGGATGAGACTGAGGTAAGAGCGGGTTTTTTTTCAAACCCCTCTTCCTGTTTCTGCCCTGCCCTTGGCTCAGGGAACGCTTGTAAAACGGGGTCACTGAGCAGGGGGCAGCAGTGGGACTCCCTCGTAGCTGGGAAGGTGGGAACCTGTCGCTCTGCACTCAACCTCCCCACGTTTATTGTAAAAATAAGTCCTGGTGATGGCAGCCGAATGCAGTTGTTTAATGAAAGTGAAATTTAAGTTGTCCTTTAGGTGTTTAGTGGAGATGGGGAGCTTTATAAAGGTGAGACTTGCATCGGAAAAACTGTCTTTGTGATGATAGATGCCTTAAGGAGGTCACGGAGGAGCAGGCAGAGCGGGGACCCGGTAGTGTATGTCGTTATCTGCAGTTTTGCAGCAGGTGTTACCAGAAAATTAAAATATGCGGGGCTGGATTCCCTACTTGTATAAAGCATATTAATAGTTTAGTTTTATGACCTGTACCCCAGGGGGGCAGCACGACTTCGTGTGATAGAGTGAAGTTTGGGCTGTAAGAAAATCCTTGTCATACTGTTGCCAGCTGCACACCTATACAATTTCTCTGCATGTTACCACTGTCATTCCCCTGTGGTGTGATGTTTTACCTCTACAGGTCGCATAGTGTCCAGGGAGGAAAAGATCCTTGAGGCTTCAGACTGTTTTGGCCATGAATCTGAAAATAATTGCAAGCCTGTTGCAGTTCTGTTTTGTGTGGCTATGCAAGCTGCTCCAGCTCCTTGTGCTGCTCCACCTCACCTTGCTGCCCTTCTTTACCTCTTCTTGCCCCCATTTCTCGGGTTGCAGAGTAGGTCTGAGATTTTTCTCTCCCTCGGGGCAGGGGAGTGGAGCTTGCTGTGTTTCAGGAGTGCATCCTGAACAGGGCACCCAGCCCTATGCTGGAATCAAGCCTGACAGGAGCAGAGGGCTGCTCGTATCAAAGCTCCTTCTTGTGTTTGACTTCACCTGCAATTTGGGGCTGCTGCTTCTCTGCTTGGCACCCAGAGTTTGCCATTTGTGTTTACAGGACTAATTTAGACTCCTAGAAAAGGAGGGAAAAAAAATGACAAGGGAGAAGGTGCTTGGAATGCCTCAGTAGCTGGGAAGCTGTTTAAGCTGCATTTCTGGAATCCTGTAGTTGTGTAAAGGCATTCTGAGTTCCCGTGTTTTTTCTCCTCAGGGTGGGAAAGCGTGGAGTGAGTGACAGCTCCTCTCCTGGCTCATCAGCAGCCTGGTTCCCACGTGTGTCCCAGGAGTGCACTATGATCAGAGGCACTGGGCGAGGCAGAGGCTCGTATCTTACTCAGTCAAATCATAACTGCCCCAGCACTAACCAAGATCTTTTTAAACACCCTCGTACCCCACAAGAAACTAATCAGGAATCCTTTTTACACCAGCAGTTCCTAACAGAGCAGGACGCTGAAATCTCTGTGTTGCGGGGACAGGGATCACACAAGAAGTCGCGCACCAGAGGCGGGCGAGCTGTGGCACAGCCTCCTGCAGACAGATGTCAGCTCAGCTCCAGCAGGGCTGGAGGGCATAGATTCTCCAGCCAGCATCCACAGGTTGAGACTTTGTCTCGATATTGCCCTCCACAGTACCACTGTCAGGAGAACTCAAGGAGAGATTCTGACACTGTGAGGCTGAATTTCCAAAGACTGTCTCTTGCTGGGCAAGACTATGAACAAGAAATTCTGACTATTTTCAGGCAGCTTGGGGAGGGGAAGACTTGCACAGCTAATGATCTGGCACGTAAACTTAAAACTCAAAAGAAGGACGTCAACCGTGTTTTGTATAAATTCCTTAGAGAAGGCAAGTTGCACAAAGGGGGAGAGACACCACCACTGTGGAGAATTGCTAGCTCTAGCTCAGGGAGAGAAAGAAGCCCTACTGACCACAGTGCCAGTTGCACAGATTTAGCTTGTGAGAGCAGAGGTGGAGAGTGCAACACTCTTGGTTCAGGAGACACAGAGATGGCTGAGACAAAGGAGAAAATCTGCAACTACTTGTTCAGTGTGGTGGAAACAACAGCACTCAATCTTGCCAAAAACATTGGGTTTTCGAGAGCCAAGGATGTTAATGCATTTCTTAGCGCTCTGGAAAAGCTGGGAGATGTCCACAGGCAGAACACAACTCCACCACGATGGTCCCTGACAAGTAGGAAACGCGAGAAGATGCAGATGAGGCTGAAGGCCAGCACAATAATGCAGATGGCAGATCCCACACTACCCGAGTCTGGTCTTCCCTCTTCCTTTGTCCCTCCATGTCCCCTGGAGATGCCTGCAGGTTCACCAGAAGTGATGGCATCAGAAGAAGAAAGTGTAGAAAATGGGCGGCAACCTTTGGGGCAAGCTGGTGAGAGCAGTGTCAGTGACACAGAAGCAGATGCATCTGAGGACACTAAGCCTGAATTCTCCAGTCTGAGTAATTATGATAACTCAGAAAGCAGCAAGTGGATCACAGATGATATCCCAGATAATCTGAATTCTATCAGCAAGCAGCTTGATAAGTTGGAATGCATCATGAGTTCTCAGTCTTCCCCCAGTTATGCTGCCCCATTCGAAATGGCTTTCCCATGTACACCTGTAGAGAAACTGATAGCTTGTCAGGAGAAGAACCCAGTGAGTGGCCTTACTGAATATTCCCAGTATACATACCAACACTGTGATTTCATCATGCTGGAGCAGAATGGACCCTCTCATGAGCCACGGTAAGAAAATGTCCTACCTTTTCCAAGCACTTTTTCCATAAAATGATTTGACTTCAACTAAGATTGCCCACTCAACTGTCTTGAATGGTGTTGAGCGATTGAAGAGACAGGGTCCCCATGGTTTGCATCATGAAGCTGATTTTATTAAACACACTGATGGTTTATCTACCTTTCAAGCATGACAACAATATCTGTGTCTCTTGGTAACATTGCTAAGCTATGGGCTAGTACAGACTTGTACAGGCCTATACTGTCTTGCACACAAACATACATACATAAACCTTGATCTCTTTCTTCTTCACAGTTTTGCTTCCACTTGCCAGGGCCTGTAGCCCTCTAGCACATCTACTTTGTCAATGAGTTCAGCAGTACTCTGAGTCTTGCTTCTAAGCTGTATTCCCACGGAATGGGTCTGCTATTAATGTTTCTTTCATTTCAGAAGGATTAGCTTAGTAGGTTCCTTGTATCAGCTTAAAAATAAAGCAAGACTAAAATTTAACCCTAGGTATCCCAGTTTTGGCTCATTCTGAGCAGCAAAGACGGGATTAATTTCTTCACTAGGTCCCATCTCAATTACTTGACTTCAATTTGATCATATAGGGGGAAACTGGTATTCCTAAGCTGCCTCTCAAGATGCTTTCACCCTGGAAATGGTGTAAAAGAAGCCTAGAAAAAAGTGTTCAGGTGCAGGTGTCTTAAGTTAAACAAGGTGGCCCTACTCTGGACATCACTGTGTTGTAGCAGGTCAGAGCGGATTCTTTGAGCTGAGCATGTGGTATGACACTGCAGCTGGCCAAGTCGGTCTCTGGAGTCCTGCTTACCCTTGCAGAATCATGGCTGTTACTGAGCACCAGTGAGATTGTGAAAATCTCTGTATGTGCAGCACTGGAATATGTCAATAGATCCACTAGATGGGAAAATCAGCCTAATTTCTAAAGATGAAGTCCCAGGGGTTTTTTATTTGGCTTTTTTTTTTTTTTTTTTTTTTTTTTTTTTTTAAGATGGAATCTGAATAGATTCAGTGCCATAATCCCTCTCCAGATCTGGTTTGATCCACTCTCCTTGGAAGCAGATTTCCAGGGCTGGAGGATGGAAGATCAACTTGTTTGTTAGAGTTCACAGGAATGGGGGAGGCAGAAATGTCAAAGGCAAGAGGTTTATGTGAGGCAGCACCTTTTTAAGATGGATGCACTGGATAGCCACAGAGGATGCCAGAGGGAGGAGTGACCCCTGAGTGACCAGGTACAAATGAAACAGTGCAGGCTGCTTTTGAGCTTTCTTATTCTTGGGCAAGAGCCACAACAGAGCTGCTGCCTGCATAGGTAACAGCAATTACCTGTTTCTGGCAACTGTGGTGGAACAAGGCAATTCATCCTGTTACTTTAGAACAAAACGTGGAGCTGCTCCACTATTGTGAACAGCTCTGGAAATGCAATGAAACAAAACCCAGATGCAGTGCTGCTCAGCTACCCTTGGTATTTTTGTCTTCTACACATGGCAGCCTGGGTTTACTCTCACAGCTGAGAGCTGGCTGTTTCTTCTCTGAATTCCAAGAGCAGCCTTGCTTGTTCTGAGAAGATCACAGTTCTGCTTCTCAATATGCCCCTTTGGTTTCCTCTTTCAAAGGTTTAAGTTCCAGGCAGTGATTAACGGGCGCCGATTCCCACCAGCAGAAGCAGGGAGCAAAAAATTGGCTAAGCAGGAGGCAGCAGCTAATGCAATGAAGGTCCTGATGAGTGAAGTAGAGAATGGAAGGCACGGTGGAATTAAATGTGATGAGCCGTTTCCCTGCAACAGCTCAGAACCAGAATTGGTGAGTCCTGTTTTCTTTTCTTTGTAAGGCTGCTCAAACAGTGTTGAGTGTGACACTGATTTCATCCATTTTCTAGCCTTTGCTGCTGGAGTCAGAGGTGTCATCTGCAGCACCTCACCTCAGCCTGCTTCCTGGGAAGCACCCTATCAGCATATTAATGGAGTATGGTCAAAAATCAGGGAACATAATTGAATTCCAGCTGCTCTCTCAGGAAGGCCCACCTCATGATCCTAGGTATGGCATGTTATCAGCTTTGAGGGAGGGTGGAAATGCTTTCTTCACTGTCCTTCAGCATGCTGCCCACATTCCTGGACCTGTCACTGACCTAGCTGAGTGCTCCTCTTAGCCAAGGATTCTGGGCATGATTTGTCCAAAACATCTAGTTCCAAAAGGGCATCGCTTTGGGTCTCTTTCTCAGAGAAAGGATGCTGTTTCTTCTACTAGAGCACGAGTGGGTTACAGTCCTGTACCCTACCTGGAGGTAGTCTACTGGAAGTGTTTAGGGCCATCACAGAAGATTTCAGTTGCTGATAAATTGGAGATTACCTGGAAGTGGGAAACAGGGATAATAACCAGATTGACACCTATGCTTAACACTATTCATGTACTATAATGTCCTGTCAGGTTCAGCTACTGTGTGAAAATGGGCGACCAAATTTTCCCTGCTGTGGTGGGAAACAGCAAGAAGGGAGCAAAGCAAATGGCAGCAGAAGTTGCTGTGAAAATTCTTTCTGGAGAGTCTGTACCCCATGTCTTGCCTGAACAGGTATAAAGAGCTTCTTTGGAAGACCCAAGTTTTGAATTGGGTGTTCCCCCATTTTGTTTCCTGTTCTGCTGGATTTCACCCTGCAGGGTCATGTGGGACAGAGGTTTGCTGCTGCTCAGTGTTTAACAGTCCTCTCCTGTCTAACTCTGCTCTAGCCTGTTGTGAAGCCCCACAGTAACCAGTCCATGCACAATATCGCCACTCTGGATGAATCCAAGGTGGTGAAAATGAAGGGTGTTGGAGAGTTCATCAAATATCTTAATGTCAATCCTGTCAGTGGACTGCTGGAATATGCTCGTTCCAATGGGTTTGCCGCAGAGTTCAAGCTCATTGAACAGTCAGGACCTCCCCATGACCCCAAGTAAGTAGTGGCATCTGGCAGAAGGAAATTTTGCGCTGCTGCTGTTGTCCTAGGAAAAGGGCAGAATGCTCAAAATTGCTGATGCCGTTTGAGATGGCAACAGGGCTAGTTTCTGCCTCTGCCAAATCTTGCTCCTCTGATTCCTTCCTCTCTCCACTTAGAGAATGTAAAAACCAAACTGAAATCCACAGATTTTTTGATTTCTTTGTAGGTTTGTCTATCAGGCAAAGGTTGGAGGCCGCTGGTTCCCAGCTGTAACTGCACACAACAAAAAGCAGGGCAGGCAGGAGGCAGCTGATGCAGCACTCCGAGTCCTGATTGGGGAATCAGAGAAGACTGAGCGCATAGAAGGGATGAGCGTCACTGAGGTGAATCTTCTGCCAAAGCTGGGGTTGTGTTTGTAGTCCTGCCTATCCTTCTCCATTCAGTCCAGCAGAAAAAAATGCTTTGAAAATCAATTGTGATCCCTTTGTTCTCTGCAGCTGTTGATAACCTGATACGGTTTTCCTGAAGTGGGTTAGATGTTTCCTCAGGGCACAGGCATACTCTTCTGTCCTATGGGAGTCTGCTTTAGGGCTAAATAATTATCAGATTCTTCCACAAGCTACTGAAATGTGTTCTTGTGGTAGAGTAAAAACTTGCTTATTTTTAATTATGTGACTTTCTTTATTACTTCTTCCAAATTTCTTTGTGCTGTGTTAAAAATTGTGTGTCAGCTCAAAAATTCATGCATTTGATAAATGCAAAGCCCTGGTTGTGTCAGGATGGCTGTCCCAAACTTGGGCTGTTTTAAATCACCCTTAGAGTGTTGCGATCTCTGAAAAGCCTCATTCCAGGCAGCACAACTGGGCACAGCAGCTGGGGCTCTAAATAGCAAAGCCATCAGGGACGATTTGTCAGTCAGCAGTGCTGGAGGAGGTGAGTTGGCCTGCACTGGGAATGACTGCTCTCTCCTCACAGACAGGCAAAGGAGGAATTCCTCCAAAGCCAAGAACAGATTTCCTTGGCTGAGTCTCTGGAAATAGGCAGGTTGGTTTTGTTCCTTCTTGCTCAGGGTTTTCTCTGACATTCTCAGGAGGCTGTTCCTCAGCTCATGTCACTTGCTGCCAGGAAGACAGCTGCTATCTCTGATGTGGCTAAAGCAGAACTCAAAGCCTTGAATGAGGTTTTCCCAGAAATACCTAAAAGAACTTCACCCACCCCTTGACACAATGCTGCCCAAAGCTCAAAGTCTTCTGCCTTCTGCTTGGAAACCTGTGCTTCAGATTAGCTCATTCTTGGGCTGCGTTGTGTGACCTGCTCACTACCTGTGCTGTTGTGTCTCCATCCCAGCTCCCTGTAAGCGGCAGTACCCTGCATGATCAGATGGCCATGCTGAGCCACCAGCGCTTCAACAACCTCACTGCTCACATCCAGCACAGCCTGCTCGGGCGCAAGATCTTGGCTGCCATCATCATGCGGAAAGGAAATAAGGGCTTGGGAGTGGTGGTCAGCATTGGAACAGGTATGAACAGCTTCTTCTAGCACACTCTGAACTTTCACTTCTATGCTAGATTTCCTTGTCAGCCACAGCTCAGAAATGGCAGTTGCTGTAGGCTTCTTCAGAGAGGGTACAAAATGTTCCCAGGGCTCATGTGGTGTCATGAGTGATCTAGTTAGAGAGAGGGAACAAACTGAATGTGCTTGCAGCTATGTTGCTCTTAATCTTCGCTTGCATTGCTGCATCCTACTCTGTGCATCAGAGCATGGGTTCCTTATGTGCTACAGCACACGATCCCCCAGTTTTTCACAGCTGCACATACCTTATCTCCCTCCCTACTTTGCTGCCAGGCTTCTACCAGGAGTGATGGGCTGAAAAGCCCTTGGGAAGATACAGTCCCCCAAAACTCATGGCAATTTAAGTCTGTCTATCCCTAAAGTGGTGTCCCTTTATTTTCTTAACTGCTTGTGATAGTGATTTAATAGGCAGGGTCCCCGTGCTAGTTCTCCTGCTCAAGAGCCTAAAGAAACAAGATTTTCCCCCTCTGTCTCTGAAGCCATCTTGACTTTGATACCTGCACTGTTACTTAATTTTTTTTTTTCATTTGTTTCAGGTAATCGCTGTGTGAAAGGAGAAGAGCTAAGCTTGAAGGGGGAGACAGTAAATGACTGTCATGCAGAAATCATTTCTCGAAGAGGCTTTGTGAGGTGAGAAAAGGGAAAACTCAAAAGGAAAAGGAGGGGGTCCTACCAGGAGCTTCTCTCCCATTCTGGAGGGGTGTAGCTGAAACACACTCATAGTTCTTTGCTGTGCTGAGAGATGCTGTGATCCTCAGACACTGTTTACTCATGTGTTGCTGAACAGAGGAAAGTTATTTCTGGTAAGAAGGGGCCATGCCTGAATAATGCCCAAATAAGTACTGAATGGGAGACTTGCCAGAAGCCCAAGGCTGCATCTGATGTAATTAATATTAAGCCTCCTGCTGAAGCTGCTGGGCTGATGTGCAGAGTGCTCTCCAGCCTGAGCACAGTTCCTGCCACACCAAGCAACTGCAGGCTTGGTCTTCTGGCCTTTCTGGATCTGAGTGTAGAAGGATTCAGGAAAACATACTACCTATGTTTGCTTTGATAAGTCAGAAATCCTTTTTCAGAGGCTGGAAAGGGTTTTCCCAACTAAACTGCACAATTCTTCTCTCCTCTCCCTCTCTTCTCTCTCTCCTCTCCTCACATTCACTGTGGCACTTTTTAGTTTTTGATACTTAAAGCAAGATGAAGCTGGAGTGCTTGGTTAATGCCTCTCCTTCAGTTATGAACAAAAAAATCACCTGCTTCCTTCAAGCCTTGGTGTGCTGCCACTGTGCTCTGCATTCATCAGCAAGGGAAAGTGTTGAGGGCAGGTCCCTGGGAAGTGATGAATCAGGATTGCATCTTGCTTACTGTCTGTTTCAGCTGTTAATCTTGACAGCGGTGGCTGCTCTGGCACAGCAGAGTGAACTCTGCCTCCTTGCAAAATCAGTCCCTGCACAGGCTCTGCTCAAGGACTGTCTGGGCAACTGCAGTTTTTCTTTAGTCCTTGACGCAATGTTGGAGACCTCTGGGTTTTCCCTGGCCAGAAGCAGCCATAAGAGACCTCATCAGTGTAAACAGATGATGGGCTTGTTCTACTGACGCTTGAATTCAGCTGCCTTCAGGGTTGTTTACTTTTAATGCAAACTTGCTGCTGACTAAAGGTGCTGGTTAACAACCTTGAAGTCTTCTTCACACTGGATCGGATGCATGTGAGCAGCACCCAGCCAGACTCCTTTTTTTCTCCTGCCGGTGCTTCCCTCTGCTTCCTGGACAGGATACTGCTTTTCTACTGCTTGTCCTCTGTATGGCAGAAAATCTGCTGGATTTTTTGCCCTTTTTGTGCATCAAGCATTGTTTGTTGGCTTCCCAGGCATCCTCAGCCACAGCTCCTCATCTCTTCCATGTGGCAGGAGTGGGTGATGTGGAGCCCTGCCTGTCAATTGAAGCACTCCTTGTCTGAGAAGCAGAGAAACCTTTTGACAGGATGGTGTTATTTTCAGGTTTCTTTACAGTGAGCTGATGAAGTATGACCCGTCTAGTCCTTCCTCTGCAGAAGAGAGCATTTTTGAGCAAGCGGGAGGAAAGAAACTCAGAATAAAGAGCAGTGTTACCTTTCACCTCTACATCAGGTTTGTGGGGGGATGTTGAATGACTGCCGTCAGCAGCACTGTCATGCCCCTGGCCCTGGCTGTTTCCTTTACAGTCCAGGCTAACCAGAGAGGGTTTGTTTTCTAGCACAGCACCATGTGGAGATGGAGCACTCTTTGATAAATCCTGCAGTGATCAGGCAAATGAGATGGGACAACCCCAACACCAGCCTCTCTTTGAGAACCCCAAACAAGGCAAGCTACGGACCAAGGTGGAGAATGGTGAGTGCAATCACTCCCTGCCCAGTGGGGTGGCTTCAGTCCTCTCCTCTGAGCCTTTCTGGGGCTTCAGAGCTTCCTTACCCCTGTCTGTGTGCTGCTGTGGGATTTGAAGCATTCAGGTACCAAAAGAGGTAGATGGAAGGTTTTAGAGAGAGTCCCTTCCCCTTCCCAGCTCTGCCTGTCACACTGCCATGCTTATGAAGTTTGCAGCTGAAGTGCGATGCAAAGCTCAGGTCTAGGTCTATGTCCTCCCTTTCAAGCAAAGTTCTGCTTCAGCCATGTTGAAAAGGACTCATCAGTATCCAATACTGAATGCCAGATTTTTCCCTGAACCTGGTGTCAGACTCCTGAGTTCACTCTGGATATCCAAAACTTTCTTGTGTGGTTGCTGATGGGGTTTTGATTTATTGAATATCTGGCACTGTACAGAAAATCTTTCTTCTTCTCTTGTGCAGGGGAAGGTACCATTCCTGTGGAGTCGAGTGACATTGTGCCCACATGGGATGGAATCCAGCATGGGGAACGGTTACGAACAATGTCCTGCAGTGACAAAATCTTACGCTGGAATATACTTGGCTTGCAAGGGGCATTGCTGTCACACTTCCTGGAGCCAGTTTATCTCCATTCTGTTACACTCGGTGCGAAACCCTCTGTCTTTTTGGGCTAAAACTAGGCTGCAGTGAAAAATCATCTCACTCCCTGGTGGGATGGCAAAGTTCATTTGTGGAGGGTGTAGGAGTAACAGACTGAAATGTCTTTCTTGGCAGAGCTGTTTGAAAATGCAAAGGGAGTCTATGAATTTTAGGCTGTGGGTAGAGTTGCTATCTCTCCACCGTTCTGAATTTTTAGGAGGCCTATGTGATCTAGGAGAGTGAGATAAAAACTGTGTGTTTGTGTCTTCAGTGAGAAATGTTGCAGTCTGTAGACCATTGTCTTACACCTAGGGTACATGTAGCTGTGCTGATCCACATGCTGTGAGCTTTCAGGCGCCTGTGAGCAGTGCTGCAGTTCTTGGGGTTTGGCCAATCCATCACCTGTGCCATCCTCTTTCCTAACATCTTTCCTCTGTCTCCACAGGTTACTTGTACAGTCAGGGCCACTTGGCCCGTGCCATCTGCTGCCGCATGGAGAGAGATGGAAGCACATTGAAGGAAAAGCTCCAGGCTCCATATCACATTAACCATCCTGAGGTACTGCAGCCATAGCACCTCTTTGTCTTTCTGACCCCCATTCCTTTGCCTGGGGGTTTTGGGGTTCCTGAGGCACTCTGCAGGGAGGGTCATTGTGCAGCAGCCCTCCAACCAGGGGCAAGAATTAGTGACCAGAAACACAGAATCATACAATCAAGGGATATCCTCAGTTTGAAGGGACCCACAATGTCTCATCAGGTCTAGCTCCTGGTCCTACACAGGACAACTCCAAGAACCTGCCCTCTTTGTGTCACCCCACAATCTGGGGGTTACTGGCAATGTCTTAGTCTGGAAAAAAGTACACTAAACTCTAGCCTTCAACTCAGTAAGAGTCTTACCCTTGCGGCTCTGGAAAGTTCGGGATGAGCTAAAACTGTGAGGGTGAAAGGGGCAAGAGACTCACGCAGCAGGCCGAGATTAAGGAACCCTGTTGCACAGGTTGGGCGAGTCAGCGTGTATGACTCTGCAAGGCAGACGGGCAAGACGAAGGAGTCATCGGTGAATTGGTGTCTTGCTGATGAAAGCGAAGTTGAAATCTTGGATGGCACCAAAGGGAAAGTAGATGGGTAAGGAGAACCTTTCCTGACGCTGCCTTTTCCTGACATCGTCTGGGGGAAGGGGGGCCAGGTCTGACGTGGGGAGTACATTGTGCACTGTTACAGCACCCTACACATGGGGGAGGGTTGGACAGAGGAATTTCAAACAGACATAAGCAGGCACTCCTGAAGGAAAACAAAATGTTGCCCAGCCTGGACCCTACCACAGAGGCCTGCCAAGCCCAGAGCTCCTCCATCATGGGATTTTACCTGAGTCCCCTGCTCCTCTTGGCTCTTTTCAGTGTCCCATCCCTCATTGCTGCCATTGTCTTCCTTCTCAGTCTGAAGCTGGAGGTGTCTCGTGTGTCCAAGAGGAAAATGTTCACCTTGTTCCGGCAGCTCTGTGCAAAGAACAGCCGCAAAGACCTGCTGAGCTTCTCTGTGTACTCGGATGCCAAGGAGGCAGCCACAGCATACCAGGCAGCCAAGCAGTCTTTCTTCAGCACGCTGGAAGAGCTGGGCTATGGCAGCTGGATCTGCAAACCCCAAGAGGAAGAAAATTTCTCTGTCCTTGATGCATAAGGAAGCATTCACTCTGCAAGGAGTGGTGGGTGAATGTGCACAGGCATATGTGTGGCTGTGCTCATCCTTTCACCACATTTTTGGAGGGGAATCAGGACTGTGCAGCAATTTCCTCATAAGCTTGGCTGCCTTGTCACTGTCACTCAGACCCTGCGTTTTTAAAATGTGCATATAAATGATTCTCCTTTTTTTTAAGCAAGGGCAGGCTCAGTCCCCGTTTGCTTTTTTATAGTTTTGTCCCCCATTTTTTTGTTTTTTAAAAGAAGGCATGAGAAACCAGAGAAATTTTCAGGACTGTGAGCTTGAAACCTTTGGACCGTGTACTGCAAATCCCTCTGGCAAGTTTTGAGGCAAATTTTCTCCTTTGAGATTTAAAAAAAAAAAAAAAAATTTGTTTTCTGTGTCTCTGTTGGAAGATGACTGGCAGCCCAGCCAAGCTGAGACATGGGACTGACCTCTGCAAGATGCAGCCATAGGAGCAGCATAACATTCTGCATTAATAACAAAAAAGAAAGTTTCAGTATTGTTGACCGTGGTTGTGTTAATTCCTACTGAGATGAAGAGGGGCCTGTGGTGGAGTGGGGAGAGGGACAGATGAGTTAGTATTTGCTAAATGATGAAGGTAGCCAGATAGAGTTTGGAATGTGCCTCTTGCTTCAAGCACAGGGCTCATTGGGCAGAGCCGAGCCTGTGAGGGCTTGGACTGATTCTGAATGCTGGGGCAGGGCCCTCCCAGCTCCTTCTCTCACTGCTCTAGGATGGGGTGTCTTCTCTCTAGATGCCAGTAGTGGCTGCAGGCCCTGTCCTGTGTCTGAGCTGAACCACATGCCAGAGATGCTGGTGGAAGGTGAGAAGTAGCAATACTGTTGGTATCCAACAACATGTTGGATGTTGTTGGAGCAGCCCCTTTCCTTGTGCAAGGCAAGTGCTGGCTTTACATGGGATAAGAGCTCTCTGTCTCATATGAGACAGATACCAAAGACCTGTTAGCAAGCAAAGACTGGAGCAAGACCCCAGCTCTGGCTGTGGATATCCACAAGACAGCCAGAGGCAGCCAGGCTGGGGCCAAGCCAGGTCACCGCTTTCTGAAAGTCCAGCTGACGCAGGTTCACCCTGCCTGCAGCTGCCCATGGACATCCACTACCATGCAGAGCTGTGAGGGGTAGGAACTGCCTTGGCACTCAGCCCAGAGCAAGACTAAGGGCCTCCTCTGTCTGCAGCTGCTCAGGGAGCTATGCCTGAGGCCCATAGCTCCTGTTGTGCTCCCCCCACCCTCCCAGTAGTCACAGATCTCTACTCCCCACTAGGGCAAAGCAGGACCCCCAAGTCCTGCACTCGCTCGAGGCTGGACCAACAGCAGAGGAGACACAGAGCTGGGATGAACTGGGACAAGGCCCTGACATGGGGCTGCTTTAGGAGCAAAGCTCTTTCAACATTTAGTTATTGGGGTGCACCCCCAAGAGCAGGAGCTCCAGGAGCAGCAGCTGCAGCAGCTGGGATTTTTCTGGCTGGGTGTAGTGCTGGGATTTAAATTAATTTCTAGCGTGCGGCTTCCCCTGGCCCTGTGTCTTGCCAGGCCCCGCCAACACCACTCCCCCCAGCCCTGCGGATTACTGGTATTTATAGCAAACACTCCATTTCAGTTTTCCCCAGTGAGGCCAAGGGCCAATTCCTGCTGGCCAGGGGAGTGCAGGAAGTGCTGCCGGCCATGGCTGTCAGCCCAGTGACCCATAGTGGGGCCCAGTTGCCAGAAGCTCCCAGCTTGGGTTGATTAATTACGTTTTCCTTTTCCTTGTGCAACCCATCTTGTGCCTGCTCTTGGCTGCAGCACACTGAGCCTAGAGTGGAATGCAAGACAGTGGAGCTGGAGCAGCCACTGGCACCTGCCTGCCTGCAGGTAGGACCTAAAAAATAGCCTGCCCCTGCTTGTTCCATGTGTTCACCTCAGAGCCAGAGCTGAGCAGCTCTATCCTCCTCCCCATGCCTCCACTCCTGCTCTGTCATCTCCTGGGAGCCCCAGAGCTGCCACGGGGGTTGGCAGCACCAGGTTGGAGCCAGGGGCTGCCCAATGAGGCTGGGGCTCTGGCTCCACGTGGCCTGAGAGGAAATGCAGTGAGTGACTGGTGCTCCCAGGAGCAAAGGAGAGAGCTGGGCATGTCCCCATGGATCAGGTTTCATGCTCTTACACTGTCTCCCTTGGCAGCTGGGATTTTCCTCTTACTGATGCCTTCCTAGCCTTCTTACCTTGGTCATAGGAAGCCAGAATTCCCCCAGCCCTGGCTGCATCCTGCTCTTTTAGGCCTGCAGAGCGGAGTGTAGGATGAAATGACACCATATAGACCCAGCCTCGTCCTGTGTGAGTATTTATTGGTTTGCAGGGGCTGCCTGAGCCCAGTACCCAGCTCTCTGGCCCTGGGACTGGCCATTCCCCATGCTATTTGGAGGTGGGGGTGCCCTGGCCAAGCTGCAGCAGGGAGTTGGTGGTGTAGTTCTGGAAGAGGGGCTGCAGGAACATGCCAATAGTGCCAAAGACACAGACGAAGACGAAGATCCACAGGAAAAGGCGATCGATGACCATGGCCACATACTTCCAGTCCTCGCTCACCTGCACATGGCCAGAAGAAATGCTGGGTCAGGCTGGGGCCTTTGTTATTGCCTGAAACTGCCCCAATAGGGAATTTGGCATATCCGAGCCTTGAATCTACTCCCTCAGCACTGCAGCTCCTGGGGCTGCCTGCCAGCCTGCCGTGGGTCCCACGGGGCTCACTCCCTCTGCTGTCACTCGCACCACTGAGCCCAGGAAACATTTCCCCAGTAGGCAGAGCTGGGGGGCTCTGCAAAATCTACAGCCTGACAGTGCTGTGCAGGGCCAGGCCTGCTGGGAACCTCCTGGTTTTACAGAGCTGCTGCTTCAGCATCAGACTGCAGTGGTGGCTCAGGGATCAGTGCCAGACCCCCTAACTAGGCAGGAGCTGCAGGACCTCATTGGGCATGGGGCTAGGCAGGGACCCCCTTGGCATTTGGGCACATCCCTTCCTGTGGTGCAACCTTGAGCCAGGACACACGGCACCCCACAGCTCTGCCTGCTCCTCCCAGCTCTGGCCACCCCTAAGCACTGCCCACTCCCAGATGCACATCACCCACCCCAACTTACACTCTGATCGTCATCCTCACTGCGCATGTGGTCAGCAATGAAGCGCACGCCATCCACTGCTTCCTCCAGCCTGCAGCTGCAGCCAGCTGCAGGGGCTGGTGCCTGCCTGTGTCGCTCCCGATAGCCGTTCAGCCCCTCAGCCTTGGCAGCAGCAGGGTTGGCATAGCAGGTGCAGGCGCGGGCACCAGCCTGGACAAAGAGAGTGGCGGCGGCAGCACATTCCTGGGTGTGCCGGCGCTGGCGCAGACGCTGGCGTGCACAGTTCTGCCGCGGCTGCTTCATGAAGAGCAGCGCTGGGAGCTTGTGGAGGAAGAGGGTGCGGACCCAGGGCGGCATGGTGTGCGTGGTGGGTGAGCGGTGGTGCACATTGAGGACACAGACGCTGGTGACGATGGAGAAGGTCACCAGCACCATGGTGAACATAAGATATTTGCCCACCAGTGGTACGTCCAGTGAGGTGGGTGGCACAATCTTGGAGATGAGCAGGAGAAAGACGGTGAGGGCAAGCAGGACAGAGATGCAGAGTGTCATCTTCTCACCACAGTCAGATGGGAGGTAAAACACAAGGATGGCCAGGGAGGTAATGAGGATGCAAGGGATGATGAGGTTGATGGTGTAGAAGAGCGGCTTACGCCGAATGATGAAGTCATACGTGATGTCCACATAAGTGGAGTCATCAGGGTTCTCGTTGCGCCGCCCTGGCAGCGCTACGATGTCCCACTCGCCACTGGGTGTGAAGTCATCCAGGCTGGCCACCTCACTCTTCAGCACCAGGTCAATCTCAGTGCGGTCATAGGTCCAGGAACGGAACTTCATGGTGCAGTTCTGCTGGTCAAAGGGGAAGTGCTTCACCTCAATCTTGCATGCGCTCTTGTAGATGGCAGGCGGCAGCCAGAAGATGCTGCCATCATAGGAGATCACCGCGTTGGAGTAAAAGGAGACCTCATACATCCCATCAGCACTGGAGTGAAGACAGGTGCAGTTAGTCATAGTGTTGTCAGCCCCACCAGTACAATGACATGGCCCCCTGCCCTGGGTGGGGTTGGGGAACACATAGCCCCCCCCAGAAATGACCTACTTGTTGTAGAGCACCACATCAGGGAGCCAGATGTGCTTGGATGGCAGGCGGACCTTCTTCATGTTGTCGAAGTCCTCAGGCTTCCATGTGAGGCGATAGTCTTCCCACTCCTGAGGACAGGTGCGATCAGCCCAGCCCAGCCACAGGACAGGGTCCTGGGGCAAAGGCGGTGGGTCAGGACAGGGGGACACAGGGCTCCCACACAAGCCTTATGGGGGGCTATGACAGGGCAGGGTAGACATAAAGGTCCCACACAGGGTGTATGGGGGGAGTCCCTATGATAAAGATGGCTCTCAAGGCAGGGACTAGGGAGTCCTGAGGCAGGGTGGATATACAGGTCTCAGAGCCACGTCAGAGTCCAAGGTGCCCACCTGGGTCAGCCAGACATTCGTGGTCATGATCTGCTCCCGCTCATGCTGCAGAGAGAGAAGGGCCAGTCACTCGGGGTGCTGGGAGGGTTTGGAGCCCCCTTGCTTGCCTGGTAGGTTGGGGAGTAGAGTCCTGGCCAACTCACCACGCTGATGAGCTGCGCCAGTGACACCATCAGCTGCACAGTCACCAGCTCAGAGCCATTGGTCGCCGGCCGGATCAGCTTGTTATAGCGTGCAGGGTCCAGCAGATACTCAACCAGTCGCTCCTCCGTGTCCGTGCCCAGGCTCCCTGGCACATGGCAGAGCCTGAGTCCCATGGTGGCGGGCAGGGCCCCCCACAAGGGTCCGAGGACCCCCCAGGATAGAGCCTGTACGTGGCCTGGGGCTCTGTGCCTGACAGCCCGAGAGAAGGAATGATGGGGTGCATGGTGATGGGGTGTGGGTGTCATAACCGGGCACGGAGCAGGGAGGGCCGGGGGGAGAATGGGCGGTCTGAGGGGCTTCATGGCTGGGGACGAGTAATTTGTCGGGTCTGGGGGGTTCCTCTCTGCCCTTCCCTGCCTGTGCCCGCAATTCCCTGCCCGTTCATGAGACCCC
>VZSR01003808.1:513833-524571 GCA_013398615.1 Brachypodius melanocephalos | reverse complement strand
CGTGACCCCACGTGACCCCTCCCGGGCAGGGGCGGGGCTCCTCCTCGCTGGCCCCGCCCTGCTTCCCGGGGCCTTAGAGCTTCACTTCCGGTACGTCGCCAGACGCTTCCGCCAGGGAGGCCCCGCCCATTCCGGCTACGGCACTTCCGGGAGCGGGGCCGTCCCGCCGCCATCTTGGGCGGGCTCCGGGGCTGCGGCGGCGGCGGCGGCGGAGCGGGTCCCTCCATGGGAAGATGCAGCGGGCGGGGCCGGAGGAGGCGGCGAGGGCGCAGGCGGCGGCGGGGGGGCCCGGGCGGAGCGGGGCCGAGGTGGTGGCGGCTCCCGCCGGGCGGCTCCTGAGGCGGGAGCTGCGGCTGCTCGAGTCCATCTTTCACCGCGGCCACGAGCGGTTCCGCATCGGCAGCGCCTGCCCGGACGAGATCAGCTGCGAGTTCGTCCCGGGGGCCGGGGCCCGCGCCGGCGCCTCCGCCTCCCGGGGGCCGCCGCCGGGACCCGTCCGTATTCACTGCAACATCACGGTGAGGCCCAGGGGGTGTGGCGGGCCCAGGCTCTGCAGGGGCACCTCAAGGCGGCCCCGGGACCAAGTGGGCCCTCCTTCGCGCGTGTGGGGCTGCCGCCGTTAGGACCCAGGGTGAGCTGGGCCTGAGCCCCAACGTCCCTGGCGGCGGATACAGGGCGCGGGAGTTAGCTGCCCTTGGCTCCCTCCTCCGTGGGGCCTGCGGGAGCGCCGTACGAGCCACCGCGAACTCCTCGGAGCAGCGGGTCACGCAGGGGAAAACCAGAGCAGAGTGCCCGACAGCACTCCTGCCGTCCCAATGTACGAGAACTGGCCATTCGCCATGCTATTTGGAACCCCTAGTCCTGTACTCCTGGGCTCGTCCTCAGTCATGAAGCCCTTCAGCCTGCCCCGTGTACGAGACTGCCCACGTTTTCCCTGCTTCCCCTGGCTTTGTTTTGGAGGGTTTCCCAGGGGGCCCTGATCTTCCTGGAGGAGAGGCACCTGCGGCAAAGCGTTGGCTCTTTCTCTCTGCTCGGGCTCATCTGCACCAGATTTTAGGAATCCTGTTGCTGGATGGCTTGGCGCTGGCATGCTCATGCCCTCTTTGATCACAGCTTAAAACTGATTTATGTCTCCAGGCGAGGAGAGCCATCAGAGCTTGAATGGTCCCTGGTGCAGATTCCGAATGGGACTAATGACCAGGATTTTCTGGAGGGGCGTGTTGAGAGTGTTGCCAGGGGCTTTGTCCTGGATTAAAGGTACCTGCTTGGCATCTGCCTTGCATGGGTGCTGCCAGGTTCTCCTCCTGCAACTGCTGGAACTGCAGCAGCCTGTGGGCAACATGGGATGCCATCAGTGTTCTGCTTCTACTGCCTCCCACCCCCAATGGCCCCACAGGTGGCCAAAATGCCACTGTCCTCCCTCCGTGTTCAACCCTGGGCTAGGGGGACACAGCACAGAGCCAGTGGTCAAAGTGGGCATTTGTATTGCCCTCAGCCCCAGGTTTTTGCTGGAGGTTGGATCAGTCACTTGTGGCCTGATCTCAGTGGTCCAGAGAGATCTGTTTGCAGAAGATGCAGGGCTTCAGCCCCCACCCTGTCTGGCTCACTGCTCTTTGCACTGCAACGGCCTCCATCCCACCAACACCGCCTTCTCCTCCTCCCCAGGAGTCTTACCCAGCTGTTCCCCCAATATGGTCTGTGGAGTCAGATGATCCCAACCTGGCAGCTATCCTGGAGAGGCTGGTGGAAGTCAGGAAAGGAAATACCTTGGTGAGATACTCTCCACTACCTGGGAGAAGGGAGGGCTGGCAGCTTTGATGAGGGTGACTCCCTGCTTGCATGTTCCCAGCTGCCTGAAGTGGGGGTTGCCTCTGGTCTCGTAAATGTTCCAGATATTTGAGATGAGCTTCTCTGACATTGTTTGATGCTGGGGTGGGATTCTGCACTTGTGTCTACCTTTGCTTGGAGGAGGAAGAAGCAGCCCTGGGGCCTTTGCCTGCTGGCTGCAGTGCTGAGGCTCAGCTTGGCACAGAGGGCCCTGCACTTCGCTAACCCTCTGTTCTCTGGACAGCTTTTGCAGCACCTGAAGCGAATAATCTCTGACCTGTGCAAACTCTACAATCTCCCCCAACATCCAGATGTTGAAATGCTGGACCAGCCTCTACCAGCAGAACAGGTGAGCGGCTCAGGAAAAGGCTCCCAAAGCTCAGAAAAAGGCTCCCAAAGCTCAGAAAACAGGTTCCCTGTGTTTACTCTGGTGGTTTCTAGGGGTTACCAGAGGAGGAGCACAGTGGGTGAGGGGTTAGATTCATGTCCTGGGAGATGCCAGCCTGCTCCTCTGGGCCTTAGTGCTGTTTTCTGTAAAGGCTCTCAGCTACTCTTTGCTTTTAATTTAGTTTTGCTTGTTTGACCTCACCTTGGAAGTGTCTGGGAAGGCAGGAGAGCATTTTCCCAGGATGCTGACCACACAATCTCCATCCGTGTTCTTCTCTCTCCACAGAGCACCCAGGAAGAGGTGTCCTCTGAAGAGGAAGATGAAGAGATGCCAGAGGTGAGTGGCCCCTCAGTGTCTGAGGAAATACACCAGAGAGCTGAGCATGGGGGGAAAGGTGCTGAAATGTGCAAGGGTTACAGGGGTCTTGCCAGGGAGAAGCTTCTGGCCTCCAGACAGGGAAGTTTGGAACAAAGTCTGGATAGTTCTCAGCATTTTGGTGCTGAGGATTGAGGCACAGCTGGGTGCCACATATTCACAAACCCCAAGAGACCACAGAGGCTGAGCAGCGTAGCCATGGCTTCCAAAAGCATGCAGATGAGCTGTGAGCAGAGAGCTGCCCGGACAATATGTGCTATTCACTAAAGCTTGAAATTTCTGCAAGAGAAATGGATTTCTGGATTGCTGTTGCTGGCAGGGAAGTCACTGTTGCAAGGGACTCCCATAGAAAGGATGAGGTCAGGTGGCTGAGTATGCAGGTGAGCTAATTGCCAGGAGTGGTGGAGACAGCCACACTTCACTGCAGGCTGAGGGCACCTTGCTGCAGAACACACAGGCTCTGGTTGTTTGGTTTGCAGCTTAGAGATCTGGGAAAGTGGGTGGAATAATCTTGAATCTCCATGGTGACGTTTAGCAATGCCTCACACACGAGAGCAGCATGGGCACTGAGTCAGCAGTGCCGCAGAGCCTGGGGGCAGGTCAGCAGCACCCTAGCAATTGGAGGGCTTTAGCAAAGTTAATTGCAGCTAAAGGCTGCACTTTGCCAGTGTTCAGGGGGAAAAGGGGGAGAGTTAAACTGGCACCAGCATAACCTTATGAATCTGCAAATCTGCTGCTTCATGGTAAATCAGTGTGTGCAAGGCCTCTATTCCTGTGGGCTGGAAAATAAATCCCCAGGAGCTGAGCATTCCCCCTTGTGCTTTTTTCTAACACCATGCGTTGTGGAGGGAGAACGCTCTCATATAGAGCAAAGGTTTTGTGCTAAGCGGTGGGATTTGTTCAGCTATGTGGAGGAGTGGAGCAGCAGAACTATGCCCTGGCACAGAGATTCATTATGCAGGTTAATCTAATCGAGAGATTTTCTTGGAGGATCTATTTTCCTATGTGAGTCTAAAAATGTCAAAGCGCTTCCAAAAACGCTGCTCAATAGTCATGACCAGCGCAAAGAGGCCAGAGTAAATGCTTGTTCAGAAGATTTAGTGCCAGCGCTGCAGCTGTGCATACCCACAGCTATTTCCAGGCAGCTGAACCCTACATGCATGGGGAGAGATTTCTATAGTGGGCCCAGATGGCTGCAACTCTTTTTTTCCCATCAGGGTCTTGCATTGCCATGTGTTATTGTGGGGAACAGTGAGGGGCAAAGGCTCTTCTGGGGTCAAGTACTACACTTGGGGTGTGGTGAGCTGATCTACAGAGAGACAGGCTGTGAAATACCCACTTTTGTTGAGGGAATAACATCCCATGCAGCTGGATTTGGATGGAAGAGTTTGTTCTTCTTGTGGTGCTGGTGACCTGTGTTGGGGTTTGGCTAGCAAAGGGGCCCAGGTGGCCTGGCAGCACTGCGCCAAGGGGCTGTGCATTGTTCCAGCCATCCAGCAGCGTGGCAGATGCTCCTGAAGCCATGAGTGTGCCAAGATCCACGGTCACTCAGTTACACAGGGCTTGTTGAGGACTGAGAGATTAATGGCTCCTTATAAACAGGCATGAGACATGGCAGGGGAGAATCCAGCAAACAAAGGGCTCACATGAGCCCAACTGAATGCCCAAACTCTGTGTCTTCCACTCTATTTGTACCTCAGATCAGGAGCTGGGGCTTCGTGAGGTGAAAGAGTTACACTAGGAATCCTTCATGGGTTGGGGCAGCTCAGTACTCAGAGCAGGGAGGAGCAAAGGCACATCTCTTTGAGCTTTCCTCTTCCCTTCCCAGGACACTGAGGACTTGGACCACTATGAGATGAAAGAGGAAGAGCCGGCAGATGGGAGAAAGACAGAGGATGAAGGCATTGGGAAAGAAAACCTGGCCATTTTAGAGAAAATAAAAAAGAACCAGAGGCAAGATTACTTAAATGTACGTGTCGCCCAGTGGGCAGGTGGGCTGGGGAAGCAGAGGGACTCAAGGGCAAGAGTGATGGAGGCCCTTGCCAGCCCTCCAGCCCTAAATCAGAAGGGCTGTCCCCAGCAAAAGGTACAGCTGTACCAGTTCTCTAGGGCTGATGAGGCTGAAGCAGAGAAGTCTGTGAACTGCCTCTGCAGCTCAGGGAGTGCCCCCAGGGCATTGGTGCCTCATGGGGCAGTCCTCCTGCAGCAACATCTGGGGCTCCCTTCTTCCCCAGGAGCTGTGCCCCCACGATCACCTGAGGCTGTGGAGGTGGGTTGTGCTTTTGTACCCCTGGGCTGAGATTCTTAGACAGTAGAAAGGACACAGAGGTGTTTCTGCTGCAGCTGTGCTGCCTGAGGTGACATATTTAGGGCAAGGGACAGACTGAGAGGTGACAGGCAGGATATGGTCTGATATAGAGGCTGAACCAAGTTGTAGCTCAAGTATTGACCTCAGAGATCAATAGCCATGGTTGGGTGCAGCATAACAATACAACTTTCCCCCTCCCTGTTCCTTGCAGGGTGCAGTGTCTGGGTCTGTGCAGGCCACTGACCGGCTAATGAAGGAGCTCAGGGATATTTACCGATCACCAAGTTTCAAGGGCGGTGAGTGCTACCAGGAGCTTCATGGAGGAAGATTCCTTCTCGTTCTGTGGGGTACCCTGTGGGCCTTGGAGCTGTGCTGCTCAGCTGAGGGGGAAGATCTCTGGTGCTGGATGGCTGTTGGTCTGTCAAGAGTGAACAAAACCACCTTACCCTCTCTGTTCCATGTTATTTTTGGGTAGAAGTGAGGAGCATGCTGTGGGTCTGAGAATTATCTGACTTTGAGGGGAGGTGGTGTTCCTACTCCTTTCCTGAGCCCAGGGACTAGATAGGTGCTGCTTTTCATGGAGGGACAGTGCCCAAGCGAAGTTGTGCTGCAGGGCTCAGGGGATTTGAAATCTGGGTGATGGATCAGCCTCCTCTCGTTGTCCCCCAACAGTGATTCCCCTCTGTTCTCCTTGCAGGTTACTATGCAGTTGAACTAGTGAATGACAGCCTGTATGATTGGAACGTCAAACTCCTGAAGTAGGTGTCACATCTTGGGATCGTGCATTTATGGTGGGTTTTGGTGATGGGACCAGAAAGTCCCTGTGAGCAAAGAGGACATTAGCATGGCAGGGGAGCACCAAGCAGACTCAGCCTCTCAGTCAGCCTCTTTCAGGCAGCTAGCTTGCTGTCTTCACAATAAAAAGGAGATGGTATCTCCAGACAAGATGAGGTAATCGGAGGACTCTGCAAGTCTTTGCTGTTCCTAGAGTCCGGAAAGAGGTGCAGCAGGCAAACCCTGTGCTTTCACACCCTCCAGACACCAGTGCTGCCTTTTCCTTGGGCTAGGCAGCCTTTATTTTTAAGCTGGCAGCATGGAAAAGGGGTGTGATGGTCTTCTCTGCAAACTGGAAGCAGAATGCTGGCAGCCCGTGCTGTCGCTGCCCTCAGCAAGAGCCTGAGGGCCCATGTGACTGCCCAACTGTGCAGGTACGCCAGCTCTGGGGTGTGGCGGCAGTGAGCACGGCTGACCTGAGGTGCAGGGCCTTGACTGACCCTCCGGGATTTTCCTGTCACAGGGTTGATGAGGACAGCGCTTTGCACAATGACCTCCAAATTCTCAAAGAGAAAGAAGGAACAGATTTCATCCTCCTCAACTTCTCTTTTAAAGTAAGGCTTCCCCTCCTAGAGAGATACCTGACTCAGCAAGGCATCAGAGAACACCCTCCTCAATGACTCTACTTCCCTTCTCTCATTCCAGGATAACTTTCCTTTTGATCCACCATTTGTAAGGGTTGTATCCCCAGTGCTGTCAGGGGGGTGAGTAACTATCTGTCTCTCTCTGTTCTGTAGTGCTGCTTTCTGCAGCAGTTTTCACTGGGTTTATCCAGTGCTGTGCAATCCTGTGACTTCCTTGACATGGATTTGCCACTGGGAAGCAGACAGCAATGGTGGAGGTTTTAGCATTTTTTTTTTTCCATCAGAAACCTAATCGGAGATGTTTCATCTCTGGAGCAGTGGGTGGGTACAATCACATCTATCTGTGCGGTAACTGTCTGATTCCTTCCTAGGTATGTTTTGGGTGGCGGTGCCATCTGCATGGAGCTTCTTACAAAACAGGTGGGTGCTGGTCTCTGCGGGAACTCTTCTGCCTACCACACTCCGTATTCCTGGCAGCTTCTGCTGTACCACTGGCTGCCAGAGCTAGAGGAGGCCCTTTGGTTGCACTGGAAGCACAGTTTCTGGGGTGGGCCTGGCCTCACCATGTGTTTGATCTCTCAGGGCTGGAGTAGTGCCTACTCCATCGAATCGGTGATCATGCAGATCAGTGCAACGCTGGTGAAAGGGAAAGCACGAGTACAATTTGGAGCCAACAAGGTAGGGCCTGGACAGTGTAGGCGAATGGGGGTTGGCAGTGGTGTGGCAGATGGGGGCACAGCCAGCTCTGGCCGCACAGGGAAGGCGTGTGGGATGGCTGCCCTAGGGTTCCTGCTGGACTGATAGTCTCCTTGCCTTCCCTTGCAGAACCAGTACAGCCTGACAAGAGCACAGCAGTCCTACAAGTCACTGGTTCAGATCCATGAGAAGAATGGTAAGGGCTGAGGGAGAGGGGCCTGCATTTTCCCTTGGTTGTTTGGCCTCCCCAGACAAGCTGCTCAAGTTTTATCCTGCCTCAAGTGCAGGTGACAGTGGCGGTGGCAGCTGCTGTAATACAGTGTGGCTGCAGAGTTCTGCTGCCCAGTACTGGGCTCCAGTGGCTGTAACTAGAGGCAGCAGCTCAGTGATTGCTTAGGCTTGATGATCTGAGAGGTCTTTTCCAACCTAAATGATTCCATGGTTGCCTGTGTGGTATTGGGAAGTAAGCCAGAGGGAAAGCCTCCCAGTAATTGGGGATGTGTGGCCCTTTGGAAGTGGGACTTGGCTGCTTTCAGCAGCTTTTCCGGGTGCATGTTCTTGTTGCCCATGCAGTTTCCTCCCTCACAGATCTCTCCTCATTTCAGGCTGGTATACACCACCCAAGGAGGATGGCTAGTGTGGATGCTGCAGGACCAATCTGAATATCTTCTGAATGCTCTACTTGGATCTTAGTGATGCCTCTTGGCTTTCTCCCAGGATGTAATAGCTCTGCCTGTTGCAGGACAATACTGGCTGTTCAAAACTCTAAATAACTGTTTAAGGAGTTGAACTGACCCAGAGCACTTGCTGGGCCCATGCTAGCAGGCATTCTTGTTAAAACAAACTCTTGAGCCTCTTGTATTACTGGAAACTTCTGACGCTACTCCAGTCTAGAGCATCCTCCTTACCTATGCTATGGATTTAATTTATTTTCTTATTTCATGTACACTGCTTTTTTTTTTTTTTTTTTTTTTGTTACAGTGTATGATGGATGTGTATGGAAAATGTATCTTTGGAGGAAAAATTACAGTTTGTTAATTTGACAATTCTGGTCTAACTAATTTTTTTCCAAGTTCCTGCTGGGTGGGTTGTGCCCTGCAAACCCTGCAGCAGCCCTGGTCCCAGGGTGGGCTGGTCAATGGAGCTGTGGTGGGCCCAAGCCCTGCAGGAAGACACAACTGCCTTGGAAGAAGAAAAGCCCTTTTCTTTTTTGGCATTAAGGGAGCAGGGTTTCTGCCCCATCTTCCTTGGGTATACCCAGCTTTTTTCTATAAACTGCAGACTTGCAACTTGAAGCACACAAGGAAAGATCTGTGAGGCTGTCCTCCCTCCTGCAGTGGAGGAAGGGTTTGTGGATATATCCTAGGGCTGCCACCACCTGCCCCACACTTCTCCCTATCCTCTTGCCAAGCAGTGAAATGAGCTGAGGCCTGAGCTTTGTCTTGTTTCTCCCCGCTAGCCACTCAAGGAGGCTGAGCCCCTTTTCCCCATCCCTGCTGTGCTGTAGCTGCAGGCTGCTGCAGGGAGTGGAGCATAGGCACTGCTCTGATCCCTGACCAGGACCTGTTCCAGCAGTGAACACCCCGTTCTATGGGGTTTTATTTTACTTTCCTTAAGCTATTGTTCCTGCTCACTTTTGTACTCCAGCCCTCTATGGATGGAGTTATGGTTTGTTGTCTTGAATCCCCACGGCCCTGTTTTGAGTCTGCTGGAAGGAGATCTGGCTGTTGGAGCTCCTCTAACTTGGGCCATGTCCTCGTCTGGAGGACAGAACTGACGCACTAGTGTCAAAGATGGAACCATGCGTATTAATACAGTTTGAATAAAAGTCATTAGAAAATCAAAGAGCCTCTGAACTCCATTATCTGCTTCAGCAGCTGTTTCCTTTGTCCTGCTCAGACCCTTGGAATAAAAAGATGCTGTTAGGAGAGGGATTACTGACGGCTGCAGGAGTAGCTCTGGCCTCGGCTTGGGGACTATTTTTAAGTGCTTTGCTGAAGGACCGGAGGATTTGTGAAGCTGAACAGCTCTACCCTGTGTCCTCCAGCCCAGACCAACACCTCCCTGGGTTCTGGGTCCTCTCCAGCTCTCTTGCTGGTACCTGGGGCTGGAGGGGGGGCACAGGTAGCTGCACTCAGCTCTCAGCTTTAGCTCAGGAACCTGCTCGGTAGCGGGTTAAGTCAATTTAATGAAGTTTTAAAACAACTGTGGGGCTTTCTCTTTGGTGAAGTAGAGGCTGTTCTGCTGAGCCCAGCGATGGGATTGGGTTGGGATTGGGTATGCCAAGTCGGTTGGGAGAGGTCATGGCACACACTTCCAAGTCATTGCAGCTTTACAGGCTGGGATGAGCAGAAGTGAAGAGGACCCTGAAGGAAACTGTCACTGGAATGCTGACCTGACAAGCATTGATGGTGAAAGTGTAGCAGGAGCAGGTCTCTAGCAGGCCATCTGCCAGTCCTGTCTGTTCACACCTGCCCAGTGAGGACCGATCCCACTCTGAGCCAGGCTTGGCCTTCATTTGCCACCAGGCTGGCTCAGGGAAGCTTGTCTTCCCAGGGAAGCAGGTGTGCGGTGCCATCTGTCACCACTGCTGAAGGCACTCCCAAAGCCTTCCCCTGTGGGAGCTGGCAGAGAACAAGGACGGGGAAGACTTCCTGAAGGAGACGTAGCACATTGGTGAGAACACCACTGTGCCACAAAGTGACTGAGACAGTGCTGCCTGCATGTCTGTCCTATTGAGGCCCCATAAAAAGTGAGGGGGGCTGAAGTCTGCTTTCTGAAGGAAAGAAAAGGAACCAGCACCCGAGTTTACTGGTGGGGAAGCAAAGTTCTCTTAAGCCTCAAAAAGGCAAAGCTGAAACCAGATGAGATCCCACTGGCACTTTGGGCACCATCCTGCCAGTGGCATCGCACCACTGCAAGGCACATCCTGCCCAGCAGCACCAGCAAGGAAATTGCCATCACTTCCTGTGGCACTGCCAGCACCCAGCACCTCTTCCCTGTACCGAAGAGGAGCCCGTATTCTGCCACAGACTCTCATCCCGGGAGCTATGGGAGCAATTCTGCCACAAAATCCTCTCTTCTTGTGCAGTTGCAAAGCGGAGCGGGGGGGGTGATGTTGTAAGCACCCCCCAGCACTGCAGCCCAACAGGAAGCCAAACCACTGGGCTCTGCTGCGCTTTTCCGGCAAGGTGACAGCAGGGCCAGACCTAGAACTTGGCTGCTACTAGTGTACTACTAGTGTACTTGGTGTGAACCATGGCCGCACACAGTTGTTGTGCTCTGTCAGGCTGTGCACGGGATGCTGTGCACGAGGTCCTTGTAAAGGTGTCTGTGCACAGGGGGCTAGCGGGGTTGTGCACAGTCTCCATCCACAGGGAGCATACAGTCCATGCCCAGTCTCAGTCCTTAGGGTCCATGCCCAGGGTCTATGGAGGGGGCCCGCGCACGTAGGTCTGTGCTGTCCTTGGAGTCTCTGCCCGGGGGCCCACTCGTACGGTCCATCCGGGGGATGCATGTGCAAGGTCGTCCCATCAGCCAGGCTCGGTCACGAGGTGTCTCAGCCCCACCGGGACGGGACCGGCACGGAAGCTTCCATTTCTTCACACGGCTCCCCGGGCCCGCCGGGGCCACGGCTGCCTGCCCGGCTGGTGCCGTGCCGTTCCCCGGGGCCGCCCCCTCCGGATCTGGGCGGGGAGCGCCGGCCCTGCCACCCCCTCCGGCCCC
>VZSR01003808.1:423528-513733 GCA_013398615.1 Brachypodius melanocephalos | reverse complement strand
TCCGCACCCCTGGGGACCCACCAGCTGTCCCCGCCGGGGCGAAGGACGCCTGGAGCCCCTCACGAAGGCCCCGGTCCCCCGGCCCGCAACCCCGCTCCCGGGCTGGCCCCAGTCCGCAGCGGATCCCGTTTCCAGGGCTGGGGGCAGCCGGGCTGCCCAGGGCCCCCCGGCTGAGTCGACCCTGAGCCGGCGGGGCAGCCGTGGGGTGTCGAGGAGCCCCGGGGGGGCTCCGTCGCCCCGCGTCTCCCCAGCTCCATGGCGGCCAAGTGGTTCAAGGAGTTCCCATCCAGCCTGAAGACGGTTTCAGAGAGGGCTCGGCCAGGAAGCGGTAGCCTTGGGAAGAGCCGCAAGGATTCAACCGCTGAGCTGGGGGGCTACCGGGCGGCTGGGGGTGGCAAGGAAGGGGGTAGCCGGCTGTCACGGGACAACCTGCAGGGTCTACTCCAGGCCGCCACTGGGAAGATGCGGAAGAATTCCCGAGTGGAGGGAGGCACACCGGAGGGACCCTCCAAAACCTACATCAATCGCCTCATCAAGGTGGAGGCTTCTGAGAAGAACGGGAAGGCCCACCCTGGACCCCTGCCTGGCGGCCTGCCTACCCCCGAACAGGACAAGGGGAAGCCCCCCAAGACAGAGACGGTAAGGCAGGGACTGGGAGCCGGGGGCAGAGGGGGAGATGTGGGGAGCGCGAAGCACTGGCAGCTTTAACTGCTTTGGTCTCCGACTCATTAGCCTGGCTGACTTTGTCCTTTTATCCTGCCCGGCTCCACTGCCTTTAAATTCCTTCAAAGCTGCCTTCATCCCGACTGCCCTTTGTCACCCGTGCGGGGGTGGGGGGGTCGTCGGGCATCCTCATCATGGCCCACGTGTCCCCTGCCACCTGACCCCAGAGCTCAGCTGCTGCTTAAACAAAGGCTGATGTAAAGCTTTTCTGGGAAGCTGGTCTTTTACCCCTGCACAGCCTTGGGAGGATTGGGAGCCAGTCGGGGGGTTGCTGTCACCCAAAAGGGTACCAGAGCTCCCCGCAAGCTCCTCAGTACCACTGAGGTGCACAGGAATGGTCTGGACTGCCCCCATCCAAAGGTGCCACTGGGTGCATCCTCTGGGGTTGTGGTGTGGCTCTATTTACCCCAGGAAAGTCGCCATCCTTCTCTGGGGACCCCAGTGTGCCTCTTCCCTGCCTGGCTCTGTGCTGGTGGCACGTCTGCTGCCTCTGCTGGAACCCCCGCAAACACATGTGGACACCACCCCCTGAAGCCAGCAATGCCTATTCTCTGCTCAGGTCATCATCCTGGAGGATTACGCAGACCCTTACGATGCCAAACGGACCAAAGGGCAGCGGGATGCCGAGCGCCTAGGGGAGAATGATGGGTACATGGAGCCCTATGATGCCCAGCAGATGATCACAGGTATGTGCCATGTTGAGCCATGCTACAGCACCACAGCTGGCACTGCTCCCCAGCTGAGAGTCTGTGGCTGCCCTTGGAGCCACCCGGTGCAGGAGGCTCCGGGAACAGGAAAGCTGCTTGCCGCTTCCTGCGGCTGCGCAGGGCCAGATAAGAAGTGGGAGCAAGGCCGGACACTGACCAATGCTGGCCGGCCCCTCAACCGTTGCCATGACATGCTGCCATCATCCAATGGGCACATGTGGCCAGTGCAAATCCCTCAATGCCTCCAGTCATCCCAGGGTACCACCCCCCAAGAGTTCCCAATGGCTGTGCCCCTCAACCAGCAACACCCCGGCTGGCGTGGCGACTGTCCAGCTGGCCACAACAACAGGAACTGACTGGGCCGGAAACTGGAAATAAAAGATTTGCTGCTGATGTTTTTTTTCCGTGCGGGGCAGCCCAGGCTGTTAGGCAAAGACTGGCGCCATGGGGAGAAGCAGAGAACTGGGAGGGGTGAGCCCCTGGGGTGGCCTCCTGCACAACTGAGCTCCAGATTCGGGTGTAGCATCCTGCTGCCATGGAGCCCAGCTGGCCCCATTGGTGTGGGTCTGTGCCTGTGGTGCCAGCAGCCTCAGGGCTGGACAGCAGACCAGGGGCCAGCTCCAGCTCTTCCCAAGCTCGTTCCCAATGGGGCATTGCCAGCATGGGGTCCCCAGCACACATCCCTCACTGAGGGCTGGTAGTGGAAGTGGGGGGGTCTCAAGGAACACACAAAGCCATCCCTGACCCATCATCCCTCTTCCCCACAGAAATCCGTCGTCGTGGCTCCAAGGACCCCCTGGTCAAAGCCATCCTGTTACTGGATGGACGTGGAGAACCAGGAGAAGGGGGTGCCAAGATGGATCTTGCCAAGCGCCTGGGGGGCAAGGAGGTGGCAGGGAAGGGGCCACAGCTCTACGACACCCCTTATGAGCCTAGGGAGGGGGTGCCTGGGGGGACCCCAGAGCGCAGGGTGAGGGCTGGTGATGGGCGCCTGCCTGAGAATGACGAGCGCCCGGCGGGGGAATATGAGCAGCCCTGGGAGTGGAAGAAGGAGCAGATTGTCAAAGCACTGTCAGGTAGGGGACAAGGACAGGATGGAAATGAGGATGGGGGGAAGGGACAGGCATGGGAGGGGAATGAGGATGACAACAGGGACAGGGATAGGGACAGACTTTCTAGCAGGGCTTGCTTGTCACAAGAGGACAAGAAGCAATAGTTTTTAACTATAAGGGGCACTTTAGATACAAGAATTTTCTTGGGATGAGGGTGGCAAGGCACTGGCACAGGTTGTCCAGAGAGGTGATGCTTGTCTGGTCAAGTTGGATGGAGTTTTGAGCAACCTGATGTGACTGAAGACATCCCTTTTCATGGTGGGGTGTTTGACCAGAAGGGGACTGGCAGTGGGGAAGGTGGTGGGGCTGGGAAAAGGGATGGGGATCGAAAGTGAAGGGGCTTTGGGGGCTCACATCTTGTCCCTCCCAGTCCAGTTTGAGGGCTCAGAGCGTGCTAAGGAGGAGACACTGCGGCAGCATCTACGCCAAAAGAGCTGGACTCCCAAGATGCTGAAGCCAGTGGGCACCGAGTACAGCGAGGGGGAGCGGGTGGACCCTGCCCTGGCACTGGAGAAACAGCCGTGAGTTGAGAGGGCGAGCCACGTGTGGGAAACGGGGCGAGGAGGAATAGAGTGCCCAATGTTTTGCCACGGCTCAGCGTCCCCTCCCTCTGTCCCCCGACAGCTGGTACCACGGGGCCATCACGCGGGCTGAAGCAGAGAGCCGGCTGCAGACGTGCCGGGAAGCCGGCTACCTGGTGCGCACCAGCGAGACTGGCAGCGGCAAGTACTCCATCGCGCTCAAGTGAGTGTCGGGATGGCCACAGAACAGGGGGGTCCCGCCCCCGGGGGTTCCCACCCTGGGGAGATGGGGCGAATCCCCACCCTGGGGCGATGCTGCAGCAGGAGTTCCCCCTAGTTTTTCACATCAAAGCCCTGAGCGGGAGGAAGCACCCAGATCCCGAGGGATGGCACCTCCCGATCCAAGGGGGAACCCAGGCATACTGGTGTGGAGCTGGGGTGGAGGGGGTGGTACGGCGTGTCCCCCTCCCCGGCACATTGTCGGGAGCGCCAGTGGCGTTTCCTTCCTGAGGAAGTGCAGCCCCTGGAGCCGAAACAATCAGAGCGGGACGGGAACAAACAGGGGTGGATACGGCCGCGGGGCAGGCGGGCGCCGAGGGGCTGGCGGCAACACTGATACCTGTTGGCCGCCCAGGACCAGCCAGGGCTGCGTCCACATCATCGTGGCCCAGACCAAGGACAACAAGTACACGCTGAGCCAGGCCAGCGGCGTCTTCGCCAGCATCCCTGAAGTTGTGCACTACTACTCCACTGAGAAGCTGCCCTTCAAGGGGGCTGAGCACATGGCCCTGCTGCACCCTGTCCACTGCAAGCTGCATTAGCATCAGCTGATGTCGTCCCCGAGTCGTCTGCAACCCTCACCCCTGTGGCATGAGACAGGGTGCAGCCATAGCGATGGACATGTACCATGTGAAGGGTCCAGTGAGAACCCCTTGGTCATGTCTCCAGTCCTGAAGGGACCCCACTCCTGGACTCCAGCAGGGCTGTCCCCCTTTTGCTGGGACAAATCCTGACCACCCTCTGCCAGAACCGACTTGTCATGGGGCTGCCCACGTGCCCGAAGTGGGGGCATGCAGTGAGACTGGGACATGTAATGATCTAGTAAAATAAACTTGTTGGCTGAGAGGGAGCAGTGGTCCTGGGGGCCTGGGATGGGCCTTGTGCTGGCAGAAGTCATCAGTTTTGGGGGCCAGGGGTACTGGGGCTCCCCAACAACACATCTGCATCCTGCCAGGCTTTTTATAGCATGAGGCCAGCAGAAAGGAAGGGGAACACTGTCCCCAGGGTGCCTGAGCACCCTCTCCCCATGTCCTGTGGTTTCCTGCTCGGGTGCAGCTGCAGCTCCCCAGGGTGTGGCACAACCCAGCATGGGGTGGGCAGTGCATGACAGAGGAGGCATGGCCTGGGGGTGCAGGCCAGGGGGTTTGTGGCATGAAGGCGTGCACAGCACAGGGGGTAACAGGGAACATGGGATACACGGGGTGGGGGAGCATAGTTACAGGGCACAGCAAGGGAGAGCGGGAATGAAGGGGGGGTGCAACCCCACTGGAGCCACTCCCAGGCAACAGGCAGGCTGCAACGACTCTCTGTTACCCTGCTCCCAGCAGCCATTCCAGTATAAATCCAAAGCATTTATTTGAGTCACATTGTCCTGTTTCCCCAACATGTGTTTTAAAATGGAGCCCTGAAGGGGCTGGAGCAGAGGTATGGGGCTGATCCAGCCAGGCTCTCCCTCCCTCCCTCCCTCCCAAACCCCATGGCACTGTAGGGGCCAGGCCCTTCCCTGCAGGACCCCCATACCCAGTCCCAGGCCAGCTCCCATGCTCTGGTGCAGCCATGCTTCCGATGCTGTCACTCCTGGCCATTCCAGCTTGGCCATGGTGCTGAAGATGCCCCCCGGACCCCGTTTGTGGCCCTTACCAGCTGCTTCTCCATGGGGAGTGGCACTGATTTCCCTCCTCAGAGGTCTGTCTCAGCCACAGACCACCAGCTAGTGGGGGAGAGCTGCTCCCAGAGCCACATGACAGCCATCCCTCCTTCCAATCCCCAAGCACTTAACAGTGTATTCAGCCCCTGGCTACTGCCCTGAGGAGGAATAATCTGCATGAGTCATGTGGAGCATTCCAGGTGCTGAGGGGGCAGGGTGTGAGAGCAGAGGGGTATCACTGAGTACGGGTGGGGAGAGGCTTAGGGGGACCAGCATGTGCTGCCCCTCGCCCTCTGGCTTGGTCGTCTCCTGCCCACTTGTCCACCACATCTGCCTGTACCTGCAGGGGAGAAGAGTGGCTCCAGGTCAGGGGATGCAGATAGAGCCCCCTGGACCAGGCTCCCCGGCACTCACCTCACCACAATGCCAACAAACAGGGAGATGCCAAGGAGCAGACTCCCTCCGGTAACCAGGAAGGCGTAGGGGGATGCCACAGGATGAGTGCTGGATTCCATGACAGACCCTGACACAGAAGAGAATGGATAGGCTCATTGTGACACCTGGGTGTCCCTGCCCCCCACTCCCAGTCCAGGAACCCTTCCTCACCACCAGCACCATTACTATCATCCTCCCCGAGGAGCTTGGGGGGCAGTGTCACCCCATAGGTACCATCTTCCACAGGGACCTGCAAAAGGTATGGGGGCACAATGGGACAGGTCACCTCTCATGCTGTAGTGTCCCCTTGTCCCACATGGGGACAAGAGACCCATTCAGGAGTGTGTGATGCTTCCCAGGGCTGAGACCATTGTTACCTGTGAGCTGAAAGGCTCTATTTCAGAGGTGATGTCCCAAGGGTCTGCACAGTGAGGGAGGACCATGAGACTGGGAGACCCCATGCTGAGTCCCCAGTCTCAGGGCCCCATGTTTCCCTCGTACCTGTCCAGGGGGTACCCACAGCCTCCTGGCTCCACTCACTCCATGCACCATGGCCGAACTCATCCTTCGCCCTCACCTGCACCACATGCCTCATCCCACGCCATGCATCACGAATGTCGAGCCACGTTGTTGTCACCTGATCCACCTGGAGGGAACACAGGGCTGGGGACAGTCTGGCCAGGAACAAGCAACATGCCAGCAAGCGGGGTCTCACCTCTGTGAAGGTTGGGGCAGGCTCAGGGCGGTAGCGGACCTGGAAGCGGAGCCAGTAGAAACGGGGGTCCCAGGATGAGGGGTAGGACCAGTTCACCTGCAGCCGCTGCGGCGCTTTCTCCAGTGCCTCCACTGTCACATTGACTGGAGGGTCTGGCTTCACTGGTGGGCAAGGGTGGGGCTTAGGGCCTTGCACTACACCCTTAGCCACCCCAGCTCCCAGCAACAGGGGCAGCACTCACGGACACTGCTGAGGGTGATGATCTTGTCTTTGCCAGCCGAGCCACCAGCACTGTTGCTGACACACGTGGACACGACAAGGTGTTTGGTGTCATCAGTGCCAGGTGGCACCTTCACGCGGCAAACAAACTTCCGTGCCTTGGAGAAGTAGCGGCACCGCTGCTCTGTGGCATTCTCAGCCACAAACCTGTGAGGTCACAGCTCAGGGTGGGCTGCAGCATGCTCGAGGCACAGGGCAGCTGGTGAGGGACATGTCCTATGCTGTAAGGGTCCCCAGCAGTGTTAGGGAAAGAGTCTGTGGGGAGGGATACATTTTGTGCCATGGAGCCCCACACAACACTGGGGAATGGGGCCATGGGGAAGAAACACATCCTGTGCCGTGGACTCCCAGCTACCACTAGCTGCTAGGGAAAGGGTCTGCAGGGAGGCAAGCATCCCAAGCCATAGGGTCCCTGATGGCACCAAGGAAAGGGTCCAGGGAGAGGGACATGTTCTGTCCTATTGGGGTCCCAGCCCGTGGTGGATGCAGGGACAGCACTCACCTTCGCTTCACCCAGAGCACCGCCCGTGTCCCTGGGGATGGTTTCTCCTGCTGTGGCCACTCACACAGGACATCCTTGTCATGGCTCCTCCGGTAGCAGGAGACCTGGGGAGTTTCAGGGGGCTCTGCAAGGCAGGGAGGTGCTGGGGGACAGGAGCCATCACAGGCAATGCTGCCAGGGACATTCCCACCCCAGCGTGGACCCACCTGCCACCAGCAGCCGCAGGGAGCGCAGCAGGCGGCTCCCCACAGAGCAGCTGTAGTGCCCAGAGTCCTCGTAGCGCAGCCGCCGCAGGAGGAGCGTGTTACCCTCTGCCAGCTGCTGCCCCCAGCCCTCTGCTGCCCCCTGCTCCTTCACCTGCCACAACACCGTGGCATTTTCAGGCACCTCGTCCTGGCAGGTCAACGTGATGTTGGCTCCCAGGTGGCCCAAGACTGTGTCCCGTGGCAGCCCTGGAGGGATAAGAGGGCACCAGGCGATGAAGATGAGACCTCAGGCCCAGTGGGTGTCTCTGGAGATGGAAAGCAACCCATCATCTGCTCCCCATGTCCAGTGACTGTTGGGGGTCAGGGCACTGAGCTGGAGAGTGGCAGGGGTTCCTCACATAGTGGAGTACTGGACCCCTGGCATGGCAGTAGGGACGGGCACCACAGCACCCGGCAGGCTGCGTATTGAGGGCTCTGGTGGTGGGGAACACAGCTCTGGGAAGGTGGCAGACTGGGACTGGTAGTCTCGGGAGTCCCTGGGTGGGGGTCCAGTGCCAGAGGGGTTAAGCGACTGCGCTGGCTGGCGGCCCAGGTCAGGTCTGGGCAGCGCTCCCGGCTCCCTCCAAAGGTCAACGGCCAGTGTGAACCTACTGTTCCCTTTGGCTCCTGCTGCTGGGAACGCACTGAGCACTCAGCACCCGAGACACAGTACTCAGTACCCAGCACAGAGCACCCAGCACACATCCAGCACCCCGGACACAGCACCCCAGCCCCCACACTCCCAGTATCTCCAGGGGTGCCCCGTACCACCGCCTGCCCGTCTCTCCGGGCCCGGCTGAGCTCCTTCGGAGTATGCAAGGAACCATATGTGTCCCCTCCCCGTGCCCGGATCCACGAGGCCCAAGTACCGGGAGAGGCTCAGGGCCAACCCCCTCTGCCGCCCCGCCCGGTGCCGGTCGCACTCACCGGCGGGGCCGCAGGGCCGCCCGGCAGCGGCGAGGTAGAATAGGAAGCAGAGAAGGAGAGGGAGAAGCGGCCGCGGCGGCCGCGCCATGCGCCCAGTCCCGGATAGAAAAACATCAGCGGCGCCCGCGGTTGTGAAACCGGGCGGAGAGGCGGGGCGGCACGTGCGCCCGGGGGGCCGGGCGAGCCGACACCGCCCCCTCCCACCCCTCTACGCCCCGGGACCGCTGTCTTACCCTCCCCCCATCTCCCCCGGATACAGGACACGGCAGAATCTGCTCAGAACATTATTTTCTTTTTAAAAATAATAATAATTTTAAAAGCTGGTTTGGGTCTTTTTTTTCCCTCAGGAACCATAAAATGATACTATTCCGCCAGAGAGAAACGCGTCATAAATTATCCACCCCGATCCGCGTCCCCTCCACCGAAATAACTACCAAAACTCGCCAGATGCTCTCAAGCCCTCGCCAACACCCGTCTTTACAAGCTCCTCTTTGGTATCGCGTCCCTGGGATCCCAACAGCCCCAGAGATTCCCCCACTGCCCACCCAGGAGCACTCAGTCCCGCAGAAGCTGGAGAAGAGGATGAGGGAGGAAGCAGAGGCCGAGGGTTGCGCAAGACCACGCGTGGGAGTGAATCACGGCAGCCGCCAGCACCCAGCCTCCCTGTGGCACAGAACACTTCCTCTTTCCCACCCAGCACCCACCGTCCTGGTGAACCCTGAAGCAGGGGGACAAGGAGGGTGACTTTCCCCCCCACTTCTCCCTGTACCCAGCCAAGAAATGAGTCGCTCTGTAAACTCAGAGGGTTTTTCCTTACTTTTTTGGTTTTGGTTTTTTTTCTTCTTTTTTTTGGTTGCTATTTTTGGGGGAGGGGGTCTTTTTTCCTTTTTTTTGTTTGTATAAAAAAAAAGACACATAGGTGAAGGGCATGGAGAGGCCACAGTCGTCCCAGAGCCCTGCACCTCTGGCATGATACATTCATGTGTGATGGGGCATTTGCACTCAGTGGAATTGAATACTGATGGAGGAGCAAATGGGGGATGGGGGGGCTGATGGTGGTGACATCCACCCACCCACCCTGGGGAGGGAGAGACTATATTTTTTGGCTAGAAGGTGACAGTCCAGACAGACTCCTCCAAACTTCAGCACTGGCCCCCACATCACCTCTACTCCTACCACTGTACCCCGCTGCCAAGTGGCTTTGCCCGGCCCAGCTGCACCAGAGGGGATGTGACCCCCTCCAGCCTCAGACCCTGAGAGTCTTGTCGGCTGCACCACTGGGGCTGCCAGCACTGCTGCCCTCGCAGCCCTTCTTCTTCCGCAGGGTCTCAATCCAGCTGGTGCTGGGGCGGGGGGCAAAGCTGGACAGTGCCAAGGAGCTGAGCCGCATGTTCTTGCCCGACATGATGAGCTCCCCAAAACCCTCCTGATGGGAGAAGGCATAGCCAGAGCGGCGTGAGCCCACACGCCCCGCATGCCGCATACACCGGTGCTGTGTCTTCTGCTTCTTCCGTACCAGCTGAGTGTAGCGCACCTGGGGACACAGGGCCAGGTGGAACCACCTCTCCTCAGGGCTACGACCCTGTGACCACTCCTACAGCCATGCACTCTCACCGTATCCGAGAGTTCTGGTTTCAGGTCCAGCTTAAGGAAGCGAAAGGCCACAACAGGCATGATGCAGACTACGGCGGTGAGGGCGATGGTCAGCCAGACCGTGGGCTGGGCCAGTGTGTTCTGTGCAGTACCTGGGGGGAAAGAATTAATCTGGTGAGGGGGTAGGCCGAGGCAACACCCTGCTGGGGCGAGGAGCATAGGGCACCAGAGAGACTCACCCACAAAGCGGAACTGGTTAGGGAATACCCGGAAGAGGCCGTCACTGTGCATGGTGAAGAGGATGGCAAAATAGGCAGCCAGGCTGCCCCAGATGAAGAAGTGGTTGATGGCTGTCCAGAATCCTGTGTCTAACCCAATCTAGTGAGGGGCATGCAGGAGAAGACAGGGCTCAGGGGATGCCTGAGGTGCCCCGAGTGTCTGGGGCCAAGTAGCCACATCCCTACCTGCACACTGACGACAATCACAAGGGAGGTGGCGACAGTGACAGCGAAGGACTGGTAGTCGGCCAGCTGGGCACCATCATCACGGGTGGCATCAGCGAAGACGCCGTAGGGGATGAAGAACATAAGAATGGAGGTGTAGATGCCCTGGGCAATGCAGATGAAGAACTCTCGCTTGTTGAAGAGCAGGTTCAGCTGCCCAGGCTCATAGAGTTTGGGGTATTCCATGCTCCGCTGCTCTGGCACATCCTGGGGGCATGGGCACCTCCTTTTAGCCCTAGGCAGGAGAAGCCTCCACCACAGCCCATAGAATGTCAAGGACAGCCTGATTCAGGCACCCAGGCAGCCCTTGTTCCCACAAGGTGGGCATGAAGGGAAGTGGTACAGACTCCTCACACACCCAGGGACCTCTCACTACCCCCAGCCATACCTGGTCAAAGACACCCATAGCAAGCACAGGCAGCGATGTGTAGACAATGTTGTACAGAGTGATGAAGTACTGGTCATACACTGTCTGTATGGAATAGAGCACTCAGCAGGGCAAAAGACCTGCCCGCCTTGTGCCCCAGCCAGCCCCCAAGTCCCTGTGCCCACAGCTGCAGGGACAGGAGAGCTGTCTCCAGCCCCCCAGGACTGCCCACCCTGACCACAGGCTTCTCACACACTTCACGCTGGATGCCAGGCTGTTCCTCCTGGCTCAGGATGAGTCCTCATAGGGAGTCCATGGACCAGAACACTCTTCAGAGCTGAGGAGCCCTGTAGGAAAACCCTCCCCAGCTCTCAGCGAGAAAAGCTACCAACCTACCTGTGCTGAGAAGCCGCAGAAGAAGCCAAACCAGAAGTGGACCATGGTGAAGGCAAAGTTCTTGTAGAAGAAGTAGCAAAGAAACTTGCACATGCGCAGGTAGGACCAGCGGCCATGCACCAGGAGCAGGCGCTGTAGGAACTTGAACTGGGAGAAGGAGTAGTCGGAGGCCAGCACGGCCTGGATGCCTTCCTGCCCACTGATGCCCACCCCAATGTGGGCAGCTGTGGAGGGAAGGAGAGATGGGTGAAGAGAGGGCTGCCAGTAGAACAGGGGATGAGAGCAGCACCCCCAGCACTGGCACTTTCTTCCCGTGGGGCACAGAGGGATGAGCACAGAGGCTCCCATAGGCCCCAGGATGGTAAAGGGCGGTGGCCTGTCTCTCCTGCAGTCCCCCAGATCCCAGGCCTTACTCTTGATCATGCTGACATCGTTGGCCCCATCCCCAATGGCCAAAGTCACGGCTTTCTTGTACTTCTTCACCAGCTCCACCACCTGGGCTTTCTGAAGGGGTGTGACACGGCAGCAGATAACAGCCTTGCAGGCACACGCTGTCTCCAAGAATTCCACCTCCATGTCTGCCTCCAGTGCATGGGCCTGCAAGGAGAGCAAGGGACAGCTGGGGTCATGGTACACAGCCAGGCAGAGGGCCTTGTCCTGCCTGGCACTCCCAGGGCCCTACCAGGCTGTGCCCATTGATGACCAAGGCATATTCGCCCGCAACGGCTTCCAGCACAGAGGTATGTTTGGAGGAGAGTTTCTCCTGGTAGGAGAAGCCATTGCACACAGAATGCGATGCATCCATCATCTTCTCCCGGGCTTTCCTAAGGAGAGAGGGTACATGGGGTTCCATCTCAGGGCCCTTCCATATCTCTAGCTCCCCCAGTAGCAGCTGTGCCCTACACTGGTACTGTTCTGTGTCCTTTGCCCCCTCAGTCCTCACCTGAGCTCCTCTCGCACCTCCAGCACAGTGTGGCCTGTGACCACAAACACCTCTGTCATGTCATCTGTCAGCATCTTGCAGGAGTAGCCGATGTTCACAGCTGTTTCTGAGGACAGGAAACAGGGGCTGAGCCAGAGTCCATTCAGGAAAGAGGAGTAGGGATCCCAGGCAGGTGGAATCCAGCCCACAAACATCTTCATCTCCAGCCAGCACCTCAGCCACGTCTCACCCTGCTTGTCCCCTGTCAGCACCCAGATCTTGATGTTGGCCAGCGTGAGGATGGCAATAGTTTCAGGGACCCCCTGCTGCAGTTTGTCTTCAATGGCTGTGGCTCCAAGCAGCTTGAGGACCCAAACAGGTGGGAGATCAGTAGGGGCTGCCCCCAGCCACCACCAGCCTCAGCCTTTAGCCCACCTACCATCATATCATGCTCCACCTCATCGTAGAGCCGAGCCAGGTGATCCTCACGAGCCTCAGGGGCACTGCCAGCTCGGTGCAGCCGCTCAGACCAGTCCTTGTAGTAGCTCTCCTCCAGGTCTTTGTAGGCCAGCACCAGTGTCCGCAGGCCCTCGCCAGCATACTCCTGCAAATGGTCAGAGCTGGGTGTGCTGGCAGACCCTGATGGTGTCCCCAAAACCCAGTGGTACTCCTAGGACAGGGCACAAGCCCAGCTCAGCCATTCTTTCTCATCCTGAGCAGCCATTCTTTCCTCCCCACCCTGCCTGTCCCACGCACATTGAGGTGGTCGGTGGTGATGCTGGTGAGCTCCTGGTTGATGGGATGCAGCCGCTCCAGCAGGATGGTGTCAGCGCCTTTGCAGTACAGTCGGATCTTGCCCTCAGGGCTGCGGACTGCAGGGAGGAGGGGATAAGATGCTTGGCTCAGAGGTGCAAGAGCAGGTCCCACTCTGACCCCCAACCATCAACCTGCCAATGCCTTCACAGTCACATCCCCATCAGTGTTAGACTGATTCCCCAACACACCACAATGAGCCCCATGCTGCAGCCCCACATGGCCTTCCCAGCCCCACAGCCCCTGTGTCATGCCCAGGACCTTACCGATGACGGACATGCGCTTGCGGATGTTGTTGAAGTCCAGGATGGCCAGCAGCTGGTAGGTGATGGCTTGACCCAGCTCATGCACTGTGATGGTCTTGGGTGTGCGGGACCGGAACACAAAGCCAAAGTTTCTGGCAGCTGTGACCAGCGCTCCCTCATCCGGGGACTGTGCCTTGTACAACAACTCCCCTGTGGATAGCGTGGGGGTCAGTGACAATGTCTTGTGACCCACAGGGATAGATCCTGCCCCATGCCTACCTTCACTCTTCTCCTCGGACATGACAGTGTGACAGAGTGAGAGCAGGCGGAAGAACTCATGCACGTGGAAGTCTCCCAGCTTGACGGCTTCCAGTAGGCTGGGGTCCCAGAACCGGAACCGTGGGTCCGCCAGTGGGTTGAAGGAGAAGTCTACCGGCTCTGACCTCTGGCAGAGGCAAAGTTGAGGTTACGCCCCTGTGGCACTTGGCATGGGCAGGCGTCAAACTGACAGCACTCTTACCTCTCCCAGCTCTACCTTGTGACCCAGCATGTCCTGCACTTCACCTGCAAAACAGGGTATGGAGCTAACCATGACAGAGACCCAACACCATGGCAGCTGCTGCTGCCCCACAATGCTCTAGCTAAGCCCCCTTGTCCCCTGACTGCCCTAAATGGAGGTGGGGACACAGCACACCCCCACTCTGTGGGCAGTCCCAGCCTGGCTCTGGCAGCTGGCGCTTACCATAGCTGTGCCCGTTCACAGAGCACTTGCTGAAGACCATGATATTCTGAGTAAGAGTGCCAGTCTTATCAGAGAAGATGTATTCCACCTGCCCCAGCTCCTCATTGAGGGTGGTGGTGCGGGCTTCAGCAGGTGTCTGGCGCTTGGCACAGTACATCTTCTTGTCCCAGTTGATGAAGTAGCTGTGTCCTAGCCGGATCACCTCAACGCTGCAGGAAGGGTGGCTGGGTGTCACTGGGGCAGAGCAGCACACTCTGCTGAGCCAACGACAGGCATACACATACCCACCCCAGACCCTCAATACCCTGGGCACTCCAGCACCCCAGGTGCCCCTCATTGCTTGCTAGCTCCCACATCCTTCCCGGGGTCTGGCCTGCAACCTATTCCTGCTGACAGCCACCACTAAGCCAGGGCTGGGGACTGAGGCAAGGCACCCAAGGGGCAGCCCATGGGGCTCCCCAGGCATCTCACACACCAACGAACCATGAACCCCTCCCCAGCCCCCAGGGCAGACAGCAATGAGCTAATGGGAGGGGTGGGGATGACACATTCTTACCTCGGGGCTAAGAGTGACAGAACCCATGCTAGGGAACGAAAAGAGAGAGAAATTAAAAGAGAGAGAGAAGGGGACAGTGCAGGAGCCTGGGAGCTGTAGGAGGGCTGAGCAAAATAGCCAGCGTGCAGCCAGTGCAGGGAGAGACAAGCAGCCAGATAGACAAAGCCAGGGGGCCCTGAGGGGCCTGTGGGGTCCTCAGGTCTTGGGGTGTCCTTGAAGGCAGACATGGCCTACCAAGAGAGTAGCCCACACCCACCCACAGAACACACTGTTCTGCCTTGTGGGATCTCCATCTCCCCAGAGGGCACCCCTGATTTCTCATACAGCCCCTGCCCAGCCCCTCTGCCCCCTGCCCTACCTCACATAGAGCGAGATGGGCACCACAGTGTTGAGGATGATGATGTAGGACCAGAAGGAGAGGAAGCCAGAGAAGAAGGCACTGTGCACCCCCTCGTCCCAGGGCAAGTAGATCTGGAAGCAGATGCCCACCTCGTGCTCCCAGATGGCATTGCCAATGGCCAGGATCACTCCCATGCACACCAGGAACCCGAAGATCTGGAGACAAGACAATATATCAGAGCCCTGAATGGGGCAGAGCCAGGACTCTCAGGATCTCCCCTCTGCATACCCAGAGCACCAGCGTGTTCATCAGCCTGTCGATGCTTGTCCGCTTAAATTTTGTCCGGCCACTGTTCTGCATCAGCTTTGTGTCGGGTCCTGGGGAGGAGGAAGGCATCAGGGGGTGTCTTTCCCTCCCCTCTGTGCAGCACAGTAGCAGCTGCTGCCTCAGCCCACCTGCAAAGATGACAAGGCCAAAGCACCACTCGGTGTTGCGCAGGACACAGCCCCGCAGCAGCACGTTCTGGTTGTTCAGGGGGTACTTGTTCTCCTTCCAGTACAGTGTCCCACCAAACTTGTCCAGCTTGTTGTTGGGGGGTTCACAAATCACCTCACCTGGGTGCACAGTACAGCTCAGCTATGACTTGCCTTCTCCATATGGCCAGCTCCATCCCAGTGCTCCCAGCACCATCCCTGACTCCCCAGAGATCTGCTTCGAGCCGCGGTATGCCAATGCCACGTGGCTGGTCCTTGTCTACCCAGGGTGTTGGAACAAAACATGGGGGCTGCCCCGTGGCAGAGGACTGGTTGCAGGCACTCACCGTCAAAGAGAGCCAGCTGGCTGGTGTCCCCCAGCTCTGCGGTGACAGAGATGGCCTGACGCACCTTCATGTTGGTCTCTCTGCAGGCAAGAAGGCACCAAATGCAGTTTAGAGACAGCATGGCAGGGAGGGCCTTCACAGCTGCTCCCCAGCAGCTCCTGCCCTGCCTGCAGCCCACTCTCACTCCCACCTCCTGCCTTCCCTGGGCCCCCCCCAAGGCAAGCAGGGGCACCTACCCATCCAGCTCTGCAGTCTCTATGTAGCATAACCCATGGGGTTCGCTGCTGGAGAGGAGGAGGAGGTCAGCCTGCTGGGAGAGACTTGTGAAGGGTTGTGCCAACACTGGGGCTCCCCAATGCCTTTCCCAGGGAGGCACTGGGGCCCATCTGGCCCTTGGATGTTCTTGGAACTCCCTGGAGCACCTGCAAAGGCTATCCCTAATCCCGTGTGTCTTTTGCACCCGAGCCTAGGCATCACTGCTCCAAGTGCCCAGACCCTCAGAGTTCAAAACACGGTTCCACCATGGCTCCAACTCACCAAACTAAATGCAACTTCTAGGTTGGAAGTTCCTAATGTCCCCATCCTGGGAAGTGATGGAGGAGCACAAAAGCAAAGCAGGAGTGGCACCACACCCGTCCATGGTCCCTGTGTGCCACCCACCCTGCTGGAACCATACATGTCTCAGGGCTGCACTCACCGCCACAAACTGGTTGTTCTCCAACTTGATGATGTCTCCAACACGGACATTCATCCACTGCTCCTGCTGAAGGCTGTAGAGGGACAGCAAACTGTAGCCAGGCAGGAGCCCTGCCCACTGCCCTGTGCCACATCCTGCAGGGTCTCTGGCTCCCTCTCCACTGCTCTGTGCCCATGACACTCACGCTCCACCGATCAGGACCTGAGACTGCCGGTTGTTCACCTGGTTGTCACTTTTATGGCGGAACTGGGAGCAGGGGGAAGAGACAGCAGTGTCAACCTCTTGGGGATAGGGTCCTGTGTTCCCACATCATCTCAAATGCCGTGGCCCTGGACACCACACCCCTGCACAGCATCCCAACCCCCTGCCCAGTGGGCAGAGGGACACAGGGGGAACCACTCACGTAGTCATCGGTGGCATCTTTGACAGCTGTGATGGTTAAGACAAGAACCAAAGGCACGATGGTGGTAAACCAGGAGAGTGAAGAGATCTGAGGAATCAGCTGGGGACAGGGAACAGGAATTACCTGGGAACCAGCCAGCCCCAGGCCCATGCTGCCCTTGCTTGAGGGTTCCAAATCCACCCACTTCCAAAGTATGGGACTACTCAGAGCCCTACTGTATGCCCAGGCAGGGAAGGACTGCACTCACCTGTAGGATGAGGAGGAAGAGGAAATAGGTGTTGGCCACTTCTTGGAACTGCTCGAAGAGGTTGACAGGCAAGAAGGTGACCATGTTGTACTTGGAGGTCTTGATGCAGTTGCTCTGGGGACGGATGGGGCAAGAAGGGGGTTTACAGGCTGCCGAGGCCCCATAACCCCTAAGATCAGATCACTCTGGAGGGCAGGGGCTGTGGCTCACTGTGCTCCTTTGGGGGTCAGGCTCCTGCGCTACCTCTGGCAGCTTCCTTGGGAAGCCAGTTCCTCAGTCTCAGTCACCAGCTGGTACCCTGGGACAGCCTCCTTCAGCAGCAGCACCTGGCTTCCACATGGGTGACCCCAACCCAGACCTCCTTCTCCCCTCTCTACAGGCAGCTCTGGAGCAGCCAGGGATAACCTCCAGCATGGGGGGAGGTCAAGCACTGCCCTCCCCTGGCACCTTCAGAAGCTGACCCACAATCCACATTGGGATGTGGGACCAGGCTGGGATCTGTGCACAGCCAGAGGGTTCTTGGCCTTTGCCAAGGATGGGAGCCTGAATCCTCCACTGTGCTCGGCCAGCCCCACAGTTATATTGGCATTAATGTAATCAGCATCATTTTTTCAAGGACAAACATCTATTTTGTAGTCATACACCCTCCCTCACCCCCTCACTGAGGTACGGGTGATTCAGACCCCAGCCCCACAAACCTGCCCGAAGACCCCCAGGAAAGGGTTCAGCCCCCCTTCACTCACTGCGTACTGGAACTTCTCGTTGTACTCCCGCGCGTTGGCTCGCACTCGACGCTCTTCTTCTGCAACACAGCCTCCTGTCACCCCCATGCACCCTGACATCCCCTACATCTGCAGCCAGACAGCCCTATGATCCTGAACCCTGACACCCCAATCTCCTCTCCATCCTGAGAGCCAAGCTAGTCCCAGAAACCCAGAAGACAGGGAAGAGAGAGTCTCTCCAGTTGTGTCATGTGGCCCTGTGCTCCCCCATGCCAGGACCTGTACTCTTGCACACCTAGAACCCCAGCCTTGCTTTATTGTACCTCCACCCCCAGATTCTGCATCCCCAGATCCCCCCAAGCCTGGACTGCTAGATGCCCAGCTCCACTTACCTGTATTCCCAGAGCCCCAGATTCTGCGTCCCTGTCTGACTTATCTGCTCCCCCAGCTTAGCACCCCGAGGTTACCAGACCCTTACAGCCCTGCACACCCCCAGATCACACCTCTGCTCCCTTAGCCTTGCTTTGCTGCATTCCTGGATTCCCAGTCCCGCACCCCCGACCCCCTAAAGTCTCCAGCCCCGTTTAGCTGCAGCTCTGCACCCCCATCTCTGCACCCGCAGGCCTCCGTTTCTGCTCCCCGCCCCATGCCCAGTCCCCACCCACCCGCCCCGCCGGGATCGCGGACCCGCTGCCACTTCTCGGACATCTCCCGGGGCACAGTCCCGGGCCCGGCCCATCCCGCCCTGCTGCGTTACTGGGGCAACGGCCGCACTGGGGCCCGACCGGGACCCACCCGGACCTCTCCCGGGCCCACCGCGGCCCCCCTTACCCGGGGCTTCGCGGGCCGCGCACCGCTCCATGTCCCGCGGCCCCCCAGCCCATGGGCAGCGGGCGGGCGGCCGGGCCGGGCCGGGGCCGCTGCCTCTGCCGCCGCCTCAGCTCCCCATGGCCGCGGCGGCGCCGGTCGGCGGCGGAAGTGAGGTGGGGGGGCGCGGGGAAGCGACGGAGCGCGGCCGTGGGGAGCGGCCCAAACTGCAACCCCGGCGGCATCCTGGCCAGCGGGGCGGCTCCAGGAGGTCTCGGGGAGGCGTGTGAGTCCTGGGGGGGTCAGAGACAGCCCCACGCGTTGCCAGGGGTCAATGCCGAGGGTCCTGGGGACAGCCCTAGATCCCAGTGGGGCAACCCCCACACTAGCAGCACGCGTCCCCCAGGCTAGGGTCCCCCTGCAGCCAGGCCTGGCCGGCCTTTCCTGGAGGCTGGGGGCACGGCCTCTACCATATCCCTGCACCCCCATGTCTACAAACAAGACACCCGATGCCCTCAGGACTCTTTTAATGGTGTGACAGGGACTGTGGGGGAGACTGTGCTGCTGGCGCGTGGTGGTGGGGGATACGCGGCAGGCACTGTCTCCTCAGTGTCCTTCTCCTTGGGCAACATCTTAATGTCTGGGTCGATGGCGGTGGTGTTGACTAGAACGATGGAACCCTGCTCTGCCAGGATTGCGCTGTCCTCCTCCGGGTGGTGGAAAGTCACACAGAGCTGGTACAGGTATGTGCCCACGGCGGCCCCCAGCGGTGGTGCTACCACTGGCACCCACCACCACCCATTGCCCCTGCTGAGGATGGGACAGGGTGGGCTGGGGATCGTTCATGCCATCCCCACCTCACCCCCACCCCCCTTCTCTGGTACCCACCTGAAGACCTCAGGGCCCCAACCTGCCACATAGGTGAAGAGCCGGGGCCCCAAGTCCCGTGCAGGGTTCAGGGGGCAGCCACAGTTGGCCCCCATGGAGGACTCAATAGAGAGCACCAAGAGAGCCACAACCACTGGTTCCAGGCCCTTGGGGACAGCCTTGTTGCGGGCATCCATGATACCCATGACACCCACCATCAGCACCGCTGTGCCAATCACCTGCAAGGACAATGCAGCAGCTCAGCACCATGGGGACTGAGGAGGCTGGGGGAACTGGCAGTGGCACCCACCTGGTCCACGAAACCATTGGTGATGGAGACGTAGTCAGCCGGGTAAGTGGCAAAGATGGAGGCAGTTTCTCGGGGGCCAGAGACAGTAAGGGTCCCATTGCTGTAGTACCAGATGGCATCTTGGGACAGAGGCAGAGCAAGTCCATAAGCCGGCCACCCCAGCCATCACCATGGGCCTCTCTAGCCCAGTGCTGCTCCCCCATACCATAGTAGAGGATGTAAACAGCTCCAGAAGATATGAAAGCTCCCAAGATCTGCACAACCACAAAGATGGGAAACTTCCACCAGGGAAACTGCTCTATCAGGCACATGGCAAGGGAGAATGCTGGGTTCATGTGGGCCCCTGCAATGGAGGAGGGAGAAGGGCTGGGAGTGGAGGGTCCTGGGAGACTCAGAGCCAGAAGACAGCAAGGACCCCTTCCTTTGTCTCACCAGAGATTCCCCCTGCTGTGTAGACGCCCACCATGACAGCCAGGGCACCTCCCAGGTAGCTGGTGATGAGGTTCCCCTTCACCTCAGAGCTGGTGATCTTCTGTGCAGCGCTGCCCAGGGTGATTATCTGGAGAAGAGGAATGTAGCCCCACCTCAGGCCCTGGTGGCCTTGTGCAGAAACCCTCCCACAGCTGATACTGCAGGGCAGCAAGGCAAGGGGTGTGCTGGTGCTGCCCTCCTGGTTTTGCTCCCCAATACTTGGACACAAGACAGGGGCTGGCAGGGAGGTGGTTACTGCCCTTACTTATGGTTTTGATGGCAAAGCAACCAAATTATAAGCAATTAAGTAAATTGCTTTCTGTGGGGAGGCGTTGGGGAAGAGGTACTGCAACATAGCTCCAGGGACACCATTTGCCAGCATGGGATACAGCTCAAATGCTAAGAATCGCACCAGAGCCCCAACCTTTGCCTGCTGTGAGGCAGGAGGTATCGAGGCACACACTGCCCAGCACCACACCCTGATTGCACCAGAGCCATGGCACAGGGCGGACCATGCTGTGGGAACAGGGTCCAAGTGGGAGGACAGGCGGTGCCGATTTGCACTTTTGAGTGTAGTGCAGCCCCAAACCCCTCCAACCCCATGGGACAAGCAGCAGAGCCCTGGGACCCCTGGTGCCTGCCACCACCCTATCATCAGCCCTGTCCCACCCACATGACCCCCCCACCCCAGCCCACCTGCCTGCCCTGCTTACAATGAGCATGAAGGTGGCCAGCAGCTCAGCCAGGCATTCTCGCACCAGCTGATTCCGGATGTGGAGCAGACCCCGGGCCCTCGTCAAGAAAGAAGTGGTGCCCATAGTGCCGACCAGGCAGGGCCAGCAGTGACAGCAGCGGCAGCAGCAAGAGTGGTGTAGATGTCTCATTCGCAGCAGGTTTTATGAGCCCCAGAGCCAGGAGGGTGATTATATGCAGACTTTAAACCAATCATGGCTGCACCAAGGGAGACACCTGGTGGGGACCAGAGTCCTCTGTGCAGCTGGGGACACCTTGTGACGATGCTGCACCCTAGTAGGGCCAGGCTGGGTGAGAGCACCCTGATCCCTAAGTGGCTGTGGGGAGCCAAGACTTCACTCAGGTGAGCAGGCACAAGTATTTCCTGGCCAGGAACCGCCTTTATCCCTGCCACATCCCTACCCCAGCCACAACTGCAGTGAACACTAATAAAGAGGCCCTGGAAAGGCCTCTGGGCTGGGCCAGGCTCTCAAGAGTGGCCCAGCAGAGGCATTAGCACAGCATCAGGCAGGGAAATGGGAGAGGGAGGTAAGAAGGGAGCAGTGCAGGCACAGGAGCCCAGCAACCACCTGCACCCCTGAGGCAGCCCCCCAGTGTCATCCTGGTGGACAGGGGGAATCTGCCTCCAAACCCATGAGATTCCAGTCTGAAGGAGTGTGGAAGGTTACCGTTTAGCATAAATAGACTTTATTGCTCTGTACACACATACACTTGGCCCCCACAGGGGTCTTTGTGGCTGTACAGCACTGTAGAAGGTGGGCAGCCTCCAGCCCAGGTACAACATCCCAGCAAGATCTGACTCATCTACAACAAAAACAGGTGGTAAGAAGAGGCTGCTGCCCAGTGCCTGTTCTGACAGGCCTGGCAAGCCCAGGGTCCCCCTAGCCTGCACCTGTCACACATATGGGCTGCTCGCTCAGGACTGGACACAGCTACCAGCTTGAGAACCAGCGTCGGAAGAAGCTGCCCAGCACAGATGTGGGGTCACTCAGGTTGGCAGTACGAAGCTCATCTTGCTGTGGCCATGTGCCAGCGAACTGTACCAGCTCTCCTGAGAGGGCAGGGAGAACTCCCTCAGTGGGGACCCCATCCACTCCTTGCCTCCTCCCCAGACCCCCACTCACGGTCATTCATGTTGACCACCTCCTCCTGGTAGTCCTTCTTCTGTCCATCCTCCTTGGTGGTAGTGATGAAGGCCTGGTCCCCCCTCCGGCGTGTCACTGTTGTCTCCCGGCAGCCCTGGCTGTCCTGCACAGTGCGGCACTCCTCTACTGCCTGTGAAAAGTGTGGAGCCCTAAGAGACTCCCCAGCCACAGGGACGGTATCTCCAGGTCTCTCCTCTCTGCACCTGCAGGGACACTCACCCCATCAGGGAGGGTCACTTTAGTGACAGAGACACTCTGGAAGTAAGAGTGGGACTTGGGCTCGTTGGGTCTCAGGATCATGCCCAGCCCCACGGAGGAAACCTCAGAGTCCAGGTCTGGGGGAAGATGTGAGATGGTGGCCACAGCAGGGTACATGCCTCAGAGCCTGTGGTAGCACAGGTGGGTGGAACACAGAGGGCAGAGGCCCCCCAGCCCCTGCTCCCAGCACCTACCTTGGTCTTCCTTGAGGCCAGAAGGAGATCGGTGACCATCTTCCAGCTGCAAGACAAAGCCACATACCACTGACGCTAGTGACAGGAGGGACTGGGGCAACACTGCAACAGCACAGAGCTGGCTACTGCTGTTGAGCCTGCAGGAGACGGATCCCAGACCCCTCACCCACCCCTAAGAAGGGTCTCCATGCCCGGGCCAGATCGCCGGCGCCTCCGGAGCTCCCCGGGGCCGCGCTGGCGGAGGGACTCTCCGGGTGCTTCAGCATCGAGTCCCGCAGCGGTCGCCTTGCGCTGCCTTCACCGGGGCCGGGCAGGGCGGGCTCTGCGCAAGAGAAGAGCGTCGGTCAGGCCGAGGGGCTCTGAGCAGCCCCAAGAGTCTCGCTCAGCCCCTCCCGAACCCACCGAAAGGCTGCTGGGGCTCGGTCCAGAACCCCCCCAAGACGCTTAGGAGCTCGTCCATGTCCCGGAATAGCTCCTCGAAGGCGCCGCGGGACGAGCCAGGGCTGAATCCGAAACCGAAGTCCTGGGGGGGCTGCGACATGGACGGGCCGCCATCCTCCTCCTCCTCGTCCCACGCCGCGCCGCCGAACAGCGGGTCCCGGGGTCTGCGGGACCGCGGCAGTGAGACACCCGGACAGCCCGGAGCAACCCGGGGACGGCCGGGGCTGGTGGGGCAACTGGAGCTTGAGAGAGGGACAGGGTTTGTGCGGGTGGGGCCGGTGGGAAGCAGGGGACGGGCAGGGTCCCGGTTACCTGCACCCTCCCGGGAACCCGAAGAAGCCACGAAACACGTCGTAGAAACTCATTCCCCTCCGGGTCCCGCTCCCCGGTCCCGCCGCTGTGCCCGGGTCGCGCTGCCGCGAAGCGCCACAGCCGTAAAGCCCCGCCGGGTGTCGCGAAGTGCCGCGGCAGAGAGGCCGTCCCGTGTCCTCTCCGGGCCCCGTCGGGGTCCCCTGAGACCAGCATGGGCCGGAGCCGTCCCCATCTGACAGCCCCAGCTCTGCGGCCCCTCTCCCGGCCGCACGAGCTACCTACCCCGGGGAGTGCGTGCCGGGGCACCCCCCCGGGGACGGGTGCCGCCGGAACCGGCGGGGGAGGACTGGCGGGGTACCGGGCTCCATCCCGCGACACCTCTACTCCTACAGCCTTTCTCTGTGCCCCTAGCTGAGCTCCATGAATCCATCTCAGCCGCTCCTTCACCAGGCCGACAGATCACAGGAGGACTCTAACTTTGGCCCCAGCCGCGGCAGGAATCCCCAACCCCCCAGCCCCTTACCTTGCAGCGAGACGTTAAGGGGGAACACAGGGTCAAGGGTAGTTCGGCAGCGACTGCAGGAATAGGCACTGGTGCCTGCTGCACCCGTGGTCTCACTGCCCACCCCTGCACCTGTGACCACACTCTCATGACTGTCCCAATGATCTCAGGGGGAGGAAGGGGCTGGGGAGAGCACCCCTCAACCTCCAAAAGGAGGACCAGCAGCACCAGAGCAGCAGGGACATAAGGCAGAGCACAGTAGGAGGCAGAAACAAAGGGTGAGGGTCTCAGAGAAAGGGAGGGGTAGGACAGTGGCATTATTCCTGTGCTGGCATCCTGCTGCCCAGTGCAGCAGTTGGGAAAAGGAAAAATCCACAAAAGGAGTGGACAAAAACACCAGCAAGAAGGTGGAGAGGGGTGGGGGGAAGCACTGCCCCCACTGCCCAGGGCCACCCACCCCCTGCACTAAAAATAGGGAATGAGGCTGAGAAGGTGGAAAAAATACACACATCACTTTGTGATCTTTATTCTCTTCAGTAAATCCCCGCTCGGGGCTGCAGCTGAAGGGATCAAGTGGAACTGAAAAATACAAGATCTGGACTGCATAGAAAAAAAAAATCAAAAAAACCAAACCAAACCAATGAACAAAACCCCACAAAACAAAACAAAAGAGAAAATAATAAATCCCTAACCCAAAAGCAGAAGATACTTACAGCGTGCAAAGCAGGGCAGGACCTGCACTCTGGGCCCATGAGGATGGTGGGACGCAGATGGAGAACATAAAATACCAGGGGGGCCCCTTGCCGGGGTGGGGGAGAAATGAGAGAACTAGAGGACAGCATGGGGTTTTTGTTTTTATATACAAGACACATTTATCCATTAAATTTAGAACACGGTACAAAAAAACCACTTCAACTAATTAATCTTACAATGCTGCTCATATCAATTACTGATCTTAATCCTAATAATAAGGGGGTTTGCTGTAGGCGACTCGCAGCTTCCACTCCTTTGGATCTGACAGATTCTGGGGCAGCTGGATGGGAGAGGGGATAGAAAGGAGTAAAAACCAAAAAAGGCCCCTACGGCAAACGGTTCAGATTTGAATGCAGAGAGAGAAAAAAAAAAAAAAAAAGGAAAAAAAAAAAGAAAAAAAATACAAATTCTATATTACATACAACAGGAAAGTGGCTGAAGACAGACAATGCAGAGGTGCCTGCAGCCTGCCTTGCAGGGCCCTGCTGAGGCTGGAGGCCCGGGCCCTCCCCACTGCAGGGCTCTCTCGTCCCTGGGATCCTTCCTCATCAGCTGGGTCACTGGGATTCTCTTCCAGAAGCAAGTAGTGGCAAGGGCGCCTGGCCTCAGTTGGCACCCCAGCTGTAGCTGTTGTAGGCGGACTTGTTGGCCTGGGATTTCTGGGGGATGGAGCTGCCTTGGCTGCGCTGCCCAGAGCCGCTCTGTGGGAAAGGGCAGAAAGAGAAGCAGATGGTGAACCCCCAGCCTACTCCACAGGGGAATGCTGGCAATGCCTCGGCCCCAGAAGATAGCCCTGGCCAGGTGCTCTGGGCAGCAGCTCCTCAGCCTCAGCCCAGCTGAGCTCCCTGGCACTGGGATAAGGGCTGCCTCCATCACCTCGCAGCTGCACCATCTGTGTCCCAGCACCCTCCCTCAGCTCCACACCTTGCTCCAGGCCAGCAGTGCACAAGGCTGTGGGCATCTTGCGCGGCCACTGAGCAGCAGGGAGAGGGGAGATAGGGAAGGGTTGGTACAGGTTGTGTCTGCGCGCAGGTGTGTGTGTGTGTGTGTGCATGCACATACTGACTGAGGACCTCTCTCCTCACCTCGTGGGGCCATGGGGGAGAAGGAAGGGGCTACATGATCCTGGGAAGCCTTAAGGGCAGGGGCAGAGCCCAAGGCAAGTGCAATGCATTTTCCGAGAGTTCATTACCTGATCTTCCTGCTGGCGTTGGCAGCACAGTATCATCTGCAAATATGGAAGCTGTTGCAATACCAGGATATGTAAAATAAAGGGACAAACTATGACAATAGAAATCCATAGTTAAACCTGAAAGCTCCTGCAGGGTCATGGCTACGGGCGAGTAACCCCTTTAGTGCTGGTCTGCGGAGCTGCCGCTCTGAAGACTGGGGAGGTCAGGGTGCCCCAGATGTGTCTGCATGAGGGGGCACTATCTGGCCATATCTGGTGCAGCCCAGCAGCAGCGGGGTTGTGCTGAGTACCCACCTTGGCAGAGTGCACCCCAGGCCTTCCTTATCACCTCATCCTCTTACCAGCCCTATGTGTATGTGCAGGTGTGAGCATGTGCATGTCAGCGTGTGTGTCCGCCACAGAGCACGAGGGAGGGAGGCAGGGAGGGAGAGAGGGACCAGAGAAGTAAAGGGGGAGCAAGACCCCTAGGAGATACCCCAGTAAGGGGCTGAGGTGCCAGGGGCATTGCTTACCTGCCCATCCTGCTGCAGGTGGTGGTGGAGGATCTGCGAGTGAGGCTGCTGATGCGGGGTCAGGATGTGCATGAAAGGGGTAGGGGGGTATGCCGCTGCTGTTGCAGGGTTGATGGGGCCACCGCTGCCCAGTGCTGAAGGCAGGTTGAAGGAGGCTGCTGGGGTTCCAGTGTGAAATCCCTGCTTCTCGAATGATTGCTAAAAAGGAGATGCCAGTGGCAGAATAAGGGCCGGGAGCCAGGCTGGCAGTGTGCCTCTCCCCATCCCTCCACATCACAGTGCCAGAGTCACCATATGGTACAGGGAACAGAGTCTCTTCCTATCGCTCTTTCTGGGAATTGCTGTTAGCTGGGAAAGGCCAAGCATTTCCCTTCTCCCTGGCTGACTGATCCAAGGGGATTGGATTGCCCAGGGAGGCTGTCTAAGAGTTTGGCTTCTCCTCTCCAGCAATGCAGGAAGCACTCAGACACTAACCTGAGTTTTGGAGTAGACAGAGCCCGAGATGTCTGGCACGCCCGTATTACTGGATGTCACAGATACACCTGGGGAGAAGGGAGAGGTGGGTGTTAGGCAGCAGCCAGTGGGCCAGCAGGAGCTGCTTGCTGCTAACACCACCCACACCTGGTGGAGTGCTCCAGCTGTCAGAGAAGATCTGCAGACAGACTGGCCCGGGCAGTCAGGCCCTGGCATGAGCACATGCAAAGCACCCATGTAAGTTACTTGGCTCTGGACACACACAGTTCCAAAATGCCTCCAGAAACCAACTGAAGGGCTGGCTGCCACTCAGAGAAACACCTGGAGAACAGCAGGTCTGAGGAGAGCTGGGGAACGCAATGGTCAGATAGGGAAACACAGCCACAAGAACAGCCCAAAAGCTCCTCGGGTGTAAAACAGGCAACTGGATGTAAAGGCAACTCAGCTGTGGGCTGGGATGGCTGGTGCAGTGACTGACAAGACAAGCCCCATGGGATGTTGGCTGTCCATAAAGGATAGTGGCCCAGAGGTCACCTCAGGCATCATTTAATGCCTGGAAAAAGTGCTGAAATGGAAGTAGTTTGAAGGACTCAGCACCAGGTGACCTGGTACAAAGCTGAAATACCTTTGCAAAGAGAAAATACTATCTTGAAGGGCTCTAAATGCAGTGAAAAAAGTGACAAATGGAATTTAAAAACTGAAGAGGGAGCCAAATGCAGCCCTGCATAAGTCAGCCAGACACCAACCAAGTACCAAAACAAGCAGCAGGTTCATGACCTTCCACATCTTTGAATCAAGGACACTTCCCTAGAAAGTGTCTGCCAAACACTGGTGGGAAACAAGTTCAAATCCAGAGCAATTGCTGTTCGATTAATGACATATAGGCAGTTAAAAAAATAATAAGCCAAACAACTCAGCAGCTTAAGCTTCTGATAGTGGTCCAAGGGCCCAGACACCTGACTGTGGGACACCAGACCTGAATGCAGAACAATTCTGGGCCTTTCTAAGGATAATCAACCTATTGGGAGCAGGATCCCTGGCATTTTTCTATATTACTGCTGTAAGACAGCAGTCCCCATCACAGCCAGTAAGACTGGGAGGAAGTCCTGCCGCTGTGGAAGGTGCTTTTCTGGGTCTCTTACCAGTGCTGTACCCATGAGAGCCATAGCCACTGGGCTGCTGGAAAGGGGTTGCTGATGCATTGACGCTGACATTCACACCATGCTGCTTGGAAGAGGTAGGAGCAACCTACAGAACAGAGAGGAACAGAGTGAGAAGAGGCTTTGCTGTGCCACTCTTCTGTCCAAATTCCCCACCTTGCCTCTGGGAAACTCACAGGGAACACGGCGGGCCCATACTGGAAAGTGCTGGGGAGCCCTGGTACCCCTGTGTAGTATGGCAGACTGGTGTAACTGTAGCCAGGAGGCAGCGCCGGGTTCAGGAAGGTCTGCTGTGTGGTGTGGTGAGTCTGGGTCTGGCTCTGCTGAGGCTGTGCCAGAGTTGTTGCAGGAGCGGGGGAAGAGGCATCACCACGGCCAAATTTTGTTAAGTCACCTGAAACAGAGGAGGTGAGAGTGAAGAACAGATGCTAGATCCTGGCCCATTCCAACTCAGCCCAAAGGTGACCCAGTCTTTTGATAAACAGTGACTTCAATCACATCCCCCTCCACACCACCTCCTGCCAGTGCCAAGGACTGTGGCCTTCAGACCTTGCACACTGATAAGGTGAAGCTGTTAACTGCTCCTTGGCCCTAACAGCACTACAGAGGCAAAGGGAAGCCACAGTAGCTAAGCCCACAATCTAGCACTGGTTAAACTTGCTAGCAGAGCCTGATGAGCTCTAGCAGAGCTACAGCTGTCCCTCATCCCTCTCCATGCACCACCAGCAGGAGTGAACACAACTCAGATCCTTGCCTGGGCTGTGCGGGACTTGGCTGCAGGGCTGGGGGAAGCTCCCTGAGCTGATCCTGATGAGCACCTGCTTGGCTCTTCCATGCAAACACTCTCCTATTCAGAGCTCACATAGTGCCATGCTTGGCATTTCAGCCTCAGCTGGGCAAAAGCACTTCCACACAAACCAGCTCCTGCCAAAGCTAAGGAGAAGTGCTGCTGGAAAAAGAGTGAACCTCCATGTGCAACAATTCCTAAAGCATGTGAAAGCTCAGCACAGTCACTGCCCACTGCGGATTGGTAGTGCATTAATGCACTTACCAAGATCAGTGAGAGGTCATACACCTACTGAGTGCTTGGGTTGAGTTTGACAGGTCTCCAATTCCTCACTTGCTTTCTCCATGAGACTGTCCCATAGGAAAAAAAAAAGTAATTTCTCTGTATTTTGTGTTTGTTTCTATTTTATTCAGTTACTTGAGAAACACTGCTTACCACCTGCCTCACAACCACCTGGAAAACAGTCCCTCTGTTGTAGGCCTTGCTGAATCTTTCAGTCCTTTCTCACTCCCTTTCCAACTGCTCAATTAAGTCTTACTTTGCCCACCTCTTCCCAGTATCAGACCTTGACACAACCAGATGCTCAAAGGAAAGGCAAGAATTTAGCTGTGGGAGGCATGCTCCAAACCAAAAGCAGTGCAGGAGGCACAGGTGCAGATGTAACTCCAATGGACAAAGACACACGACACTAGTAGAAGCAGCACAAACCCTGATGGGATGGGAATCAGAGCAGTCTTTTTCCCTACCAGAGTATGGATTGCTGCTCAGGCTGCCATCTCTTCCAGTCAGTGGTGTGGTGGGTGTAGGGAATGGGATGCTGTAGTAATCCTAATGAATAGAAACAAAAGGAAAAGACATTTTATCAGCTCTGTCCAAAGTGCAAAGCAGTATCTTTTGGGAGAGAGGAATTTCTGTACAGTAGCTGCAAGATATGTCTGAGTATTGCAGTTCAACCAGCCACATCCAGGCTGATCATGACAGCAGCCCCAGCTTTTTCTAGCATGTACCATCCCCCTCATCTGGCTATTAGAAGAACCAGGTATGGTCTACTGGCATGCAGTTCTTAAACTGCCTAGACTTCTCCCCCCGCTTCACAAGAAAATGGACATTTCCTATTGCTAAATAAAGCTCATTCTCATCAAGTATTTAATCACTGGCTTTGTCATGGATCAGAGGTGAATCTCTGTAACAGCCCTGCTATTGTAACTTGTGCTCCCTGGATCCACAAGGAATACTGCTGGATGAGTAACTCATGCTGCCAACTCCCAATGTGCCAAAGAGCAACTGATTAACTCCTCACTGCTGCTACAGAGAGGTGCACCCACTCAGCACTCCATTTTGCCAGCTCTTCAGGACTGCTGCTTGGATAGACTGCCCTGCCTCTATCCAAGCAGCACCAGTGAAGTGGTGTGTCCTTGTCATTCTGCAGTACTCACCAACGGGAATCTCGTCTGGAGCATTTGCAAGTCATCATATCCATAAACCTGTGGCTAGAAAAAGAGCCAGAGATGACATTAGGGACATGGACTACATAAGGACACCTAATTTTAGATTAAACATTTAGATAAATGTGAGAGAAAGCCAGAAGTAGCCAATAAGCAGCCATATGAGCCATCAGGTGCAGGCAGAGCCTCTACACAGCTTGATGCTGCTGGAAGTCTCAGTGAGTTGCTCAGAGGAAAGTGCTCCAGACCATAAAGCCAGTCAACAGTCTCTCTCTGGAAATCATCCAAAACTGAAACCTGTCCTCACCTTTAGGAAAGGGTGTGACACACACTCCTAGACTTTGTGGCCATTGCTACCCTTGCCCTGACTGTTTGCCTTTTGTCACATCACGTTTCTAACACAGCTCTGTGCTTTCATACACTGTGCTCTGCCCAAGGGCTCTTCAAAGGCTGGAGAGGCTCCAGGGAACAGGCACATAGACTCTGCTCTGAGGTGATCATAACACACATTTATCCCCAGGGGCACATGGAAATCATAGAAAAAACAGCAAGTCCAAACTCTGCCCATCCAAGGCAGCCCTGCTGGGCTATGTCTCAGATTTTAGTTTCCCCACTATGTTACATCTGTCACTGCTGCAGAGGAAGCTGGGAGGGACCTGGTGGCACATGACACGACTGCAAAGTTCCACTCACCGGATAGGCATGTAGCAACCCTGGAGCCATGATGTATGGATTAGGCAACAATGGTGGGACTCCAGGAGGGAGATTGGGAGGGGCTTTTCCTGAAAAACGAAAAGAAAGGGAAAGTTCCACAGTGAAGCAAACAGCAGAAGCTTGCTCTCTTAGCCCTCACACTGTTCTCTGGGTACAGCAGTACCCAGGAAAGTACCTGATGTGGTTGCAACAGAGCTGCGAGTCGAGGCTGTCACTGTGGAGTTGCTGCTGAGGCTGAGGCCCAGGCTACTGACACTGTTGAGGCTGGATGAAACGCTGACAACCGGTGGGGCAGCTGACACCGTGCTGGAGGAGGTGGAGAAAGTACTAGCAGAAGAATGGAGGCTTGCTTCACTCTCCACACTTGTGTGCTAAGGAAGGAAGGGAGGAGAGTCAGGGGATCGGGCAGCTGAAACCAAGTGCACAGGTACCACAGGACACTCTCTATGCAGAACATTATGCACCTCTGTCTGCATCTTTCTGCAGTGAGCCTGGCTTAAGTCCAAAGTCCTGACAGCAGCCTATCCCTAATGCTTACGAACCTCTCTTACGGTTACACCCCAACACATCTGTGATGAGCGGAGCAGGGCTTGACAACATGTTTGCAGCAGGGTGACTTATTCTGCTGCAGAAGCCAATATCCAGGAACTGTACTGCAAGAGCCCCAGCAGTAGAGATATTTATTGGGTTCCACTGCATCAAGCTACCAGTTTGCTCTGACATGTGGCTGTGACTCTGCAGTGCCTTCAAGGGCTACTATAGGCTCAAAAGAAGGCGCTGCTCAGTCAGAAACAGGCAGGGTGTCAACAGCCTTGAGCCACAGATGCACAGACAGTGTTCTGACATAACCCTCTGTCATCTCTCTCCACACAGCAGGACAGCCAGCAGCCTGGCAGCTCCTGTCACAACTGCAGCCCCAAAGTCAGGGACCCCAGCAGACCCCACCAAGCCGAGCAGAAATGAGGTACACAGTGTGAGAGCATACCCAGACTCACCAAAAGAGTTGAAGTTGATGTTCGCCCGGAGGATGTGGATGAGGACAGACTGTTCTGCTGGGTGGGTAATGCACTGACGGAAGAGAAATAAAACGTTGTCAGACCAAGGTGAGAGAGTCAACATTGGTAGCACCATCCCATTTCCCATCTGCTTGAATGGGATGAGTTATCTTAGTCCTCCTCATTACATGAGACAGACTCTGACTTTTGCTATAGATTCCTGCTTCTAGTTCTGTTTCTTCAGAAATTCACCCCCTCCATTCACTCACCTGCTGAGCTGGGCAGCGGTTGTACTAGGGAGCTCCTCGCTGTGGCTCAGGCTGCTCAGAGCTGTTGAGTGTTGGCTGGCTGTTGTCAGCAAGGACGATGCAGACACCCCATCATTGAGAGGTGCAATACTGGGAGCAGAGGGGGAGTCGGACTTCACTGCAGGGCCTGTAGCACCTGAGGACAAAAGCCTTGGGTTAAGGGCAGCTACTGGCAACTTCCAGAGGGCAACACAAGGGCAAGGATCAGCAAGTGCTCAGCTAGAGGTGCTGGGAGATTTGGGGCTTCCCTCAGTGCTGCCAAACAGTTATACACTTAAGATTGTGTTCTACCTCTCACTTTACCCCAACACTACCACTGGCTCTGCAAAGAGTTTCAAGACCTACAGATGAAGTGCGTTCCACACACAAAACAGAGTAAATTATTGTCATAGGTGACTCTTCAAAGATCCCAAGGATCAGCAGAAAGCTGGATGTTTTATGGCAAGCAAATAATCTGAATGGCAGCAATTAGTCCAGCAAAGAAAGGACTTGCTATCAGCACAGATAAAGCTTCTCATTCAAAGCAGAGAACACGAGCACAAGAGATGCGGGCAACCCACTGTACTGGCAAGACTCTTACCTTCAACAGCCTGTGTTGTTTGTAACGGTGTGGGTTGTACAGAACTGAAACCATTCTGAGGAAGAAGAGAAAAAAGGAGTACTGGGCATTATAGCTGTGCATTTCCAGAGCCAGAGCATCACCTCTCTCTCACACTCCCACCCGCAGTTATGAAAAGGTCCTGCTACCAGCCTGTGTCACCAAACAGTGTTTGGGTCAGTCCCAAGGTCTAGCCCCATGCCAGCACGGTCCCCAAGTGCATATTAGAGATATCAGTGCAAGAAGTTTCTCTGCTGCTGGTAGTTAGACTGCCTCAACATTCTCAATACAAGTTCATTAGCCAAACCTGATGTTACTGAACCTGTGTGCAGCATACAAGAACCAAACCCTTAACACAAAACAAAATCTTGTCTGCATGCCCCTCTCTAGCAGTGTAATTGTACATGACACAACACATGCCTTGCAATCAACTTGATTGCTGTTAACCCCAGTGGTCGAGGCCCAGGCACAAAACACAGCCGCCTGAAGAGAGGTCTCATTAGAGAGATGAGCCACATAGTGAGGCTGGAGGATCACAGAATCATTTCATAAGTCATTCAGCTTCCCCCAAGACAGTTCACATATGAGGCTGACTCAACACAACGGGTGAGCAAAGCTGTTCTCTTACCTTAGCCTGGGTCAGATCTTTCTGGGGTGAGGAGGAGATAGAATTTGGGTATCGCCTCGTCTGGGTGGATCTCTGTTCGTACAGTGGTCCCTGAGCACTGTTCTGGGAGGTAAATGTTGCTGTCTGTATTGTGCCACTCTGGTAACCAGACTCCTGGCTTTGATTGGATGAAATTGTGGATGAAGATTCACTACAAAAGGAAAAATAAAGCATTCCTCCATTTTCCTTCAAACCAGCCTTACAATAAGCTGTTGACCCAGACTGGGCTCTTCACTTCAAATATTCAAAAGCCCCAAGCATCAGTATAAAGGCACCACATGAAGCAGCCAAGCCAAGAAACATGCCCAGAGAGTAGGGCTAGCCCAACCATGGACATCCAGCTGCAGCCTGGCCTCACACACTGCTGTGCCTTAGGCAACACTTGAGTAGCTGCCACCACTCAGGTCCCAGTACTCAAGGGACTGGCCAGTTACTAAGGGTCAGCCCAACAGAAGACAAACGCACCATCACTGTAGATACACCTATCCCCCTGTGTCCCAGTTTGCCAGGCAAAAAGAAGGACAAAGCACTCAGAATCTGTTCACCAGAGACATGGAGTAGTTGTACTGGGGATGCCCCTCCTGTGTTTTCAACAACACAGTTTAAGGGCTGCTGGAAAACTGCTTTCTGTGCAAGTACCACAGGCCAAAGAGCCACAGAGCTGCCCAATGAGTCTGCTGGCAACTTGTGCTTTGCTGTTGCATACGCTGTCCCCCCTTTGTGACCAAAGCACAGTCAGAAAGGGTCTACTAGTATGCACGGTAAATCAAGTCCACAGGACGAGAGGACTTCTAAAGCTGCCTGCTTGGATTAATAGGTTCCTGGTCCTCACCTGGCCGAGCTGGTGTAGAGGCTGCTCTGAGACTGGCTAACGGCAGCACTGGTGGTGGGCGTTGATTCGTACTCGGCAAGAACAGGCTCTGAACCAAACTGTAACGCCCCAAACTGCAGGTTTAGCCCTGAGATATCTGATGAGCCAGGCATTTCCACCGCAAGTGCAGGAATCTGCAAGGGAGGAACAGGTCAATCATTCCCAGTGATTAACCCAGAGAATGACTTTAATACCCAGCACACAATGGCAGTTACAGGCTTGCAGCCCCTGAATTATACTGTTCTACCCAGGCAGGCACACAACTCCATCACCTTCACAAACACTCAGTGCTAACAGCAGGAAGGCCAAGCCCAGACCTTCCCTCAGCAGCCCAAATGGCTGTTTCGGCAGCTGTAATACAAATGGATGCCTCCTTCCCCACCTTTGATGTTAATGATGCCTTTTTCTTTTGCTGCTTGAGCTTCTGCTGTGCCGGCTGGGGACTTGAGGACTGGTTGTCCGAGGACCCTGGGGACATCTGGGGAACTGGATTGGTTTTGCTAGGCAGTGGTGAGGATGGGGGTGCCGGCGTGGTTGTGGAGGCAGTCACCACAGGCTGTTTCTCCTGCATGAACACTTCTATCATGGTTGAAGTTGATGTGAAGCCCTGACGCTTGGTGAAGGGACTGTGCACGGAAGAGTCTGTTGCGTTCTTGAGATCTGTGGGACAATACAGAGGTGAGTTAGCAGGGTTTGTTTTCTTAAAAAAAAATCGTGACACTTACCAAGAAAAAAAAAAAATCCTTTTCCTCTATGTTTCATCCCAAAGCCTGTTAGAGAGCAGAGAACTTATGCATCTCTGCTCCCAGCCTCATGCTCTCACCACCATCAATGCCAAGCCTTTTTAAGCACTTCTTCCTTCAGTTGCTTCCACCATTCCTACAGGACAAAGCCAGCTTGCACAGCAGAAGTCCTCCATTCTCCAGAGTCCCTCATGTGGAGACACTGCATGTCAGAGTCCTGCAGGCCACTTCCTTCCCCTCTGTATTAACATCCCTGCATTCCATTGCCTCCTTCTTCCCCTGCAGGGACTAGGTATCTCCAAGCAACATCACTGCTTGGGGCTCCCTACCCTCAAGTCTTGGCACCACCTTCCTCTTCTGACTAAGCCTTTCCACAGTTTAGTCAAAATCAATTCCTATTCTCTGTGACTCTGCTCTGAGGCTTCTTGTCTTTTAAGGTCAGAAGCTGCCAACACTGACTGTCACTAGGACATGGATCAATTTTTCTTCAGCTTGGATTTGAACCAGAACCATTTCCCTATAACAAGCACAAGCTGAAGGAAATGATGCTAGCACTCAACCACAGCAAAACTCAGCTTCTCATCTGAAAAGAGCCTCTCAATCCCTGTTTATTCCCTCATGCCAGCCCAGAGATAGAGTTACTTCTTGGCATTTAAGAGCAAATCCCCTTAAAATTCCCTTGAAAGACCACAGGATTTCAGCAGGGAGAGGAGACTGACAAGAGCTCATATTTGGGAGCTGTTCTCCAGAGGTGCCCTTTCAGACCTTTTTCTGGCAGAGCTTTACACCAGGTGCCCTTTCAGACCTTTTTCTGGTAGAGCTTTACACCAGATCCACCTCATCTCATTCAGAGCTGCCGCATTTTAGCTAGCTAGTAAGGTTTAGTTGAAGATGGCAATGCCAGATCCCTAGCCCTGAAACTGTCTGGAATGACAGATTCAACTGTTCCAAGTATAAAAGGAACAGCTATAGACTCACATACACTATTACATTTTAGTCTCACCCACAGCTCTCTTAATTTTTCCAGCTCAGCTAAATTGGTTGTGAACTTGTGAACAGATCCTCTGCTGAATCCTTCCCACTGCTGCTCACAGCGTGCCTCTGCAGTTCTGGGCAAACATGTTTCCCTCTGGAGAGCTGCGCTGCTTTTCCTTACCGTACTGCACCAGAGACGAGGTCTGTGTGGTGGATCCCATGTCCCAGGAAGCAGCAGTGGTGCTCCCAGCAGGCTGGGTGTGCTGAGCTGCCAGCTGAGCCAGTGCCTGGGCTGTCTTGAACTGCTCCAGGAACTGCGACCCTGTAGTACTGCTGCCTTTGGCCTCTCCGACATCTCCAAATCCTTTCCCCAACATGCTCACCTGCAATTTCAGCAACGAGATGAAGTCAATGTCTCCCATGGATTGGAACTTGGCTCAGAGGACAAGTACATCTCTGAACATAAGCCCAGACACACTGTATCCTGCTGCTTCTCACTGGGTCCCTCAGCTCAACACTCTCGAGCTCCAAACGCAAACGCACTGCTGGCAGGAAGGGCTCATGTTTCTTTCCCAGCCTTCATCGTGTGTGAACACAGGTATGCTCATCTCTTTCCAAACCCATGCCACAGTACAGTATCACAAGGGATTCCAAAGGAAGTTAACAGACAAGATCTTAAAAAATATACTAAATTATTCTCACGCATCTAGTTGCACTAAAAGAGCAACACCAGGAGATCTTAGCTTTATAGTCAATGTGGTTTTGAAAATCTTTTCTCAACTATTGCACCATTAAGTAAACAATTTTTATTTCTTTTTGCTAAAGTTACACAAAGCAGCATCTGCCCAGGTCTATGCACATCCCTGACTCTGACTCAATGTCTCCCTTCTGTCAACAGACGCCAGCATTCCATCCCACACCAGTTCCCAACCAGTTCTGTTTCTCAAATTGTTAGAATGGTAAGTCCTGGACCAAAAGAGTTTTTTCTTTCCTTTAAGCAGGAATGAAGCATGTGTTGCAAATCTGACAAGGGCAGCAGGGGAGGAATCAACACAATTATTTCAAATTTAACAATGAACTTCAGGCCACCGCTTTTAAAGCAGACTAGCAAATTATTTGGCTCTACCAGCCCCAAGCAGCAAGCATCAGGACTGTATTTCCTACGTTACCCAAACAGACAACAGAGGATAAGCAACCTCAGCCAAACACCCACTGGCAGGGACCAGCATTTCCTTACCATACTGTGGTGAGAGAAGGAGTTTCCAGAGGCAGGCTGAGATAGAGCACTCTGTTTCGAATTGCTGAACACCAGTGGCTGCGCCAGGGAAGGAGTCTGGGATGACTCCAGGTTTGTTGACTCATTCTCCATAGAAGAGGGTGTCTTTCCTAGCAGGACTGCGAGATCAATTCTGGGTAGACAAAGACCCACCAAGGTTATCAGAAGCTCCCGCTTCCATTAGAACAGTATTCCCCCTCCAGCCTCACAGCTTTTACTTTACAAATGGAAGAAATCTGCAGAACGTTAACTCACATCTGCCAGTAGAAACCTCAAAAAGACAGACTGACCAAGCAAGACCTTGCATGGTTTTTGATTTTAAATCATGCTTTGCATTAATTTAACACAAAATGCCCCCAAACCCGAAGAACCACCAACAGAGCCTAGGAAAATTCTAATCCAGAATTAGGAGCCAAAAACTACTAAGTCAACTCTTCCACTTAAATCCCCCTCATCTCATTCAGAGCTGTCGCATTTTAGCTAGCTAGTAAGGTTTAGTAGAAGATGGCAAATTGCTCCGAGACTCATGCGCTACTTTTCCCAGGTAAACAGCATCACTGTGAGCCCTCACCTTTGCCCAGCTGTGATTGTCACATTCTCGGCAGGCAGAGGCACTGAAGACACATTGGAGGCTGTGAAGATCTTTGTCTCTGACAGCTGAAAGATAAAAAAAGAAAAAAGAACCCAAAAGTGAGAACAGCACCTCATAACAGTCCCCACGACACAAAGCACATGAATGTTTGAGATAAACAGCCACAGAAAAACTCAAGAAATTCAAATGCTTAGACTGAAACTTCTCTAGCATTTGGCTCCCACCAAAACCAGCTTCTATTTCATTTGTTTCTTCTCAGGCAAGTGCACAAATCACCTGCCAGTGGGGAAAAAACCCTCTCAAATCCTTCTACAAATTTCCAATAGTCCACAAATTCCCTAAGGCTGCCCTAGGACCTTGGGCTCTTGTTCTGTGTCAATGGCATGCAGCACAGACCTGCAAAAGCCCCTGCACCGGTAGGTGCAATCACTGGTAGCGAAGTCAAAGAGAAACTTTGGATCCATAGCTAAGCTTTCAATGATCTGGGCTCACTTGAATAATATGACCAACAGATCTACTTCAGCTATGGAAGGGAAAAGAAAATTGCTCAAAAACTGGTGGAGAGTTAGTGATGACCTGTGATATAGCCTGAAACATATCTGAACATGAACAGCTTCTATTCCAGACTGAGGAGCTGCTACAAACTGAACTGCCAGAGTTTAAAAAGTAAATCCAGAACTCCTGGGAGCATCTCACACACACTGAAGGTAAGAAAGGCTCTCAGAAACTCCCTTCTAGCAGACACCTGACTGAACAAAGAAAAGCTGCTCTTATCTTCAAACACAGCAGTAGTGTGTTCCTTCAGGTGGTGCCTGAAAAACAAATGCTTCCTGTGCTTGCCCATTCTGGTGGCTGCGCCAAAATGAGCACGCAAAACTAGCAGTCATACTAACATGCCCAATCCTGCTCCCATCTGCAAGAACTGAAGTCCTTCCTTGATTTGGAGTGGGACTGAAGCCCATTTCAGAAGAAACTTATAGACAGGCATTAACAGAAGGTGCTAACAATGTCCATTCTCTCCTGAAGGAGACATCAGGTAGAGAACACAAGGTGGTGAGACACATCAAAGAGCATATCAGAAGGTAAAGTCAAGAGCTTCTTTTCCATCCAAATCACAAGGATCAGCAGGGACATATGATGTGCATGAAACTGCTGCTGGTGCAATCAAAGGCAAACCTTCCCCAGCTGCCACTCCACTAGAGAAGTGGAGCAAGAGTCAGTCCTGTGTGGAGTCAGACCAGTTTTTGGAAGAATTCCACCTTGCAGTCACAGGAAATGAGAGGACCAGCTTCAATGCCCCAGGAGATATCTTCCTGTCTTGGGCTCCTATGACAAGCTCTATAACACATATCATGTAGAAGATGCAACAATTACTTATTCATCATAGCTCCCGGAGCTGGGAGCCTGCCTGGAGTTCTGTCCACAGTTTGGGGAGGATGGGCTTTGAGCTCCCCTGGCAGCTCTGTGTGTAGAGACAGGACAGCAGCCTGCTGGCAGATGCACAGAGAAGATGGGTTCAGAAAATACCTACATCTTCATTCCAGTCCTCCGTGCCCCATTCTTCTGTCGCTGCCCTCCATGCACCTATAAGGACAACAACAGGTACAGAAGTTATGGATGCATCAAAGCTCTACCTCCAAGAGCTGGGGGAGCACTGGGGAGCTTTGCAGGCAGCCAGGAGGATTTCTATTTGCCAATCAGACAAGTTAAAGCAGTCAATCTCAACCCACACTTTACGGTCAAGCTACTGTGATGGGATCGCCCCTGCCTTGCTGTCACAGGCTGGGATGAAAAAGAGGGACTGCTGGGCTGGCAGATAGAGCAATGAACACCCTCCCAACACCTGAAAGGGAAGCTGAGCTCTGCAAGGGAGCCCCAGCATCATCCCCAGCCTCCTTGTGCCATTTCCCTGGCTTCTCCTTGTACTGCAGCAGCTGTATGTTTGTGCACCTGCAAGCAGCCAGTGTTACCCCAGCAGCTTGGACAGAGCACCTCCCTCACGCGCTTCCTGCCAGTTCTGGCACAGAATCTCATCATCGAGGAAAAACCCAAGTTTCTATAAAACTTAAGGATAACTTAAGGATTCATCTTCCACCCCACAAAAAAAAACCCCAAAAAAACAAACCAGTCTTGAAACCTCAGCACTCCAGAACCTCCTGTGCTCAGGCAAATGGGATTCAGAAAAGAAAATTTATGGGACTAAGCAATTCCTGCATTTTCTGTGACCAGTTTCAGAGATAGTTTCAAAGTGTGCAGCTTTAAGTACCAGGGAGAAAAGCAGGAAACCTCAGCTGCAATCCAACACAGCACAATTTACACGAGCAAAAATTTACCAGAAAGTAAGAGTTTTGCCTGGCTGCATTTTCAACTTGTTCCAATCCTCACTTCCATCACAGTTTAACCTCTGTACTTTGAATATTATGTGGCAATTTCAGACTCCCTTTAACAACTAAAATTTGGTTTGGGAAGAGAGCAGGAGCTCTCCAAAAATCTCTCTCCAAAAACCTCAGAGCATAAAGCCAGTCTGATTTTGTGCAGCTTGTTTTCAGTCCACACTAACCAGATCAAGAAAATCTGAGAGCAAGAACAGGGTTAATCCTGAAGACACTTAATGACGGAACAAGTTGGTGTCAGCCCTTTTACAGCATAAACCAAAGGATGTAAGGAAGGAGAGCATTCTGAGCTCTTTTGCAGGACACAGATCTCACCACATAGACTTCACTTGTCTAGACTTGGGGGATTCAGTGCATGATATAAGTATCAGTGAATTATTCTTTTTTAATTGCTTTTTTGTCTTGCTTGATAAGTTGAGCTAATTCAGAAAGTCTCACAGGATTTACTTTTTTATCTACTGAAGTTTGAAATACAGGTATTAATACAAACACCCTTGCCGGAGTGCCAGGACTCTTAAGGCACCCTACCCCTTCCTCCACAGCCAAAACCATCAACACATTCATTGCAAAACACATCCGAAGTTTAGAAACCTAAATTCCCACAATCCTTAAATTTTTGGTGCCCTCACAGAAGTAGCAGGAAGGCTGCTTTCCAAATTTTAATGGATCAGAAAGATCATTCTAGCCCAAGCCTTACCCAAGAGGTGAAGCGGGAGCTGAATGTACCTGCAGCTAGCTCAGAGAGCAGGAAGACAGGAGAGTTGCCCCAAGAAGAGTTTGTGCATGCAGGAACATAGCATGGGGCTCTTAAGTCTTGTTTGTTTGGAGAAAATAAGAAGAAAAGCAGCACTAAAAGCAAAAGGAAACCCTGCAGATGGAAGAACAGCCATTGACAGGGCTTTCCCAGCAAGTCTACTCCTCATATACTGGACACTGATTCAGCACAGCTCAAGCTCCCCACACACAAAGAGGCAGATGGAGAATCAAAGACCTGTGATGTATAACTGGGTATTCACCAGGAACACTCCAGAAAGCTCCCAACTAGCACAGCATGGGAAGGTTTTTTAAAGAATCCAACTGTATCACTGTCCATCAAGCTCTTCTGAAGGGGAGAGCTGCAACACAAGCAATACTCTGAGCCTTCTAACACCATTTCAGAAAGGTGGTCTTCTGAACAGCAAGACTTCCTCTCTGCTTTCAGAAAGCCCTTCAAAAAGATGCTGGTCTTTAAGCTCCTCAAACCAAGAAAAAGAGGAAAAAATAAAATTAAGCCAACAACATGTGCAAATAGGAATGTGGTGAAGGAAAAAAATCCCAGTGTGCCTCCAAGTTTTTCAAATCCCTCCCCAAATACACTCTCCATTTTAAACTGAGTGATAACCACCCAGCTTGCTCCTCCCACAGCCCAGCAGGCAGTCAGCTGCCTCTCAAGGACTGGAGCCAGGCTTGTCACCCTGCACTAGGAAGACAACAGACCCAAAGGGCCTGCACTCTGCACCTCGAAGGAATGTTATTTCAAACAAAGCCAAAGGGCAGCAAAATCACAATGGCAGTGCTGGGGCAGATGGCCTTGTGCTGCCTGTGGAAGTTAAAGATTAACCTTGAGGTGAGAACCAGGAAATGCTCCAACACAGTAGAAGCATTCCATGTACGTCTGCCTGTTTTTGCGCCCTTGCATGAGAGACTCCTCAGCCCCAACACTTCTCCTGCCCTGACCTTCAGGAGTCAAATGGCAAGTTCTTCTAGAAGGCCCCTCAGCCTCAACTTCAAAACCTCAAGTTAGATGGAAGAGACAGTCAAACAGGACATTGGCCTTACTAGGGACACCAATGGAATTCTATACAGGTAAGGCAAACTGCATCATCTCATGAGTGTCTCTTGGCCTCATAAGGATAACAGTATAAGAGCAGGAAATAAACTGGCACAGAGCAGCTTTGCCATCAGGCATCCCTGTCACCTCAAAATTCCACCACCATCTTCAACTGCAGGAAGGTGAAGGGGAGCAGCCATTGGGCACTGCTCATCCAGCAGTAGCCACAAGTAGAGGCAAAGTGCAGAGAGAGTTCAGCCAAACCAACTGCCCTTTCGGCAGTGTTGTGACTCTAAGCAGGAACAGCAGGGAGGCCAGCAGAATGGCACAGGGACTACAGCAAGTCACAGAGGGAATATGACTGAGCTGCTTCACACTTCCTGCCCTCATGTGGGATACTATGTCACCAGCTCTGCAGACACAGAGCTGCTCTGGGCCTGGAGAAGCAATGGCTGAAGTTAAATTTTGCATAATCCACAGAAATTGGTATTAGCTGCTCCCAATTTACACTCAAGGTGTCAGCGTTAGTAAAAGCACAGTCAGAACAAATGCCATATATTAATTAAAATGAATAAATTAAGAGAGAGAAGAATGACATATCCACAGATATTTCAGATTTTTTTAAAAAAGCTAAACGGTAAAGGTGTGCTGGGCATTTAGTGCACCTGGATGTATCGTACCAGGAGCAGTGTCAAATATCCGGGGATAATTTGACCCCTCACCCCCAATGAAATCAAGTCCTGAAACAACAACAACAAAAAAAAAAAAGAAAAGAAAGACAACCAGTGAAATTTTGACTTAAAGTGTAGGTGAGTTTCACTGTCCCCATGTAACACCAGTCAAATTGTACCTGTGGATATTACTAACTTAAAGAGACACCTGTGGCTATTAAATTGGAAACAAAACAACCACACACAACACAGGTGACCAGTGGTATTGCACAATAAATTTTACAGCTGTGTTGTAGTACTAGAGCAAACCTGAGTTGTGCATCCGAATAATCTTCAGTTCCCCCAAATCACACTCTAACCCACTTCATTCCACAATTCCACAAAACACCAACACAGGAAAAAGAAAACCATTCACACAGAAGCCTGTTCCCACTAGACAGTTGAACTTTCAGCACACAGAGCTTGCCCACTCCCATCCTTTTTCTGAGGAGGCAAGCACACCCACTGCCCCAAACACAGTCCCACACTACTCCTGGTATTTAAAATCCCTTCTCAGCTGCCAAGAAGATCATCACTCTGTCCGCTGGTGTTTCACAAAAACACCCTCCTTCCACAACAGCTGTTTTTTTGAAGGAAAAAAACTGAACAAAACCCAAACAAAACCCATGAAAACATAAATAAACCACCTCCACTCCTCTCCCTGACACCAACAGTATGCAGTAAAAGGTATCCCAGTTAACATGACCTTAATTCTTTCTTTCTAAACCTATCAGTTTTTCAGCAAAACAAAGTACGGAAGTGGCCTAAAGCATCGTTAACACAGGTCTGGATGCTTCTTATACCCAAGACATGGTATTTACTTAAATACTCAGTAATTGTGTAAAAATAGTTTGACTTAGCAGAGGCACAAGATTGCTCCACAAAAAAGACAACAAACCCACCAATTAGCCTTGATCCCCATTCACCCCCACAAAAGGCAACTTACAGTCAAAGACTGTGACTGTCCCATTCTCACACTGCAAAATCTGAGTTCACCCATGTCTCAATATTGTGTGTATGTGAAACAAAACCCAGAGCACCAGTTTTCCAGCGCAGGAGAATATGCAGAGGCAGCTGGGTGTTCAGAATCACCCAGCAAACACATTTGCTTCAAACAGGGAAGGAAACAAAATTGCTTTCAGGTCATTTCTGTAACGAAGTCCTATCCCACCATGGTTTGAGCAAGATGACCACAAAAGAAAGAATGCTCCCAGTATCAAAATGAAAAGCAATACATCTGACTCTCAGTAATTCTCTGGAGGATACACCAAACACTGGGAGATCTTGGATCTGCTTATGACACTACAGTTTATAAAAAACACCTTTTCAAGCAGTAGCATGGTTTCTACAGGAAAACAAATAGAGGCGAGTGTTCCTGTGCCTCTGTCGGGAAACAGCGCCCACAAGCTCACCCCAGAGCAATTATCCAGCTCCCATTTCTAATGTGCAAAGGGTGCAAATATCAAGGTCACTAAAATCCATCTCTGAACAAACAACTTGCTCCTCCACCCCTGAGCCAAAGACCTGCCTAGAATGTCCTCATTGCAAGTGGATGGATGCAAAATCCACTCATCCTTTCAATACAAACCAGCACACATGCATGTGAAGACACTTACTTGTGCCATCATCCGGCTCAAAGCTCCCAGTGTTGTTCCATGTGTTGTTGTTGCTATTCCCGTAGTTCTCATCTGTGCTGGCCGGCTCAGCATAGTCAGCTGGGTTGAAAGTTCTGTAAGAAATATGAGGATGGAAATGTTCACTCTGCCAAAGTACTTTGAAAGCAATTGATTTTATTCAGAACGTAACACAGATCACAAGACAGTTCTCTCAGCAGAGAGATGCTTCAGCTACACCAGCCATCCCAAATTTAAGCTACCATGATGCGGTTTGGGCCTTATTAACAAAAAAAAAACCACCAAAAAACCCCCAAAAAACAAAAACAAAAAAACAAAAAAAAACCCCCCACAACGGAAAATGGGAACAGAAACGACTGACACAAACAGTACCATTCATGCACACTTATGCACACTTTTATTTTTGCTGTGGTTTGTGTCAGTGAAACTTACCCCATGCCTTGGGCAGAAAATCTTCCCCCTCGCCGTCCAGACCCACCTGTAAATACACACACACTTGGCTCTACATCACCAGGAAAAGAAACACTTGAACATACAGAGTTCTGACGACCAGAATACAAAAGTGGAGAGGATCTTCCTGGGTTGATGGAATTGTCAGCAACATCTGTCAATGTATGGGAGTGACCTCAGCTGGCTGGCAGCATGATTAGCAATGCATCATTCCAGGCTCAGATGAGGTTTCCAGCTGGCACAAACCATAAGTACTGGACCCTAGTTCTGATTTCTGCAGTATGTGACCTCAGCAACAATTCCTAAGCAGCAGATTTTGGGGTAAAATAATTTCTTCCCCAAGTATTTAAAGTCCAGTCCAGTGGTGGTGCTCAGATACATGTGCAAGAATAACGAGCATGCAGGTTTTGGTGCTAACAAGCCATTGGCCTGCCTGCTAAAATAGTCAACCTTGAGTTTTTCAACTTCCCACCTCAGTAATAAAGCATAATTTTTTTTTTATAACTCTGTGGATGTGATGCAAGAACTAGGTGCTGTTTCTAGCACCTTTAAGATGGGAAAGCAACATGTAGGCACTAAAAGTAAGCATGAGAACAGAAAAATCAAGTGCATATTTTCAGTTTGGCAATTCTTCCCATAAAAGAGGCTTTGGAACCTCACGGGAGATAAGATATACTGATTCTCCTCCTCCACCTTCTCCTCCCACCCCCAGGGGACCTCATATCCCATGCGTACCTCGGCCTCGGCCACGTCCCCGCCTCCCTCTTTCTGTGCCTCTTCCAGAAGATCCTCCGCTCTTACCACCATCTAGTCCATTCTCCTGGCCCCGAACTGAAAGACGGAATAATGCAAAGACAATTTCAAGACTCATCCTGCTTTAGTGGGGACACTAGACCAGATCTCAAATTCCAAAATGAAGTGGCTGTGTGGGGGACCACATAACCACACGCTCCCTAAACTTTTGATTTAAGCTGATGGTAAGTGGGCATCACGCAAAGAATCATCTCAGACAGGGGAGCATGAAACAAATCCACACACGCACATGGGTGGTTTTCCTCACAGATGCGTCTGCCCAAAAAGCCCTACTGATAGCTCTTACGAAGCACAGAGTGCTTCAGTGTGAGGGTTTTGTGAATTATTAAACAGCAGGTCCATACACTCTCTTCCACGGGTGGCACCTCGCCCTCGCCTCGGCAGCCCACCACGTCGTCTGCTGAAATCCCGCTCCCGCTCCCGATTTTCTTTGCTTTCTTCACTGGGTTCTGTCTGTCCGCTCTCCTTCTGTCCTGAGACACCTTTCTTCTTCCCAACCATTTCCCAGGAATGCTGAAAGTTTGCAAACGGGAAAGAAATGAATCAAACTAATCATGGTTAGATCAATGAAAGGTGCATACACACAAAGATTTAAACATGCTACAGAGAATATAACAGGGGTCTCCACAAAAATGGTTTCCAGATCAATTTTTAAAGGAATTGATCAGTTTACACACAGCATATCTTCTTAGTTCGAGCCAAGCTTTCTTAGAGCTGACTGGCATGCAGTTTGAGGTAACAGATGAGTTATTCTATTTCTGCGAAGATCCAGTAAAATTCTTCAATAGACAGGGCATGATACTTCTACAATTCAAAGCATGGATAAATTTACCTTGCTTAGGTGAAAAAAAGCCTGCCATTTCACACAAGTCACCAGGAGCTCTCAGAATAACCCAGGTAAATGTTTCATAGTGATCTGCAGTCAACATTTGGGGTAAGTTCTTTCTGCAGATGCAGTTATTGACAAAATCTCTCCCCTAAATATCATCTCAGATGGAGAGAAGCATCACAGAATTTAAGCAACAGGCAAGTTCAGCTGCAAAATGTTAAGTCTGCCTCCAGCTCACTGCCATGGGCCTTCATCCATGTATTTTCTGACAGCTACAGTGGTTTCATACTCAAACTGATGCTGCACACTGTTAGAACAATTAAAAATAGTCTTAAGTCATTGACAATCACCTGGAAACACAACTGGCAGACAGCTGGGTTTGAATGGCAGCATGCAGGGACAATGACAAAAAACCCAACAACATACTGGCACAAACTGCCATCAAAACCAAGGCTTCCAAAGTCTTCCTCCATAGGTATCTGGCTAAGAAATAAACTTTAAAATTGCAGTATTCCAAGTAAACATTTTTCAAGTAATTTTTTTTTTTACCAAATCTAAACTAATCTAATCCAAAAACCATACTTGCTCCCTTACCGTTTGAAATATAGTACATTACCAGTAACTAGCTAAGCAGGTAAGCTGTCTTCAGCACCAGAGCACCCAAGCAATTAACAGGTATGTTTCTTATAAGAAAATCCTCTTTCTGGGATTGCTGCACAAACTGGATCCAAGCCAGAAGCAGCTCCAAGGCGCTTGACCAATGGCAGTGCAGGGGCTGCTTATGCTCAGTGATGCTGTAACTGCAAGGCCACTGCGCTGGATCAGTAGCAGCCCAGCACTTCCTCTGCCAGCTCCCTGCCTGCCTCTCGATGGCCCTGCCCTGCAGGGCCTCATGCTGCTCATCCAATAAAAGAGTGCTGCACACTATCCTGGATGCTGCTTTCATAAGCAGTGTGTTTCTCTAGGCAATTAAATTGCTGTGATAGCAGGGGTTTGTTCTCTGCCTAGAAGTCACTGATTGCAAGAGATGTGGAGGAGAATACAGCCATGGCAGAGCTGTGCCTCAGCAATGCACATCCCTATCATTCCTTTTTCTAAAAGGATTTTCCAAAAGCTATTTAGTCAGTTGTCAATGGAAAGGGTTTTCTAAAGACAAGGAGGAATGCATACGTGTGTTGTACAGAACTTGTCTGAAGCCAAAGCAAGCAGAGAATCAGACACTGGGGAGCAGCTGCAATACTCAAAATACAGTCTGAAGTATCCAGCTCATCCACATATCCCAGGGCTTATCACAGGAAAAAAAAGAAAAAAAAAAAAAAAAAGGCAAAAAAAAAAAAAAGCTAAAGCACGATATTCTAAAATGATATTTAGACTCTCAACTCAGAGTTGAGTTGGCTCCAACCAAGCCACGGTGCCAAGAGGATATGTGATATCAGCAGCGGTTTGGAAGGATCTCACATTCATAGGCTTTTTCTTGGGCTGTAACAGTACTTCCATCTCTGCTGTCTTTGTCACAAAAGGAATGACATCCTGCATGCAGACAGAAGGTTCCTCCTAAGCAAGCGCTCTTGTTCTTGAGGCTGACCTCAGCTTGCCTAAGACAAGCACCTGCATGAAAAACAGCAGCCAAGCCCAACTCCACAACAACAAACAGCAAAAAGGCCCTGAAAACCATGGCATAGGCAGCAGCACAGAAGCCAGTCAGTGCATCACTGAGAAACGAATCTTTAGGGCCAGAGACATAAAAAACGCATTGCTCTGACAGAAAGGAACCACAGCTGATGCATACCTGCCTTTCAATGCAGGTTACTCAGCCCTGACCCATCAGGTACCCTGAAAGGTAAGTTCCTTCACACTCACGGGTGTGAAAGCACATCAGATGCCACTACACTATTGCTGAACTGCTTAGATTCAAAAGCAATAGGAAGGAAATTATTTATACCATTTTCTCCTCTATTCCTTCAAGCCTAGGGACATTCTCATAGCTTGTGTGCAAGCCCACAGAGAACAATGTTCAGCAGCCAGGCCACAGTCACACTGTGCATGCTCCTGTGGAACTAGTCAGTCATAGTGGCTCTCTTTATCTTGAGTTTACTGGATGTCTCACCTCCAAATATGCAGTTACACTAAACTAGGCCTCACCAGATTTACAGGAGCTAAACCTACCGTGTCCGGATTGCCTTCCAGCAGCACATTGATGGCTCTGTTGACATCTCCGTTGCAGTCATGCAGAGCAATCACACACTCGTCCTGATTCTTGCCTGTGATGTCGATCAGCTGTAGAGAAGACAACAGCACGGTCAACATGTTCCAAACCAAGATGGCACCACTATGGGTCTCTCAGGAGGCAAGCGAGTCGAATTCCAAACCAGAAGCCTTTCAACCAAAAATTAAAGGGCTAGGGAATCTCTCCAGCCTTCTCAGCTTAACTGTGTTCCTCAACAAGAAGTGACTGAGAGTGTGAATTTTTAAGTTACCAGTTTCACCATGACTCTCCTTTCACTACAACTTCCTTGTCTTAGGGTAACACTGTTACCTGCAGAAACAAACTAAAAGTTCAGCAAGACAAAAGTTGCTGCACTTACATCAAGGCAACCCCAAACACAAACACAGGCTGGGGGAGAATGGACAGAGAGCAGCCCTGAGGAGAAGGACTTGGGGGTGTGAATTAACACGACCTGGCCATGTGCACTGGGAGCCCAGAACGCCAATGCTGTCCTAGACTCATCCACAGCAGTGTGGGCAGCATGTGAAGGGGGGGATTCTGCCCCTCTGCTCTGCTAAAATCCCCCTGCAGAGCCACCTCCAGCTCTGGGCCCCCAGCACAGAAAGGGCGACAAGGAGGTGCTAGAGAGAGTCCAGAGGAGGCCATGGAGACGCTCTGAAGGCTGAAGCCCCTCTGCTCTGGAGACAGGCTGGGAGAGCTTGGGGTGTTGAGCCTGCAGACATAAAAGCTCCAAGAAGACTTCAGAGCCCCTTTCAGGGCCTAAAGAGACTCCAAGAAAGCTGGGAAGGAACTTTGGACAACTGCCTAGAGTGACAGGACAAGGGAATGGCTTCCCATTGCCAGAGGGCAGGGTTATACAGGCTACTGAGAAGAAATTCTTCCATGTGAGGGTGGTGAGACCCTCATACAGGTTGCCCAGAGAAGCTGTGGCTGTCTCATCCCTCAAGTGTTCAAGGCCAGGTTGGAAAAGCTTTGAACAACTTGAGATAGTGGAAGATATCACCTTAGCACAGGGGTGGAACTGGCTACCCTTTAACATCCCTACTGACCCAAACCATGCTATGATACAACTTAATGAAGCCAGTCCAAGGAAATTCAGGGGCCAGGTGAGGTGTGTCCTTCCCACCCCCCCAGCATTCACGGTACTCCCTGTGATCTCGCCTTCCTGTCAGAGTTCACCTTCATTTTCCACACTCACTTGTTTCACCTTCTCCTCAAAGTCAGCATCATTGTGGTCCGAAATCATCTGTGCAAGTCGAATTTGCTCTGCAGTAGCCTAAAGAAATCAGAGAGAGACAGAGCACATTGTCAGAGTGGTGCACTTCCAAACCATCCTCTAAAGGCCATTCTGCTACCCCAAGTTCTCTGGAAACTGTGGAAAGGAATCAGTACAGCAAAGAGAAGGCACAAACACAGGCCAGAGAAGGAAAACTCCAGGGAGAAAGTGAGACTGAAAAGGAGCAAGAAGAGGAGTTCTGGAATAAAAGGATATACTGTTGAATGGCCTCATGGCACCAGATGAGCAGCAGCCACCCAAACCACATCTGTTTTGGGGCACACCTTATGACCAGCAGACCACCAAGACCCATTGCAGGTGGTTTCTCAGACACTTGCACTCATTACAGTTTGTGAGGAATGGACAAATGGAAATAAAACCAAATCCCAGCAGCAGCTCCCACTTGGAGACAGACATGGAAACCTCAATGCCAGCAGCTGCCCAATTAACCTGGCTCTGGCAGCAGCACCTTGTGGCACATGAGGAGTTTGTTAGGCGAGCCTAGCCATTAACACTGGACCAGATAGGAGTGCCAGGTCTCCACCTACAAGCTACCTGGTTTCTATTGACACTGCCCTTACCTGTGGCCGCTGCTTGTGCTGCGTCTGGCTCTGTGTCTGTGTTTGCTCCCAGTTCCCCCGGGCTCGGTTAGTGCCCACCGATGTCATCATTTACAGTATATACAAATAACAGTATTTACAAGGTTGAACTCTGTGGTGGGTCAGGGAAGAGAGAACAAACTGTTAGATACCAAAAACAAAAGGCAGCATCAAGACTGAACAATCACAAGGGCAACAAAGCCAGAATGGCTGCTGTAGATCCCCACCCTCCCCACCAACTCCCTAAAACCACAGAGGACCAGGCTGCCATCACCACATGCTCCCAACACAAAACTGCCACTTGTACTTCTTGAAGTTTCTCTCTGGACACCACAGCAGAGTGCTGCAAATAGAATATCACCTGCATCCAGGTGGGACCAATCAGGCACCAGAAGCCAAAGGAAAATCATAGCCTCACAGACTGGTTTGGGTTGGAAGGAACCTTGAAGCTCATCCAGTTCCACCCCCTTGCCATGGGCAGGGACACCTTCCACCAGACTAGATAGCTCCAAGCCCCATCCAATCTGGCCATGAATACTCCCAGACGTGGGGCAGCCACAGCTTCTCTGGGTAAGCTGTGCCAGGGCCTTCCCATCCTCATTGTAAAAAAATCACTTTCTCAGATAATCTAGATTGACTCTCCTTAAGTCTGAAGCCATTCCCTGGACTTCAGACAAAGACTTTAGCAACTTCTTGTTGAAACACACACGCAAGCGGGCACAGATCTGCCATGCATCCAAGCTGAGGCTGTGGCCATCAAATGAAGCAGGAAGGCTTGAGAAAAGCTTCAAAGAAACTTCTCTTGGAGGACAGAGCATCTCAGAGCCTCAGACACATCACCTACTTCTCCTTTCTTGCCTTTAAAGCAGGGCAGGAGAAGCAAAAATGCTGCAGCAATAAGTGGTGCTACAGGTCTGTGGAATTCCTGTTTTAAGGAAAACCTGCCCTTGCAGAAGCATCTATTTTTGCTTATTTAAATTATTGCCTCAAACTGGAAAAACTAAGTTTCTCTTAGTATTCTTGATTAAAAACATACCAAAAAAATTGAACAAGGAGTAACAGCCAGTAACACTGTTAGATAAAACTGCTTGAGGCAAAAAATCCCAAGAAGAGTTTGAGCGTCCAAAGCAAGCACAGTTTTCTAACCTCACACTGGGCCTCAGGGCAGGGGGTGTCGGAAAGGGATTAGCACTGAGGTTTTACCCTCTCTAGTGCCTTCCAGGCACAAAGGATGTGAAAGACATCCCTCAGCACTTGTCAGGACTCACAGCCTCTGAGCCCCTGAAATTTCAATAATCACAGAATTCACATTTTAGCATTTCATTATTATGACTGCAAAGCCTTGTACCAAAGCAGCAGGACCTACTGCTGTGCCCCAGACAGACATGAGGGACATGGGTAGGAGACACAAACAAGAGTGTAGAAGCAGGGAGCAAAGTTTAGCAAGACAATCAGACCTGCAGGATCCAATCTGAAACACTACTGTACATGAACAGGGCAGCAGAGAGAAAAACATGGTGTGCCAAGTAAGGAAGCTTAGAAGCAGCATTAGCAAATAGCGCAGGAAAAGTTGGGGAATCTCCTGTTGAAGTTTATAAGCACTCGACCGGGTGAGAAACCCCTCCTGAGAGCAGGGAGGCCCCAACATTGCCTCTACACCAGACACACAGCCTCCACACCTACTCCCACCAGTGCTTGGCCTCTCTCTGTAGGCAAGTTTCTGTACAATTGCTCCTACAGCTACTCACAAAACCTCAAAATTCCCCCCCACAGCCACCCATGCCTCATGGCAATTTAACATCAGTTTTACAGCTATACAATGCCAAGGTACCTTATCAGGAAACAATCCAAGACACCTGTGCAGGTACCAGGAGCCCCTGAGATACAGGGGCAGAGCACCAAGCCTGCATTTCTGCCAAGGCAGAGCAGAAAAGGCCTTCCATCTCCAGCCATCCCCTCTGTGGAGGCACTATTCCCATGGTATATGTTTATCTTTTCTTTCTTCCAGTTCCAAGTTTCATGCACAATTTGTTGTACTAAACCAATCACAGGCCCAGAGGGAAGTGATTCCACATATCCATAGGAACCCAACCTGCAACTTCCCCAGGCCACAGCTCCAGCAGACTGAGTCCAAATCTTGTGCAGCATCCAGGCATTGTTCAGCAGCTGCTATGCTCCGCCCTGCCCATCTGCATCACTACCACGGGTAACACAAACATTTGTCCTTTAACGTGCAAAAAACCCGTAAGAAAAAATAGCTACAACAAAAACCTCAGCCAGGCCCTGATTCTGCTGAGGCTGTCAGGTGTCCACATGCAGATCCCATACCAGCCTTGAGGAAATAGGACTTGGCTACTGGTAACTTATTCCTCAATGGGGAAACTTGAGATAAGCCCACCAGCAGCACTGAACTGCAGAACAGTTACCCCAAAGCCTGTGCTGGCCCTACAGCTACATGCAAGTTTCCCAGGTCAAAGCTGTTCTCATCAAAAGCACTCCACTTCTTCTCTTGAAAGAGCAAAGCTGCACAGATGCACCAAGAGGTGAAAGAGCAGCTCCAGCCAAAATGAGTAGTGACCAGTCCATGCTCGAGCATTAGCGTTAAATGGAGGAGCACTCACACCTCAGGCCAACAGTGCTGCACTCGGACAGGGCTTAGGGAAAACAAGAAGGTTCACTGTTACAGGTAACAACACCCTCTGGTCAAAGACACTGCATCAAATGAGGCATTTGCTCTTACCCCCACTCCTTATCAGACCACACCACCGTTTTCCCACGAGGCCTAAAGAGGAGAGTCTCAACTGCACAAGTGAAATGTGGAGTCTCCAGAAAATGAGGGGATACATAAATGTAACAAACTGTTCATTTTATTAGAAACATCAGGTAAGTTACAGTTTCAGAACCAGGATCTGTAGGTCCCATGGCTGTGCCAAATCTGCTGGCTGCTGCTCACACTGGCACATCCCAGTTTCAGTTTCCCTGATGTGTTAATACAGAAAAATGGTATTTTCCTCCCATTCCAACAAAGCTTAGTTAACACGTGCAAAAAGCTCCAAAGCTTAAAACAAAACGGCCAGAGAAGGCAAAGCTTTTCCTGCACATGGGGCAGAATGAGGATCCAAAAAGAGGGTTATCAATGTGAGAAGTTTTTCCTCAGAGCAAAAATATGGTGGCCGCAAACTGAGTCATTCCGTGTATGCAAAGCACGAGCTTTTAGGGAGATGCTTCTGGATATGCATTCAGAGACCCCGATTCGGTATCGACGGGAATCGCTTTGCTGGGGAGACTCCCGGGCCAGAGGACACAAGCAAAGCCCCCAGACCGGGATGGAGAGACGTGGAGCAGGGCGGCACTCGCTGGCCGGGGCTCCTCCAGGACCCCCGAACCGCTGCTGCCCGGGAATTTCACGTGTGCAATGGAACCACCCCAGCCACGGCCCCCCGAGCACCACCGAGGACCAGTGGCAGCAGCAGGCCTGGCGGCCCGCAAGGAGCCCGGCAGGGCGGGAGCACGGCTCCCATTGTTACCGCCGGCAGCGGCGGGTACGGGCGGGCCCCGAGAGTGCGGCAGGGTCGGAGCAGCCTGACCCCGCGGCCCAGCTCGCGGCACACAATGAGGCGATGGACCAGACCGAACTGGAGAGCGCCGGTGGGGCCGGGTAGGAGCCCCCACGGCGGCGCCAGGCCGAGCCCACAACGGAGAGGCGGGCGAGTTCGGGCCGCTTCCGCCCTCATGGCCGCGGCCGCCATTTCACCCCCCCGCCCGCACCCGGCCCGCCCGCCCGCCTCACCTGCGCCGGCCGCGCGCTACGCCAGCCCCCGGCTACAGTCCGGCCCACTAGGCCGCACGGGGCCCAGCGGCGGCGGCGGCGGGGCTCAGAGCCGCCCCCAGGGCCCCAGACACAGCGGGACCGGGTGGGCGGGAGGCGGCGAGGCCAGGCAGATAGGGGACGGCGGCAGGAGCCGGTGGGGACGGGTTCGGGGGCCGCGCGGTACCGGAGCCGCCGCCACCGCCGCCGCAACTTTACCTGGGTCCGCCCGCACTGACAACTCCCCCGACCCCGCCCCCAGCACGTGACCGGGCGGGGCGGGGCTGCGCGCGCCGAACACGTGATGTACGCGGGGGCGCTGAGTCGACCCCGTACAGATCACGTGATTTGGGCTCGTCTGGTCACGTGGTGTTGGCGCAGTGTGGCTTTGTGGCCGCCATGTTGTGCGGCCCCGGGCCGGGCCGGGCATGGCGGGGGCCGGCAGCAACTGGCTTTCGGGGGTCAACGTGGTGCTGGTCATGGCTTACGGCAGCCTGGTGAGGGTCAGCGGGACAGGGCGGGACGGGCTGGTGTGTCCGTGCGGCCTGGAGTGTCGGTGGAACCGGACCATGCGAGTTCGTGGAGCCCCCGCGAGGCTGATCTTGGCGTATCCGTGAAGTTCCCGTGTGCCCGGGCCCGAGGAGTCGATAAGGCTCCCGTGACACATGTCCCGGACTGTCTGTGGGGAACCCCTCGGAGTCGGGCTCGGGGCCCTTATGGGGCTGCGCTGGAGCGCCCATGGGCTCCTGGGGTCGGTGGGCGGGGAGAGGATGTGAGTAGAGATTAGGACCGCGTGGGGCTGACCTGAGTGTCCGTGGGGCTCCTCGTGGGCTGAATAGGGAGCTTTGCTCGCCGGCGTCGGAGGGGCTGGGTATAGGCTGGCTCTGAGACCTCCTCCCCGGCACATGCCTGATCCTCACCCCGCTGTGGCTCCACAGGTCTTTGTGTTGCTGTTCATCTTCGTGAAACGTCAGATCATGCGCTTTGCTATGAAGTCCCGCCGTGGCCCGCACGTGCCTGTGGGACAGCACGCACCTAAGGTGGGCATTTTCCATTCCCTACACCCATGGGCCCATCCATACCTGGAGGGATAGGCAGGAGTTGCTCCTGCATCAGAGCTGCTGCCTCAGAGTAGTGATAGGCAGTGGGGAGGGTGAAGTTTATCTAGGGCCTGTTCTTATCCTTTTGCTCCCACAAACAAAGCGAACGGTCTGTAAATGTTTTTTTCTTGCTGTACAGGATTTAAAGGAAGAGATTGATATTCGACTGTCAAGAGTGCAGGACATTAAGTATGAGCCACGGCTGCTGGCAGAGGATGACGGCCGGCTCCTGCAGCTGGAGACACCAGGTACCGTGCCGGAGGTACCATCCTGCACTTACTCCCCTAGGACCAAGTCACACCTTTGACTGCTCATGTTGATGTCCTGTCACATGAGATGGTGCCTCTTCTCCTGTTTGCCTTTCCTCATTTCCCTCCAAGGTTTGCAGAGATTTCAATTTGTGCTTTCCCTTTACCAGGCTGCTATAACTACGTGTACAGGATGAAGGCACTGGATGCAATCAGGACATCAGGTAAGGGAGCCCAGGGCAAGAGTGGGAGCAGAAGGGTGGAGAGCGACCCTGAATGGAGGTGCCAGCAGCCCCGTAGGGAGGCTCCAGCTGCTCACTGGGGAGTAACAGTCACTTCTTCCACTGGTGGCCTGAGGGTTGGCTCGCTCCGTGTGCTGGGCAGTCGGCAAATGGAGACAGTGGGCATGGACAGAAATTTATCCAGCCAGCGATTCCTGACCGTAGGGATGAGTACAAGCATTTTTACCTGCACTTCCACTGTTGTGCCTTTTTCCAGAAATCCCATTTCAAGCAGAGGGCCGGTACCCAAAGTCTTTAATAGGGAAGAACTTCTGTGCCTACTTGCTGGAACTGCGGAATTCCAGCACCTCCTTCAAAGGCATCCGCAAAGCCTTGATTGACACCTTGCTGGATGGCTATGAGAGCGCCCGCTATGGCACTGGGGTGAGTGCTGATGGGGCACTGCTGGCCCCGCAGAGCATTCCTGTGCTCTGCACTGCTGCTGGGACTGAGGTCACACCATAACTTCAGCTGGATGTTCCATGGTCTTTTCTGTTTGTATCCAGGTCTTTGGGAAAATGGAGTATCTGAAGTACGAGGAAGCTCTGAATGAACTGGCAAATGTGTAAGTGCTGTTGCCCAGATGCAGTGGTGGGATCCTGGGCCCCAGCAGCCTGTGGGAAGGTGTGAACAGATAGGAGTTTTGGGGCACAGCCGTCATCTGAAACAAGGGCTGTCTGTGCCCATCTCTCCCTGTGGGTTCATTCCTTCCTTGCAGCCCATCTGTTACTGCAGTTTTGGGTATGTTTCATGGTCACAGTCAACTCAACCACTTTGAGTCAAGGACTTGCACAGAACCAGTGGCCTTAGATTTCAAGACCTCAGTGAGTGCTGTTATCACAAAAGCAGATTTGCTTCATGTTGGACAGACAAATACACAGGCTGAGCGGCTCCTCTGGGGCAGCAGCAGCAGTAATGGTGCCTCCTCTCTGCCCACAGGACCAAGGCCCGAGGCGGCAGCAGCCAGCGGCAGCACCAGTCAGCAGTGAAAGACCTCACCCTGTCCCCTGAAGTCTCTAACCCCACCACCATCCAGGTCACCTACCTTCCTTCCAGCCAGAAGAGCAAACGTGCCAAACACTTCCTGGAGCTGAAGAGTTTCAAGGACAACTACAACACGCTGGAGAGCACCCTGTGAGCGTGCAGGGGCCTGGTGCAGTGGGTATGCTGGGCAGGTCTGGGCTGCAGTGCAGGCAGCAGAGAGGAACTAGCTGTGCTCTCAGATCTCCCCCTCACACCACATTGGAGGTCATCACTCGGCGAGGGCTCCATTCCAACTGCTGCAGTTTGGCCCTCGCCAGGAGCCCATTCTGGAGCTGCTGAGCCCATGAAGACCAGCCCCACGGCCTTCTCTGCCACAGGCTTAGGACACTCCAGGCTTTGAGTCCTGCACAGTCTTCAACCCTGTGAATAAACTCATGAGCTTGAGCTTATTTATAAAGACATGGATCCCAGCCAGCACTCTCCTCTGCCTGTCCTTCCCTGCGGCAGCTAGTGGGAACTGATGTTTGTCCGTCCTGTCCGTGTAGGTCTTGGGCACTGGAGCCACTTGCCTGTTTTTTTTCAGAATGGTGAACACTTTTTCCCCATGACGTCATTGTTCCTGTTGTCAGCCCATTGTGCCCAGCCTACCTGTGTACCTGGATGGGGTAGAAAAAGTTTGGTGCCTGTTCTTAGCACCATGGCTAAGCTGCTGCTTTGGGCTGAGGTTTCTACTCATTCTCCTGCAGCCAGGCATTTGGGGGCATCTTGAGTGGACAAAGCAGTGTTAAATGTCCCATCTGTTCTGCTAAGGGGGTGTTTGCTCCCACTCTCACCAGCGCCTCGCATGCCAGCATCTGCCGAGATCCTGGGGCTGAAAGCTCGTGGCCCCTACCTTGAGTCTGCATTCTGTCAGGCTGAGGACAGCGCTGGCAGCTCATCACTGTGGCATGAGCAACATAGAGTGGAGGGTACAGACCTCAGCACTTTTTAAATACTGTTTAATAAAATGACAGTTTAGCTCAAGTAGTGTGTGTGCCACTGGCCTCTGACTACAGGGCCCCATCCCTATCTGATCCCAGGCTGCATCCCTCGTGAAGCTACTTTGTAAAGTAACCCAGATGCCATTTGTGGTAGCCAGGATGCTGCCGCTGCTGCTATGGTAACAGATACCATGACAGTAACTGGCATCCAGGTATGGTGACCAGGATTCCACCGTTACAGTAACTGAGAGTCCGTTACTGTAACCAGGGTGCCATTACTGCGAAGGTATTCCGTTAACACCGTGGCCGTTGCAGGGTCCCTGTGGCACTGGCCATGGCAGTACCAAACAGCCAGAGCTCCTCACTGCAGCCAGAGGAGGTTAGACGGGTCAGGGGTTGGGAAGAGGGGAGCTGTCCTGGGAGCAGGTGGGGACAGTGGGCTCCAGTGTGCCCTGGTGCAGGTTAAACCCCGGGCCATGCGAACGTTGCTCTTTCTTTGCAGATCCGGGTGAATGGGAATGCTGGCGCAAGGCTCCTGAAGAGGTAGAGCTGGAAAAGCACCCTGGGGGCTGAATTCCTCATTCTGGGGATCTGTGGGTGATGAGGAGCCCTAGCACAGGGCAGGCTGGGGGGGAACATCTCTGTATCCCTGACCTGGCCACCCTGTGTCTCAATAGCTGTGGGCAGGAGGCCAGGGAGCACCCAAAGTGCTGGGTATCATCCCTTGGGGTGCTGCAGTGGATCATGGAGTCGCGACTGAAGAAGTGTGTGGAGTTGGAGCTGCACCTTGCAGGCAGAGAGCAGGCAGTGGTGAGGCTGGGCACTGGTTGAGTCCAGCTGGGGTCTCCCAGCCCTCTGCTGCCAGGGGTGGGTGCCCCACTATGTCCTGGGGAACAATGTCTCCCAGCCTGAAGAGCCAGGGGGATTTGGGGGTTCAGTACAGCCCCTGTACCTGGCAGATCCGCCGAGACGCCCTGTCCCAACTCATCCTGGATGAGCACTTACAGCACCAGCAGGAGCTGCGCCAGCAGGGGAAAGCCTTCTATGTAGAGCGGCTCTGACTGTTCAGCCCAGTGTGTGGCACTGGCCTGGCATTGCCCAGCTCCTGACTGAGAATAAAACATGTTGAGCAAGACAGGCTGTGTCTGCTGCATGTGAGGCATGGGACAGCCCAGGGCAACAGTGGGGGAAAGACACAGCCCAGAACAATTCCTGTGGCTGGGATCCAGACATACCTGCAACCCTGGGTGCCCTGGATCCTGCACATTTCATCTCGCCCATGGCTGCGCCAGGAGGTGGCAGCACGGCCAGCATGCCTCACCAGGCTGGGCGCTCCACACTGGGTCCGTGTCCCAGCACCGGTCCTGCTGCTCCATGCAGTGTGCCACAGTGCTCCTGGCCATGTGGAACAGCCTTGCAGCAGCAGGGAGAGGAGCTTGGCTGGGCTGCAATGCTCCCTGTCCCCACTTGTCATCCGGGCAGCCCAGGATCCCTGTCTGCTCCCCAGCTGGGAGGGCTCTGTCCCCCACCTCCCATCCCTTCTGCCTGTGCCCGACCTTGGTGTCTCCCAGCCCCAGGGCCCATCAGTGCCCGATCTGGCTCTATTTATTGACAGGGCTAGGGGCTGCTGGGCCAGCACCCCCCACCATGGCCCTTCATTAGCTCAGCTGTCGGGCTGCATCACATCACCCACTGCCACACACATGCCCCAGGCTCTGGCACTGCTGCTGCCACGTGTGTCCCTGCTGTCCCCACTGCCACCTCATTGTGTGGCCACCTCAGGGGGCTGCAGCCCCTGACCCCAAGGCCAGGCTGTGTCCCTGTCCTGCCCATGGCACTCAGGATTCTGGCTGCCCCATGTCCTGTCCCCATTGGTCCTCCAAAGCTTGAGAGCCCCACAAAGCCCCTGGTGCCATTCCCAAGGGTGATGTGACCCACTGCAACAAAGCATTACTGTGGTGTGGGGAGGCTGTGCTTCCAGCACTTCATGATATCCTGTGTACCCCTTGTCACTGGACACCACCACCCTGGTCCCAACAGCTCCCTCAGTGTGGGTCGGGGTCCTGCCTCTGTCATCCAGCATGAGTGGGGCCACATCCTCAACGTGGATGTGGCAGGGTGACAGGCAGCCCCTCCAGCTGCTCCTTGCAAGAGATACTCCCATGAGTTCCAGCAGCTCCCACAAAGCAAGGGGGTGTGAGGCACAACTCCCCTGTGTCGAAGGGGCTTGTCCTTGAGCAGGGTCATGTGCAGCCCCTTGGTGGCACTGGGCCCGCAGGCCAGGGCTGGCTGCCCAGTATTGACAGCCCCGCTAATGACAGGCAGCGTGACCAGGGGCAGGAGCAGGCGACGTGGAGCCATCGATTGCATCGACGGGCAGCGCTGAGCAGCAAGGATGCGGGGGTCCATGGAGGGGGCAGGGGGACGTCAATGGGTAGTAATTAATGGGAACGAGGCCACATGTGCAGGGCCAGGGCTGTCGCTGGTCACGTCCCTCTGCTCGGTGCAGCCGAGCGCGGTTATAAACAGCAGCCAAGCAATCCCTGAGCCAGAGCACAGCAGAAGCCCCCAAGCCAGCCCAGGTAAGATGGTGATGGATGTGGGGTCCCTTTGGCGCGAGCGTTGCCTGCCATGGCATGCTACTCCATGCCAGTGCATGTCACGGTGTGCCCTGATATGCCATGCCAGGAGACCAAGCCTGCACGGCCCTGCTCCAGCTTCATCTCAGCCACAGGATGCCTCCTGTTCCAGCACTGCATCCCAAGCACCCCAGTACTGGCACAGTTGCCCAGCAGGCTCCAGGCACTGAGGTGAGGTTGGGTGCTGCCTCTGCAGTGCCTAGGGGGTTATACCTGGCTACCATTCCTGCCCCAGCTCTCATCGTATTTTTCTCTTTCTCTTACAGGCAGCTGAGCTCCGGGTTCTCCCACCTCTGTCTGCCCCGTCTCTGTTTGATATGTTTGATATTAGGTTGTTTTATTGGAAAACCAACTAAATATCAAACATATTCTTACAGCGCCAGGGACGCCCAGCACTAACTTGGCCAGATGCTGCCTGTGCCCTGCTTCAGGCAGGAGGCCCCTCTGCACCCTGTCCTGCACCCTCTGCTAGTCCTCACTGCCACAATGAAACCTGCCTGCCCATCTCCACGGGACTTGAGAGAGGGAGCCCAGAGCCGTCCTGGGAGTTGGTGGAGGTTTGGGATGGCAGTGGGGTCAGCGCTTGCCACCTGTCCCCATGCTCATGCCAGGAATGATGAAATTACAAAGGCCCGTGGCCCTATGCCCAGCACTGCTTCCACTGCCTTGGCATGGGGGCGTTATTTATGGAGGTGTAGCCACTGCTCAGGGCCCTTGCTGGGCACTGTCCCCCCTAGTGCCCTGCCCACGGTGCCTGGACCTGCCACCAGGTCTCTGTCCCCCAGGTCTCTGGCTGATGACCCCTTTAGCCCTCAACATCTGTCCCTGGGTAGGAGCAGTGGGTCTCTTCCGTGGGAGATCCTAACCTGATTTTATGGGGCCGGTGGGATCTCTTGGCCAGCATGAGGAGGCTGCAAATCTCTCAGCTGTGGACAAAGTGCCATCACTTGCCCTGAGAATTCTTCCCCGCATCCAGGGAATCTGCTTCTCCAGCTGTCAACAGCGTGCTCCACCTCAGCGCCAAGCACCAGCACAGCTGGAGCTGAGCTCAGGGCTCAGCGGGCTCCTGGGGGGCTCTGCCCCTGCTGCTCCCTGTCGAGCCAAACACTCTCGGCCAAGGCCCCCGCTCCCAAAATAGCACCAGGATGATCTTGCCCTTTTCAATGCCACCCCCGGGCAGGGGTAAATGTCAGCCCAGGGCCACCAAAACATCCTAAGTGTCCCCCCACCTCAGGAAGGCAAATGGAGGGCGAGGACTTTGTGCCAGCGCTGCACAAACCCAGTTCAACATCCTGAGGAAGCGCTTGGGGCAACAGCCAGGGTGTCCCATTGCATGGGGGAGGGGGCACCTGGGACAATGCAGGACCCCCTCTCGCAGATCTGCTGCTGCTTTTTATAACGCCCCAGCTGTCCTCGGGAGCCCAAATAAGGCGGTGACCACCAGGAGCCCCTGGGATGCACAATGGGTCCCGAGCACAGACTTTTTGGGAAGGTGAGTAGGCGGATCAGCCCAAGAAAGGCAAAGCCCCCGTGCTGGGCAGAGCTGATAAACGGTCAGTGGGGCACAGGCAACATAGCTGCCCTACCCACCCATTGTCTGTCCTACATCCCGCTGCCCACCTCTCCCTGTATCCCACCAAGGATGGAGGCCATCAAGAAGAAGATGCAGATGCTGAAGCTGGACAAGGAGAATGCCCTGGACAGGGCAGAGCAGGCAGAGGCTGAGCAGAAGCAGGCGGAGGAGAGGAGCAAGCAGGTAGGGCAAACAGCAAGAGTCCCCAGCCCAGGGGTGTTGGGGGGTGGCTTCTGCCTGTGCTGGGTCGTGCTGAGCCCAGACCCAACAGAGACTCTGCCTGGAGTATGAGAGTGCGACAGCTGCCACTATTCCACAGCTCAAGGGCACACCAAGGACTGTCCAGGGCTCGGTCCCTGCCAGTTAGTGGGCTGTGGGAAAGGGACAGACACTGTAGGGCAGAGTTGGTCCCACGGATGGGGCAGGAAGGATGCCATGGGGCAGACCTCACCCTGGGATTGGGTAGAGCTGAGCCTGGGATGGGGCAGGCATGACTCTCTTGGGGTGCAGGGGTTCAGAGTGGTGTCCACCTGTGGTAACACCACTGTCCTTCCAGCTGGAGGATGAGCTAGCTGCCATGCAGAAGAAGCTAAAGGGGACAGAGGATGAACTGGACAAGTACTCTGAGGCCCTGAAAGACGCCCAGGAGAAGCTGGAGCTGGCAGAGAAGAAGGCGGCGGACGTACGTATGGGGTGCAGGGTGGAAGCTGACAGCTGCCTTGCCCCCCTTCCTGGTGGGACTGCAGCCCTTCCATATGCCTTGGGGACACAGAAAGGTCTCTGTGCCGCTCAGTATACCTCCAGTAAAGCTGTGTAGGTGTCTAGGAGCAGAGAATAGCCCTGTGAAGGACGTATCCGGAGGGCAGAGCCGGGCAGCGAGCAGCCCATCAAGTGCGGGATATGGGGTCCATGCGTCCCCAGGAAGCTCTGAGTCACGGCTGGGGGTGGAGAAGCCGAGTTTCAAGAAGGAAAAGGAGGAGGGGGGAGCCCTCAACCCCCCTCGGGGCGGGGGCTCATGGGCAGTATGAACATTGCGCAGCCCGGCTATTGTTGTCCGCTGTTTCCAGGAAAACAATGGTGCGAGCGGTGCAGGGTTTCACCCAGTGGCTGCTCTCCTGCCATCACGAGGCATTAAGCCCTGCTCATCACCTGTCAGGACCTGGCAGTCCTTGTAGGGTCGGGATGTCTCAGGGTCCAATGTCAGAGCGATGCAGGCCAGCTCTGACGCAGAGAAGGCAAGAGCCATCCTCTCCGACCGTGCTCGTCAGGAAGTGCCTGAGTCTCAGCACAGCACCTGGGCTGCTCTCACTGAGAGCTCCAGAGCCCTGGGACATCTGTCACCCTGCAGCTTTGCTTGCAGGTCCCTGTCACCAGCCGTGCACTGGAATTGGCTTGTGTCGGGTGCAGCATTGCAGAGTTCTTGGGAGCCCCTTGCCTCCCTCACACCTTTCTTGCCTCCCTCTGCTCCTTGTTGGCATTTTCCCTGCTGTCACCACATCCCCTCTTGCTTCCTCGTGGATCGCTCTCTGTGCACCTGGAGCCTCTTTTCCTGGCTGCTGTCCCTCCCCCAGGTGGCCCATGGTGGTCCCTCAGTTTCCCCCTGGCTCTGGGAAGAGGGATTTTGCACTCTGGAGCATTGAAAGGGCAGAGCTGCCTCCCAAGCGCCTCCAGCCCAACAGAGCCCTTTCAATTCCCCCCTCATACCTGGAAACATGCTATGCCATACGTGCCATCCCAGGCAAATACTCCTGCAGCATCTACCTGCCTGGCTGCCAAGGGTTTCAGGCCAGCAGTTCAGAGCCTTTCCCTTCTATCCACATTGCTTGAAGCACTGCTGAATAGGCTTTGTGGGGAATGAGAGCAGTAACAGCACTCAGTGATGTGTTTATTGAGCTCTTGGGGGGCTCCATGATCCTCATGACACTGAAGAACACAGCTCTCAGCTCTGACAAATGCTGATCTTTGCAGCATCATCTGCCCTGAGACAGGAGCGTTTTCACCCCGGCTCAGGCTGTTGCACCATTGGGATTTCGCACATGGAAGCCCTTTCCCTGGGTGGAAGGAAGGAGGAAGATCTGCTCCAGGGCTGTGGGGGCTCCCGGCCCTGGCAGAGTCCGGGGTTCTCCAGGGGTGGCAGTGCTTGAACCCGCAGCGGGACCGTGCCCAAATGCAGCCCGCGGAGTTGAGGGGCGTCCGGCAACGGAGCGGGGTGGGTGTGAAGCTGGTTGCGTGGGGCAGGACAAAGAAGCCCGTACGAGGCCGGGTGGATCCTCCAGGCCCTGTGAGGCTGTGCCTGGTCCCTCTGACACATGAGGCCAGTCCCGGCGCCCCCACGCCCATACAGGACGGGTCAGCGGACGCAGGTGCCCGTGGGGCAGACCCCAGTGCTGCCCCCCGGCCCGGTGCCGGTGCCCCGTTCTCGGGTGCTCCCGTCCCGCTAGGGCCGATGCCGGTGTGTGTCCCCCCACTCGGTGCCGGCGCCCCGTTCCCGCCAGGTGCCGACGTGTGTGCCCCACCCGATGCCAGTGCCCCCATCCCCGCCGGTCCCGCTCTCGGTGCCTCCGCCTCGCCCCGGGCGCGGCGGCCGCTCCTCATCTCCCCGGTAACGCGCCCGCGGGGCGGGGTGGGAGTGACGTCACTTCCGACCGGCCGTTCCGGGCGCGGTCCCGGTGACTGGGGGTGGCGGGGCTGGAGCGGAGGGACCGAGCATGGCCGGGGCCACCACTATCGAGGCGGTGAAGCGCAAGATCCAGGTGCTGCAGCAGCAGGCAGACGATGCAGAGGAGCGGGCGGAACGGTTGCAGCGGGAGGTGGAAGCCGAGCGCCGCAACCGCGAGCAGGTACCGCCGAGGCCGCCGCGCGGGGGCAGAGCCAGACGGGCGGCGCGCCCGGGGCCGGGGAACGTTCCGAGCCGCGGGAGTGCCGGCGAGATGCTGACCCAGGCCGAGGTGTCCACTGGGACCGGGGCTCTCGCTCTGTGTCCGTGGCTCTGTCTGCGTCCCTGGGACCCGCCCGTGGGTCTGAGCAGACACCGAGGCCGGGGGGTTCGGCCTGCCGTTCTTTCGCTGTTACCGGTTTCCCGCTGCGGATAGCAGCGGGGGGGGGGCAGCCGGGGGGAGGCGGAGGTCCCGGCCATCTTGTGCGGCCCCGAGCCCGGAGCTGCGCGGGTAAGATGGAAGGAATGAGCGGGCTCCCTCGGGATATGGCCAGCGCAGGAGTCCTCTGAAGCACTCCCAAACTCCGCATCCTGCCCGGATCTCGGCGAGCGCGGGCCTCCGCTGCCCCTGAAACCGGCAGCCGCGGGGGAAGACGGCCTGGGGTGGCATTGCCTGAAAGGGAGGAGGGAGCAGCGACAGCAGGGTCTGAACTGGCAGTGCTCGCGCTCACCGCCGGACTGGGAACACCGGAAAGGCTGGGGACAGGGATGAGGTGACAAGGGCAGGACCTCGAGGTGGCCGGCTCCCTTGGGCCTGGGACACAGGCAAGGCTGGTGGCATTTGGGGGACAGGGATAGGGATGACACAGGGCAGGTTCTTGGTCGAATCTAAGCGTGAGTCTTGTTGAATTTGCAGTGACTTTGCTGCATTTGAAGCCTGAAGCTGAGCAGTCCCCCCTGAGTGCTTGAGCTGCCCATGACAACGCTGTGGCATTGCCGGGGATGGATCAGGCTCTGCTGCCCAGGCCTGTGGCAGAAGCTTCTGCCACTCCCGGTCTCAGCTGCCTCTTTCTTTGCCGGCCCATAAGAATTCTCCTTGCAATAGAGCATTGTCATGGGTACAGGCGTGTTTCTCTCAGCTCCCTGAACCTCCTTCAGGGGAGAGAACCAGTGGTCCCAGTATGGCGCCCAGGGCTTGCCTGGCCCCGGGTCCTTGGGAGTCCTCTTGCATCTCTTGGGGCAGCAATGGTGAGTCCTGGAGGCCTGGATGAGCTTCTCACTTGATTTGCTGGGCTCCAGAGTGCTCCCTAGTTCAGAGCTGCCTTCGTGAAGGAAGCATAGAATAAGAGGAATGTGCCACTTGTAGCAGGGGTGCCTAGAAGAGTCACCTGGAAGTGTCACCCTGTGCTCTGGGAAAGTTTGACAGTTTCATCTGTATCTAGAGAGAAGCAGCAGAACAGGAGGTGTAAGGGCTCTTCTGCAGCAGGGGAGAGGCACTTCCTCAAAATTAAGGGTGGTTTTTGGGTGGGTTGAACCCTGCCTGCACGAAGGCAGGGCTAAGTGATGCAGTTCAGAGGGTCAGGAAGTGGGGGCCCACTGTGTCTCCATTGCCTGGGAGAAGGAAGGAGGAGGTCCTCCACCTCAACAGCTGGTAGCCCCTTTAATGGGGAAAAGATGCGTGTCAGGCAGTCTCCTTCCTGGTTCTGTTTAAGGTATTGTTGCGTTCCTCTTCAGGCAGACTACTTCCCCTTTCAGCAGGGTGAGTGTTGGCTCCGGGCACCAAAGGGGTGTGGGCTTCTCCAGAGTTGGATGTACCTGCATGGGAGCTCCTCTGTGGTCTCCCAGCCTGGTCTTGGAACCAGCCAGGGGTGCCTCAGTGCCAGTAGAGGGGAGAGCTCAGACAGCCCCTCTGGGAACGGGACACAACTGGTGTTGGGCCCCACTCTTAACACTGGTGCCTTTCATCACTCTGCTCCTCCCTCCTCAGGCGTGGTGAGGAGCAGTGTGTCTGGGATGGATGCTTTGTTATGTGCAGCTGGGGTATTTTGTGTTTGTCTGGCATGTGCCTGTGCCTGGGTCTTTGCAGAAGATCACAGTGCTGCCCTGGAATGGCTGCACTCCTGCCTGCCTTTGTAATTCTGATGGGGAACAGGATTCTGGACTCCCCAGGGGGGCTCTGGTGGGGTGTCAGAGTCCCTAAAGTTCCTAAAAGTCCCTAAAAACAGAGTCTGGGTTCCCCTGGGCTTTGGTTGGAGTTAATGTGGATGTGGCTGTAAGCAGGGGCCTCATGGCCAATCAGGTCATGCCCCCAGGGTCCCAAAAAGATTGCAGCAAGTCTCTAGTTGACTGTTTAGTCTGGGTCTGATCCAGAAGAGGAGTGTCGCTGAAGGGATTTTCATCCTTGGCCTTGAGGTGCTTTGTTTTCAGCAACACTGAAGGGCAGTTCCAGTCCTCTATATCTGCCCTGGCTGCATTCTGACTCAATACTGGAGCAAGCCACAGAGTGATGGCAGTGCTGTATTGCCTTACAGAGCACAAGCAAGTGGCTCTGCCACACGAACGATGAACTGAGCACAAAGCTGCATGGTCTGTGTTCCCCACCATCTCTGTTGCCAGCACAGCACCATGAGGGCTGGCTTGAGCCTTGTGGCCTCTTTGGAGGCTGACTAGGAGATGGATTGCAATGGCTGGGGGGTGGGATGGCCTCTGATCTATGCCAGTTCCTTAAAGCCTCAGTCACATTTCTGGCAAATGTCAGCAGTTTCACCAGCTCCCAATGTGTATGACTGAACCAGGGCAGCTGTTGCTGGGGAACAGCCTCCTCAACCTGTCTCAAGACTGGAGATCAAGGCTTTTACTCCTTCTCTGGATTGTTAGTGAGTCGCTGGGAGGAAGGAAGTCTCAAGGACTGCAGTCTCTCTGCTGGGGCTGTGGGCACTGCAGCAACAAGCCCTGGGGCTGGACAGGACCTGTGACCAGCCCAGCCTGCCAGCACCCAATACAGCTTCAACCCTGAACATGTTAATCATCTTAATCCTCCTCACCTTGCTGATGAGAGGGTTTGCCTCAAGCAACTCATGTCCATATCACACTAGTAAACTGACTCTCTGCTAAGTGGCAGCTGTCACCACGCTCTGGCGTGGTGGATAAACAGGGCTATGATGAATGGCCTGGCAGGATCCCAGCAACTGCAGAGGCAGCCTTTGGTGTAAATCGTCTCCTCAATGTTTATGGCTTGAGCTGTCAGAGCAGTGCAGGCTGACAGTGAGAAGTCTGCAGGAAGGCTGCTGTGCAGAAAAAGCATGCATGAAGTGTTACAGGGCTAAGTGTGCTGCTTGCCTCTGGGAGAAAGGCTAAAGCATCCTGGGTTTGCTTTGGGCTCCCATGTGCTGCTGCTGACCCAATGGCAAATTTCAGCTGCCCTACCTGAGCTGGTAAACCTGCACAGGCTGAGTACCCTCCTCTGCTCCCTCCAGGCTGAGGCAGAAGTGGCATCTTTGAATCGCCGTATCCAGCTGGTAGAGGAGGAGTTGGACCGAGCTCAGGAGCGCCTTGCCACAGCTCTGCAGAAGCTGGAAGAGGCAGAAAAGGCGGCAGATGAGAGCGAAAGGTGAGCAAGGACTCCTGCTCGCACTCTGCCAAACACTGAGTGTTCAATGCCATCAACTTTTTGGGCTTCCCAGAGTGGGGGAGAAGATCCCACATCAGGGCTGGATGTGGGAGTCGGTGCCTGCTTATGCAGAGCAGCTAAAACAATGCTGGTGCACCTGAGGCTGCTGATGGCCTTGAGTGACCTGGAACCTGAGGCTAGGGAGGGAGGAATTGCCATGTCCACCATGCATCCCTGCCTTCATAGAAGGAGAAATGGTTCAGGGACACCACTGCCTTGTAAAGGTGGCTGCTGTTGGGGCAGCTTCTCTTCCATCTGCCTCTGCCAGCAGGCTCCCTAACTGGCAGATGTCCCCTGGGACCTGGCCTGTGATTCAGAGGGGAGTGGTCCACTTCCAGCTGTCTGATGTGCTTCCTCATGCACATACTGTGAGCAGCCTGATGCAGCTGGTGGCCTGTCATAGAGACAAGTTTGGCTCTTCCTGCATTCCAGATGGGGAAGTGCTTGACTTGGCTGTGCCGAATCCGTAAGACAACTGGGTTTGTTCTCAGCAGCGTTGCACTTCCCTTGGCCTGGGAACCTGGTGATCTGCTGGAGGCATGTTCTGAGGAACAGTTAATTCCAAACAATTGAGGTTGCTGTATTCACATCAGCCCAGCATCCTCTGCCTTCCTGTGCCACCTTCTGCATTCAGAGGAATCGTGGCTTATTGGGAACACTGTGCTTCCAAGGCAGTGCTGTTAATGCTCTGAAACTCATTGCACTGCTGGCTTGTCAAAGATTTTTTTACAGATCTTCCCTCCCTGTGCTTGCTTTTGGGCAGAGGCATGAAAGTAATTGAAAACAGAGCTCTGAAGGATGAGGAGAAGATGGAACTGCAGGAGATCCAGCTCAAGGAAGCCAAGCACATTGCAGAGGAGGCGGACAGGAAGTATGAGGAGGTGAGACCCTCGGGTTCTCTAATATGACTGATGTGGACCAGCAGAGGTGAATCCTCTTCCTGCTGACAGCAAACCTAGGGGCAGAACCTGTCTCTCAGCTGAGCTACATCAGTGCCCTGCTTGGCCAAAAGCTTCTGACAGCTCCAGTGGCTCCTCCAGTCATTCTTTCCATTCGTTTCACTGCTATGCAGAGCCTACAAGCGCAAAACTATCCTCCTTCCACTTTACTCTGATTCTCCTTTCTAGGTTGCTCGGAAACTGGTGATCATTGAAGGAGATCTGGAGCGTACTGAAGAGAGAGCTGAGCTCGCAGAGTCGTGAGTAGTCTGCTTGCATGTACCTGGCAGGTCTGCCTCTGCATGGGAACTAACATTGCATTGCTAACCTTGTTACACAAGGCCTGAAGCATAGAATGGGTTTAGGTCCATGAAGAAAAGGGATTAAAGCACTTCCCTCCTTGAAACAGGATTTGCTCCACCTAGGATATGGAGTTTGTGATGTGATTTGCCTTGGGTGGAGATGCTCTGCCCGTTTGCATGGAGGCACTCCCTAGTCATGGAGGCTGGAGAGCCTTTCTCTCCTCACTATTCACCAGCACTTCTTTGTGTGTGCAGTAACAAGATAATTCACGTTGCTACAGAGCACGATGCTTGAGCTGAAGTGGCAGAGGCCTCCTGGGCTAGGGGCTGAAGTGGCATATGGGGTGGGCAAGGGCAGAGTTGTGGCTGAGGCTGGTCTCTGGGCCTCGCCAAGTATTTGCAGTAACCACTACAGGCTTCTCCACTGCTGAGCAGAAATCTGGGCTTCCTCTGCTCAGAGCAGAGACACAAATCCTGGTGTTTGGGCTCCTTTCAGGTGTCCAGATGCTTTAGCTGATCCTTGAGGAGCTGGTCAGGGCCTTTCCGTGCTCTGGGCCTTGTCTAACACAGTTAGCGCGTACGCAGCAGCAGCAGCAGCACTGTGCTTCCTGCCCAGACGTGCATGTTGTGACCATGACTTTTTTGTGTTTTCCTCCACCTCCTTTTTTGCTATGTGGTGGTGTGGTTTTGGTGCTTCTTTTGACCTTGCCCCCACCTGGCTTGTGCCCTTGTGTGACCGTCACTAACAGTCATTGCCGGGAGCTGCAGGAGCAGATCAGAGTGATGGACCAGAACTTGAAGTGTCTGTCTGTTGCCGAAGAAAAGGTACTAACCTTACCCTTCTCGAACCATTAAACCAGAACTCATGTGGTCTCCTCACTATGCTCCTCCCCTCAGCTTAACTGCGTCTCTCTCTCTCTTTCTCTCTCTCTCTCTCCTGGAACATTCTGTCTTCTCTGCCCATAAGTATCCCTGTCTGAGTGGTGGTGGCTATCCTGTCCATCAGAACAGCTTCCCTCCATACAGCACACTAAATGAGAAACTTCTCCTTGGAGACTCTAAGTCTGGCAAAAACCTGTGTCCACATCTCACTGCTCAGCTCTGTGCCCCATGCATGTGCTGGCAGAATACTTCAAACGTGAGCTCGGAGGCAAAATGGGAACTTGCTTTCTTGCACAGGTGCCTCAAAGCAGGGTCCTATCCAGTCTCATCTCAGACAGTCTTCTAAAGAACTTCCTGATTTTCCCTGCACGTGGATTCACTTCTTGTCTCCTGTCTTTCCCTCCCACTTCTTCTTTTCCTCTTTTTTCCCCCCTTTCCTTACAAAACCCCACAGTAAATGTTCCGAGCTGGAGGAGGAGCTGAAGAATGTCACCAACAATCTCAAGTCTCTTGAGGCTCAGGCTGAGAAGGTAGGGCTGCCTGTCCCAGGGCCAGAAACATTGCTGTTGTGCTAGGAGGGTGTGTAAACAGCAGAGCACCCGCTGGGGTGGAAATTATTCAACTGCATCTTAAGCAAACCAAGAGCGCTGTGCTTGCTCTGCTGGGAGAGCTAATTTCATCGGAGGGCCATGGAAGCTGGGATGCGGGAAGCCTGGCTGCCCTTCCCTGCCTTGGGGCAGACTCAATCAGCCAGGATGTTTAAGCTGCTAAAATGTTAAGATGAGAATTTTTCTGCATTCAACTTTGTGTTCCATGCATGATGTGAGACTTGCCACCTGACCCAGTCCTGTTGGACTTGGGTAAGGATCTGAAAAACTCCCAGTTGGAAGGTTCTATCAGCATGTGTGCTGCAATGAGGAGTTTATGTCACCCTCTGTAGTTGTGGGCTCTCTGGAGAGGGAGGTATCTGGGGCTGCTGACTGCTGACTCCTTTTTCACAGTACTCTCAAAAAGAGGATAAATATGAAGAAGAGATCAAGATTCTGACTGATAAACTCAAAGAGGTGAGTGACCATGTCAGGATGGCCCAGCTGGGTGAGCTGGCCTCAGCTTGGCTGGGAAGAAATATGAAGGGTGGGAGACTCCCATGTCCTCAGACTGATGCCCTTTGCTGTAGAGCTGTTGCACTAATTGGCTTATTTCTGTCTGGCAGGCAGAGACCCGTGCTGAATTTGCTGAACGCTCTGTAGCCAAGCTGGAGAAGACCATTGATGATCTGGAAGGTACATTCTAGGGATAGGAAACCAAGGAATGTGTGTTGAGTGAGAAGCTAAAGAGGGCTATCTATTGGGTAGCCAGAGAGCAGAGAGGCTGCTGTGCTCCTCGTTACTTGGAGCATAACCCGACTTGGCCTCCAAGGTGAGGCTTGGCAAGAGTCCTGCCCTGTGCCTCTAGTCTGAAAACAGTTCCCCAGCTGTGCCGCAGCAGGTCTCAAGTTCTTGATCCAGACACCTGGCCTTATCTAGATAGCTGGTATATTTTGATAGTGATGTCCTCAGGAATGTGACTAGATCCCTGTGCTCCAGCTTAATCCAATTAATTTAGGAGTGACATAGGAAAGAAACACCTGAACTTCTAAGAACTGATGACAATAATATCCTTGCGTGCAGAACATCATGCATGTGCTGTCTATTGCAAACGGTGTCTTGCAAGTCAACCACAGGAGTCAGTGAGTCTTGAAACAGCCCCTATGAAGACTTAGACTTCCCAGTGTGAGTCCTGAATCAAGGTTAAATCACCAGCAGTTCAGTCCATGGGGTAGTCAGGCTGTGCCAAGGGTGGGTTCCTTTCCTTCTCCCACTCCTTCACACAATCCTTCAGGAGCACTCCTGAGGCCAGCCATTGCAGAACCTTGTCCCAAGCCACAGAAGGAGAAGGTTTCAGCTGCCTCCCTTAAATCTGGGACTGTGGCCAAATTCTTCTGTGAATTGCTGTGGCTGGAGTAGTGGTGCTGGTAAACCAAAACCATTACAGGTCTCCTACCTTGACCGCAGGTGTGCCTTTGTGGTCTTTTAGTGCCAGGTCTTGGAGATACAAAGCACCATCCTAATGTCTGGAGTCACTCTGGAGGTTTATTATCTAGAAATAGCGATGGTGTCAGCTGAGCTGTTCCAGTACTGCAGCCAAGCAGCAATCTGAATTCATGATCCAGGACAAGCCTTTATTTGGAACTGCAAAAAGTCCTCCAAATCCCTGCATGCTCCCCTTGAAACCTGTTGATTGAGTGTTGGCTCTGGTCTACAGCCTTGCTGCTGAAGTGACCTAGTTTATGATAACTGAAACAGTACCCCAGGCTCTGTGAGGCTGTTAACAGCATGCCCAGCTGTTCTATAGCCCCGGCAGCCAGAGCTGGAGCAGCCTGTGCCAGCTCTGCAGGGCTCAGGGATGCATCAGCACAGTTCCAGGCCCGCCTCTCCCTGGAGGTGGAGAGCTGCCTGTCTGCTCCATTATCTGATGGAGAACACTGGTGTGGCCAGTCTGCTCTCCCACCTCACTGCGTCCTGCAGAATTGGAATTTCTTCTGATACCCAGCTCTATTACTTGACTGACTTCTCCGAAGCCAGTCTTTGCATTGAGACACAGGTGAGAACAAAGCACCCCAATTATCAGTGTTCTCCTTAGGTGTAACAAGTGTCTCCCTAAGTGGATGGAGTTGCCTTTCCCTGCTGCTCCTGACACTGGTTCCTGCTGACCTAGCTGGACAGCTTGTTTTTACAAGGTGATGTGGTTTGAGTGCTTGGCTCTGCTGCCCTTGCAGCTGGATTGTAATCCTGGAATGCACTTCCGGGTCAGTTGGTCCTCAGGCTGCTGAAACCCTCCTGTTTATTTCTGGGGATGAACACAGAGTCGTGATGGCTCCACATCTAACTTCATTTTCTTCTGTTCATGAATCCCATCCTGCTTTTCCTGCCCCAGAGTGTTGGAAGAACTCCTTTGCCTTCCCTCATTGTTTTCCTTTTGTTCTCCTCCTGAACCTCTTCTAGATGAGCTCTATGCCCAGAAACTGAAGTACAAAGCAATTAGTGAGGAACTGGACCACGCCCTGAATGACATGACTTCCATGTAAATATGAGCTGGCTGGTGTTCACCTCTTGCTTAAGCAGGCTGGACCACCAGTGCTTGCTTGGTTTGCTGTGGTTTCCGTAGTTGGAGAATCAATGGTGCTGTGCTGTCCAGGTTACTTCTACAGATCTGCCCAAGGTGCCTCAGCATGCTGTCCTCTAACTCTAGGTCCTTGTGATCTGCATGTGTAACCAAGTGCTGTGCTGGCCTGAAAGGGTTCTGACTTAAATTTGAGTGCAAATTTCCCATTCTCACTGGGAAAGGCTTTCTCAGGAAATGTTGCTTTGTCATCTACTGGACCCCCTGGGTCATGGTCTCAGATTCCTTCTGGAAGAGGCTGTGGATTGTGCTCAGGTGGATTCCTTAGGAATTGCCACAGTAGACTTGAGATGGGCCGGATCATGAACTGATCTGTGGAAGTAGCTGAACTTGTGTGTTTCTGCAACTTTGCTCCTCAGCTTTGTGTTCAGATCTGCAGTGGGTGCTGCTAACAACTGCTCCATCTGGTCCTTGCACTAACCCAGGAGAGACCAGGTCCTCATTTCACAGAGAAGAGCCTTAACACGACTGTCCCAAAGTTTCCTAAGCAGAGTTTGCTGTGCACAAACATTGAAGCTTCTCTTAAAATTAGTGTCTCCTTCTGTCTCACACAGATAAGTCTTGTGATTCCAAACTCCACTTTGGATTTGTCTCTCTGCTTGGTGGCTTGTTCTGCATCTGCACCTGGCATTCATGCTCTCTTCATCTCACTCTGAATTCCAGTACCTTTTTCCAGTTACTCTGCACAGGGCATCCCTGGGAATGGGTGCTGTAAAGACACAGAAGCAGCAGCAGCAGTCCCCCCAGTTCTGCTGCACTTGCTCCCAAACAAAGCTCCCTCTGTGTGACCTGATGTGCCAGACACAGCCTACTCTGAGGGGCTGCCCTTTCCATGTCGGGGGAGCTGGGAGGATGTTGTTCTCATCTGCATATCTTGTATGGAGCCATAAAGCTCTTTTTGTATTTCTCTTGCCTCTTGCTCGAGCATGATGTCACCTTTTTTAAGGAAAACAGTTCTTGCATAAATGGCTTTTGCTTTTGAGAAATGAGTTTCTAGTGACCACTTGCTGCTTTAGAATAACTGTTTCAGCATTGCCTTCAAACCAGTGTCACCCTCGTTGGAACACAGACTTCACTAGCACGCTGGATTTTTCTTCGAGCTGTGTTACTGGCTCCCAGATATGATGGCAGCTCTGCAGACAGGGCCTGTGGGGTCAAACGGGAGGCTGGGGGTTGCAGCGGGAGGCCCTGGAGCTGTGCCTGACTGAAGACATTTGTCATTCCTGCCTGCTTTGGAGTGTTCACCAATACCGGTTGCCAAATGCTGGCTTGCATTGGGAGGTCACACACCTGATAGTCATTAGCCAGGGTATGGAAGCCAATAAATACCGTGTGAGCTGTGGCTGGTCTCTGCTGGGGCAGAACTGGTTGGGTGTGAAGCTTCTTGCGTCAGGAATGAGCTGGCACTGCAGCAGGGCTGTGAGCATCTGAGCCAGGAAATCTTTTTCAGAGCCCTCCCCTCCCCATGCAGGGGCTGAGGGCTGCAGGATCCCTCTAGGAGCATGGCATAGAGCTTCCCACTGAGCATTGCCACTGGCAGTGAGCTGTGAATGCCTGATGTGTGTCACTGCTGGCGCTGTTGCTAGTTGATCTGGTATGATAAACACTAGTCAGGCCTCTCAAAACAGTATGTGCTGCCTCATGGTGGTTAGTCAAATATTTTTTCCTTTCTGGATTGGTTCATCTGCCACAGTGCCCGAAGAGCCCTTCGTGAGCAGAGTTCTGATGAGATGGGACACTTTCCATGGCTTTCTCAGGTTTGTGCCCTTCTGGTCTTCACATGATAGCACTGGCAGTCAGGATAATCTAGGCACACTCACCTGCCCCAGCCTGTCCCACTCTGTCTTTGGTGGCAGGTCTGGATGGGGAAGGGAGGGAGCACTCAAGGAATTTCAAAGTGTGGTCTGACTCTCCTGGGATGTGGGGCAGTAGCTGTGCCCTCTAAGCACAAACCAAGAACCCAGAACTCTTCAGTAACCCAACTGCAGCTGGAGTTGAGAATCTGGATCCTGTGGGAGGGGCAGGGCTTCTGTAAGTGTGAAGGCTTCCAGTCCAGTGTTCCATTGTCAGCTCTTAAGACAACAGGGACATCATCATTGTCTGTCAGTATCTGAAGGGAGGGTGTCAGAGGATGGACCAGGTTCTACTCAGTCATGTCCAGCAGTAGGACAGGCAACACTTGGAAACTGATGCCCAGGAAGTTCTACCTGAACATGAGGAAGAATTTCTTTCCTGTGTTGGTAAACGAGCACTGAGCAGATTGCCCAGAGATGGTGTGAAGTCTCCCTCACTACAGATATTCCAGCATGACCTGCATACAATCCTGTACAATGTGCTCTGGGATGACCCTGCTTGAGCAGGGAGGTTGGACCAGATAACTCACAGCAATCCCTTTCAACCTCACCCCTTCTGTGATTGTTAGTGGGTGGGAGGTGGCAGCCTGCCCTCAGGAAGTGCCTCTCTCCTCACAGGGAGGTCTATTTGCATCTTGATTCTTGCTGTGGGGAACTGGTGGCTCTTCTTCTGCACAGTGGTGTTCCTGGGAATGTTATCTAAGACTGGGCTGTGGCAGGCCCTTTCCCCACTCATCTGGAAGGAATCCATTCCGGGTGGTGGATGGTTATGTGGGTGGGTGATGCAATGTTTACCCTGGGTGGTTTTGGAGGCATCTGGTCTGACTGGATTGCTGGGCATGTGCAGGCTGGTTACTGTGAGCTGTGCTGTGATGTGGGAGTGCTGCAAACATAGGTTAACTGACCAGGAGGGCCAGGTCCTGGGGCTCCTCACATCCTGGGGCTCCCTGAGTGACAGGGATAGCCGGTGAAGGTGCCCTGTGGTTGGGCAGAGAAGGGAGCAGGCCAAACATGGCATAGCTGCTGCAATCCTGGGCAAGTGTGCTGTTCCTGAAGTCTGGGAAGTTTAGTCATGCTAAACATTCCTGTCTGCTACCTTGTGTGGGTGAATCATCAGGTCCCTGTACACAAGCAGGAATGTTTGCTTGAAAGCTCTGAGCTGTTGCACCAAGTCCTGTTAAGCACATTTCACTCTCATCCTCTGCCACTCAGGAGACCCAGGACCAGCCTGGATCACTTGGGTCTGGGGACTGGCATCGGGGCTGCGCAGAGCCAGCATGGAGCCAGAGTCCCTTGCAGCAACAGTAGCTGTACTGCAAGGCATGGACCAGGAAGCTGTATACCCACAACTTCCCTCAACTTTCAGATTGTGGTAGGACAAAAATTACTGGCTTCTCTGCCTGTGCTTTGGTCCCTTGGTGGCTTTAAAGAAGGCACAATCAATCAGTATTACTGCCCTCTCTTGCAGAGCGGGGTGCAGTTAGAGCTATTTCTGAGGACTGAGAAGCTGAGGGTGAAGCTGAAGTTGAGCTTCCCCCTCTGTGTGCAGGTGTTACACTGGAGGGACTGAGCTGAGACTCGGGGAAGGGCGACATGCTTTGACTGCTCTGTGTAAACCACTCAGCTTTCTGGAATTTTACCCAGCCAAGTCTTGTTCAAGAGCAAAATATTCCAAGATTGAAAGCAATGGGGAATGGTGTAGCTCCTCTTCAAAGGGTGCCTGAGAGTCCTAGGACCTCATAGTACAAGGATTAGAGTGGAAGCCGAAGGCCAAAGCTGTGCTCTAGGCTCACTCCTCCAGCAGAGGCATCATGCTATGTGTCACTGCAGGTAGTGCTGGTTGGTTCTGCCAGGCTGGAAGATAATGTGTAAAGTTTCTTCCCTGCCTGGAATTCCCTTAAGTGCAGGAATTGGAGCTCTTGGGCTAGTAGCAGTCGTCATGCAGATGAGCAAGGAGAGATGCTGAATGTATTCTCTGTAGTGGCTGGTTGTGGCTGACAGGCTGTGTGGCAGGACATTGGCCACCCAGCCCTGAGAAGTGACAGATCCTGGAAAGGGACCAAACATGCTGATAAGCATGAGTGCTTGGCATGAGCCTCAAGAATGCGTGTGGCTGCTAGACCTCTGTGGGACTATAAGGGCAGGGACTGGAGAAGCTGCAGAGGCAGTGGCAGCTTGTGCCCTGCTCATGGAGTTGTTCTGGGGCAGATGTAAAAGAAGACCCTATGCTCCAGAAGTCCTTCTGACCTGTACCCGAAGCAGTTGCTGCCTTTGGTCCTATCTTGGTTGTTAATGTGGTGCCAGGCGTGTTCTCAGAGGAGGGTCTTCCAGGGTCTTCCAGATGAGATGTTGTCATTCTCAGTTCTTCTGGTGTGCCTGTCCTGCTGTTCAAACCCTGTCAGTCCTACTGCAGTGTGGTGTGGCTCCCTCTGTAAGCTACTTCTGGTACACCTGTGGCAGGACTCGCTTCTGCAATGTGCTCCACAGCCTTAAAGCACATCCCAGATCTCTGTCCTTGCTGGGGTCCAGCCCAGCCCTGCCTGCAGGCTCCTCTTCTGGTGTCTTCTCTTTCATTCTTTGCCTTTGCACATCTTTGGCAGCACTTTCACTTCTGCCCACACTTGGTTTCCTCTGTGATCTAAGTTGAAGCACAAGTTTGAGAAAGACAAACTTTTGGGAATAGCCCAGGCTGTCCTCAGAAGCACATGTTATGGAGACAGCTTTTTTGATGTGCTCATCTTGGTGCTCTACTAACCTTCCCTTTCTCTCTTTTTCTCTCTTCCTCTTGTTTCCCTTATCCTATCGCTGCTGCAGAGCGCCTGTACAGCCAGCTTGAGAAAAACCGCCTGCTCTCTAATGAGCTGAAGTTAACGCTGCATGATCTGTGTGACTGAGAAGGGGCCCACTAATCCCATTAAACAAGCTTATTGCGACCACCAGTGCTGTGGACCACAATGAAATCTGATCATTAAGACTGGCAGACTTGTGAATTTTTTGCAATTGCTGCTTTTAAATGAGGCACTTGGATTTATCCTGTAATTTATTTAAGCATTTTTTAATACATCAAGGTAACCTCTATTCTTGGTGAAGTCACCCCCAGACTTGGCTGTTTTTTGAGCAGTCTTGTTTATTTGTCCAGGGGGTCCTGCCTGGCTCCTCCATGGAACCAGAATAGCTACACCCCCCAAATGAGGGGTGGGGTGAAGTTAGACTTAAATCTAACTGTATCTTAAATCTAACTTAAATCTGCTTGAAGTTGCCTGTCAAGTGCTACAACTTAATTCACTATTAGCTGAATGACTGTAGGATTTCCTGGTGCATGGAATGATGGCTTCTACCAATAAATGACTGACCTTGTGGTCTGTGAGACACTGCACACCTGCAGTACATTCCTATCTAGGGGAGTCCTAACTGAGAAGTTTTGGGGGCAGCAGTAATTTCCCAGGCCTGATCCCAGTGCAGCTACAAGAGCCCTGAAATGAGTTGGGAAAGCTCACACATCTTGACAGCAAGTGCCAAAATGCACAGCCTGAAGCTGTGTCCTGGGTGCCTGCAGGGAGTATTTAAATGCTGCCGTTGCTCATGCTCGGGGAGGGCTGTTCTCTCTCTGTGCACATTTTCTGGCCCTGGAGAGGTTGGGAGTGGCTTTGGGAATCTGCCTGTGCCTAAAGGACATTTTTCTACAGCCTGTCTGTCCAGCGTCCCAGCGTGTGGATGTCTCCAGTGATATGGGTGGGCTCACCTTTGGAGTAAAGCCTACTTAGAGCACTAGCTGCTGATCTGCTCTCCTCCTGCCTTAAGGAACATGTGAGAATTGACTGCTTAGCTGCCTGTAGTGTCGGGCAGAGTACAGCTCCATCACTCCTCACTTTCTGCCTGTCACTGCCCCAGCTCCTGCCCCACTGCCCTCCAGGCTGGCGGTCTGCTCCCTGCTGCTGGGCTTGGCATCCCTGCCCTGTGCTGAGGGGAAGGGGGGCACAACCAGCTGTAGTTCCAGGGGATGGTTTCCAAGTGTGTGTTGCTCTTGGGTGCCTTGCTGGGCCACATGTGTCAGCTGTGGAGGTGTGGAAGCTCTGGGAAGAGCTGGCTGCAGTCAGAGATGCCTGCATGTGAAACACTGCCTAAAGCTCTGGCTAAAGGTACACCGTGGCCATACTGACTGGGAGCACCAGCAGTGTGAGAGGCGAGGGCTCCACACAAGCCAGGTAACCTCAGAGCCTCCAGCTGCACCCAGCCAGGCACTCCGGTCCAAGGATCGCTGTGGCAGCATGTGGGGACGGGGCTGGCACAAGCTTTTTTTGGCAAAGGACTCTCAGTTGTTTGATGGTGATTTGTAACTCTCGACTCTTGCTTCCTGCCAGATAAACTGAAATCCACCAAAGAAGAGCATCTCTGCACACAAAGAATGCTGGATCAGACCCTGCTAGACCTGAATGAGATGTAATGGATCCCTGCCACTGCCTCCGCCATGTGATGCCAGCCCAGCTGCTGCTGCCCTCTAACCCTGGGACCAGAATTTACTTTCTGTTGCCACCTTGACCAAACACAAACCTTTGTTCCAGGGTTAAAGGCCACCAGGTTGGGCAGAGCTTCAAACAGCATCATTAAGGGAAATAAACAATGCAATAATGTTTGGAGAGCATGTTTGAGATGTACACATTTTGTAACTACCTTTTTTTGTAGCAACCATTATAAACATTCCGAATAACGTGCGAGGCTGGTGAGCTACATTTCAAAGCTCTTGGCTTTAAAATTTGGTATTAACCTTCTGTTAATCGGCTCTGGGCCACCCTGCTTTTGCAGGGCAGGAAATGGATATGATGGTTCTGGCTGTGAGTCAGAGTAGTCAGGGTAGGGATGAAAGCCTGTTGGGAAAACTTCCTTTCCAGGAGCTGTTTGCCAAAAGCACAGTTCAGTTTTTCAGCTTTAAGGTAACTCTGTGTTGGGAAGGAACAACTTGGGTGAAAGGCATCGTTTTTTGGAGTTTGGTTTGTTTGTTTAAGCCAAGCCAGTCATCTGAACAATTGAACCAATTGAACCTTCACAGGGATTGTGTCCCTTCCCCTCCACACCTGAAGGGCTTAGAGAAGCCACTGTCCATGTAACCCATTGCTACCTTGGGGCTGACTTTGCCTTCACTAAGTGCTGGTGCACCAAGCTTCACTGCTCATCATTGGGTTACACTTAACAGCTTAAGTACAACAGCCTTGTGTTCTTGGAGAAGTGTTTTTGCCTACCTGGAGGGAGGGAGCCAAGCCTTCCCTCCTGCCCAGGACTGCTCTTACTGTCTTAACTGAGTACAAGCCATCTCACTGTGCATTGCTGATGTGTCGTGGTTGTGAGGCGTGAGTGTGAAAATGTCACACTTACAGCGTGTAGCTTGTGGTTTGAGCATGCTGCTTGGTTGTAGCAGTTTTTGGGGCCAATCGGGAGACAAAAACCCTATCCAGTGTTTTGATACTAAATTGAAAAATTGTGTTACTGTCTTTTGAAATAAAACCTGATCCCTCCACACGGCTGCTGGCTGCAGAGCTTTGTTATGTGGGCTTGTGGGGGATGAGGATTGGGATGAAGACGCAACATGCTCATCCCTTGGGGGTGAGACCAGGCCTAGGGTAAGTAGCACTTCCCAGGGCAGGAGTGCAAAAGCAGGACTGTGGTGATGAGTTCCTCAGTCAGTTTGGAGATGACACTGAGTTGGGTGGAAGTGTTAATCTGCTGGAGGGCCGGAAGGCTCTGCAGAGGCATCTGTACAGGCTGGATTCGTAGGCCAAAGCCAGTGGTGTGACAGTCAACAAGGCAAAGTGCCAGGTACTATCTTTAGGTCACCACAACCTGCTGCAGTGCTCCAGGCTTAGGAAAAATGTGGCTGGAGAGCTGGAAAACAACCTGGGAGTGCTGGTTGACAGCAGCTGCACATAAGCCAGTGGGACCCAAGTGGGCAAGAGGCCAAGGGCACCTGGCCTGTACCAGCCACGGTGTGGTGCTGGGACCAGGGCACTGCTTAGAAACTGCAAACCCTGGGGTCAGTTTATTTTTTTTAGTGGCAAGAAAACCCTTGAGGGGCTGGAGTACATGCAAAGAAAAGAATGGAGCTGGGGAAGGGGCTGGAGCACCAGGAGCAGCTGAGGGAGCTGGAGGGGGCTCATCCTGGAGAAAAGGAGCTCAGGGGGTACCTTCTGGCTCTGCGCAATTCCCTGACAGGAGGGTGCAGCCAGGAGAGGGTAGGCTCTGCTCCCAGGGAACAACAAACAGGACATGGGAAATGGCCTCAGCTTGTGCCAGGGGAGGTTTATATTGGATATTAGAGAAAATTTCACGGGAAGGAGTCCAGCCCTATCACAGGCTGCCCCCATCCAACCTGGCCTTAAACACTTCCAGGGATGAGGTAGTCACAGCTGCTCTGGGCAACCTGTGCCAGGGCCTCACCACGCTCACAAGGAAAAATTTCTTCCCAATATCTCTGTTCTGGTTTTGCATAGCCTGGTTTTTGGCAGCAGGGGAGCCACAGAGGTGGCTCCTGTGGGAAGCTGCTAGAAGCTTCCCACCATGTCCAGCAGAGCCAATGGCTGATGGCTCTGAAGATGGGCATGCTGCTGGCCAACACTGGGCTAGTGAGAGAGGTTGTTAACACCTCTGTGAGGACATATTTAAGAAGAAAATTACAGTCAGATTTTTGCTCTTAGAGAGAAGGAGATTGAAAACGTGAGGGAAAACAATATGGCAACACCAAGATCAGTGGACAAGGAGAGGGAGGAGGTGCTCCAGGTGCCAGAGGCGAGATTCATCTGCAGGCTGTGGTGAAGACCATGGTGAAGCAGCTGTGCCCCTGCAGCCCATGGGGATCCAAGGGGATGCAGAGATCCACCCCCACACCGTGGGGATCCACAGAGGTTGCAGAGGTCCACTTACAGCGCATGGGGATCCATGGGTGATGCAGAGATCCACCTGCAGATCTCTGGGAGAGATGCCCATGCCATCACTGGAGGAGACTGTGATCCAGTGGAAGACCTGGAGGAGAGGGCCCTGCTACCAGGCTAGAGCAGCGTGTCCTTGGAGGATTTCTCCTGTGGCAAGAGAGACCCAGGTCACAGCAGTTTTGGGAGGGCTGGGGCTGTCTGCCCTTGGGAGGAATTCATGTTGCAGCAGGTGCAGTATGGCTGCATGAGAGTGGACTCATGCCAGAGAAGTTCTCAGAGAACTGTCTCCCATGGGAGGGACCCCACAGTCTCACAGGAGAAGGACTCATCTCCCAGAGCAGCGGAAGAAAATCTTGGTGATGAACTGACCCAAAAACCCCCGTGCCCTGTTTCCCTGCACTGTCAATGGGAAGAAAGAAAGGGCTGGGGGGGAAGAAGGTGTTTGGAGGGCTTATTGTACTTCTCATTATCCTCTTCTGATTCTGTTAGTAATAAATTCACTTTGCAACCTTAAGCTGAGCCTGTTTTGCCCTTGAAGTGTTTTCTCCCAGTCCCTATCTATTAAATTATCTGTTAGTCCCTATTAAACCCTTTGTTATTTTTTCCTTTTCTCTACCCAGCTGTGGCAGGGAAGGGTGAACAAATGACTCTTCTGGGTGCCTGGTGTTTGGCCAGTGTCAAACCACTACAAGCCTATCTAACCCTGCCATCTGCCAGTGGGAAGCCATTCCCTCTCGTCCTGGCACTCCAGGCCCTTGTCCAAAGTCCCTCTCCAGCTTTGTCGGAACCCCTTTAGGCACTGAAAGCTGCATTTTCCTGAGCTAGGGAAGGTTTGGAGAACAGAAGGAACCATCTTGAAAAAAAAACCAAATCCTGAGCTCAGGGTCTTCCCATGGGGGAATAGACATGGCTGTTGCTGTGAGGCAGGAAGCTCTCACCTGGTTTAGTGGCCTGGCAGTCCAAGAGGCTGCTGCAAATCTCACCTGGTTTAGTGGCCTGGCAGTCCAAGAGGCTGCTGCAAATCTAACAGGGAGTGGGGCTGAGGGGCTGTTGTTCTGCCTGTGCTGGACAATGGTTGTGCAGTCAGAACACAAGCACTGTTTTCTGAGCTCCTACTGTTGACTGGTGTCAACACCAAAACCTGTAGGAGAGGGACCATCAGATGAGGGACAGTCAGCTGCTTTTACAGAATTAGAACTTGCCCTTAAACATTATGACTTTGAACATTGCTGTGACTGTGTTATGGCACCTTGAGGGTCTCACATTCCTCCAGCAGTTCAGCAGTGAAGATGGGCACTGTGCAAACTGTGTGCCTGGCACAGCATACTCGTCTCTTTGTTCATCAGAGTCCCCTTCGACACAGAGGTCCAGCTGGATCTGATCTCCCAATGTGTCTCCATCCTTTTTCCTCTTTATTTGTCATAGGTATGACCAATCAGATTTGTAGTAAAAGAGACTCTAAAGGCAAACAGGACATTTTGGAGCCTGATGCCAAGTTTCTCCAAATGCTTCAACTTCCCTGAGTACTTACTTGGGTGCTCTGAGGACATCCATATTCTCTTTTGATAAAATGAAAATAACGCGATAATTCCTAATTCCTTCACAACAACAAGGATGTTCTCATGTTAGCCCATTTGCTCTTCCTAATTGCACTGTGTTGTAGAAACTGGATTTTAGGCAAAGTAAATAAATTATAAGCTTAATGATAAATCCCTTGAGTTTCCTTTTTCTTCAGGAATATACTCTTTCTTTGTAACTGCATCCATCCCATTGGCAGTGGACAGCTCAGTCTTAAGGCAGAAGCAGCTTGCATACTTTCAAATGCAGTGATTTGAAAACTGAAGTTGGCATTTATCCACTTGATGGGCTTCTCTCTAAATCACACTTGTTAGCTCAACTACAGACTAACAGAAGTGGACCCCAGAGCTGGGAAAGCCTGTCAGGATTGCCTTTGTGGGACTTCTCTGCTGCTTGCTGGTTTTTTCATCGTGGAGTGTTTGGATTCAGGAATTAGTTGTCAAATGATTTGGATACTTAGAGGGTGAAGAATGAGAACGCTTCTGCTTCAGTTCCTGATTCCTGCCCAGAAGAGTTTCACAGTGACCATTGCTGCCGCTGCCCTGTGCCTGTCCTCTGCTCCTCGCTGAAGTCTGAGCTCTGGCAACAGGAAGATGTGTCTGTTACAGAAACCAGCATCGCTACCTCTCTCATTGCTCTGGGGCAAAGCCTAATGCAACTTTCAGGTTTCCAAGCCAATTTAGGAGTGCTTTCATTTCTTAATGAAAAGCATGTTACCAAGTTGCTGCTGATGGCTCTTGGGAACAAACCTTGTGTTTTATGTCAGGTTTCGCCATCTGTGCAGGAGACAGGAGGACACTGGAAGTGAAGCTGTACGTGGTGGCTATGTAAGTTTATGACACCAAAGTGTATTTATCTGATGGGAATATGTGTTTACTTAACAACGAGCAGCTGCCAAATGGAGTGCTATGGGTAACTGTACTACAGATTTTAGCACTAATAAGGAAATGAGAGTGGGAAGGAACTTAACCCTCGCTGTGATGTTATCTCAGTCTCTCCCTCACACACAATTCTATTCCCATATATTCACCAAAAATCCTCCGTGTGACAAACCACTAAAGAAATCCAAAATTCTGGGAGTATTTTTGGAAACTACACTGGGTTTTCCTTGGAAGGGAATACACTGTCCATTGATTTCTACCAATTCACAGAACCTGAGAATAACTCACCATTCTAAAACAGAACTGTTTTTTGTCTGCAGGTAAGAGGCAAAGGTAGTAATTGTCTTCAAGTTTTTTTCTCTAGTCCCTCAGGTCATATAATAACCCTCTTGTTCACATCTGTGTGAAAGAAACTGCTCTGTGCTTCAGGTTATGCCATGTTCCATAGAGTTCAAAGACTCACAGACTGCTTTTGGCTGGGAGGAACCTTAAAGATCAATGCATTCCACCCCTTTGCCACGGGAAGGGACACCTTCCAATAGACCAGGTTGTTTCAAGTCCCTGGACACTTCCAGGGATGAGGTAGTCACAGCTTCTCTAGGCAACCTGTGCCAGGGCCTCATCACCCTCACAGGCAAAAATTTCTTCCCAATATCCCATCTGTCCCTGCCCTCTGGCATTGGGAAGCCTTTCCCTCTTGACCTGACACTCTAGGTACTTGTCCAAAGTCCCTCTCCAGCTTTGTTGGAGCCCCTTTAGGCCCTGAAAGGGGCTCTGAGATCTCCCCAGAGCCTTTTCTTCTCCAGGTGAACGCCCCCAGCTATCCTAGCCTTGCTCCAGAGCAGAGAGACTACAGCTCTTGGAGCATCTGTGGGGCCTCTGGACTCACTCCAGCTGCTCCACATCCTTTCTGGGCTGGGGATCCCAGAGCTGGAGGCAGTTCTGCAGGTGGGGTCTCACCTGAGCAGAGTAGAGGGGCAGAATCCCCTCCTTTACCTGCTGCCCACACTGGGGGATCAGCCCAGGACAGTGTTGGCTTTCTGTGCGCTGCTCTGCCGGTGCACATTCTCTATAAAGTTTCCATAGACAATCCCTTCTGCAGTTCCTGTAGCTGTGAGCTGATTCCAAGAGGTCTCAGAAATGTGAGCAACCAGACACTTGGATAGAAAGGCCAAGAAAAATGGAATTACAGCAGCAATTACAGCAACAACTCTTGAACTTTGCTCTGACACAGGGGCAGTGGCAGTTCTCACACAAGCCATGTGCAGCATGGCCTCTCCTTACCTGACCAGGTGTAGGTCCCTGCTGCATTCGCTCTGTGCCAAGTAGTGTTCTTGCAAATGATTTCCAGACAAAGTTTTCAAGTGAAGGTGTCCTGGGACCACTCCCCAACAGTGAATTAGATGTAGTTTTTGAAGCTGATGAAGCTGATAAGCAAGTTGTTCTGTGCCAACTGGCCTCAGCACCTGGCAATATAAATTAAATGTGTTCAGGAACTGTGAACGTAATCACAGACTCCTGTCTCTAATTTTATACAAAGCAAGACATTACGGAGGCAATGCAGCATGACAACAGTTTGATTACCAAGAAAAGAAACAGAGGTTTGATATGTTTCTTAAGCTTATGTTTCTTAAATCCTAAGCAATTGATAGAAATCTTCTGTGCTGTATTTCAGGCCTGTTCAGGCTCATGTCAAATGTGTAATTCTGGGGAGGGTGTCCCTGTTTCAATGGGGGTAGAGTTAATTTTGCCTAGTTCCATTACTTGTCATCAGCTAACAGTTCAAAGCTTTCTCCCTTTGGTGGTAAATTGCTGTGCAGGAAGATTGCTCCCTTTTCCCCTAGCTTTAGGATGCCTCTGCAGGTCACCTCCCTGTGCCAGGCACCTGTGAACAGGACATGAAGATTTACCTTCCCACCACTCTGTCACTTGTTCTTGCATTTCCACACCATCCTTTGGAAGTCTTGTATTGATATAAACTTCAGGTGCAGTAGACTATGGAGGGCTTCTTGGTATAAGAACCTCTTCCAAAAGGGAAGCTAATTAAAAACTTTGAGCCAGTTGAAGCATAAATTAGGAACCTGAGCACTAATTGGATCAAACTATTCTCATTTTCTTTCTTTTGTCTTGCAATTACTGTCCTTCCACACTCCTCCCTCGAGCAAACCCCATTTTTTTTTGGATAAAGTCACATACTCTCTTCCTTTTTCCAGAGATGCCATGCTCCTGTCCTCAAGTGTTCTTCCCCCCACCCTGTGCTTTTCCTCCCTCTTCCTCTGTCATGTCCTTTGGTTGCACTGTTCTCTGGTCCTATCCCTGTATTCCCAGATTGTTTGCTGTTCACTCAACTGTGCAGCAGTCAAGTTCACTTGGATTTTTGATCTGTTGACAGCTGCATGTAAGAGCAGACAAGAGAGATGCACTTCTCCCCTGTTCTTTCCCAGACTTTGGTCTTTGATCACCTGGGGTAAATGGTCTCCCTATGTCTGGGGTAAATGGTCTTCCAGTGTCTGGGCTGGGAAAATGGAGTTTATTTGGTTTTTCCTTAGGCTATAAGACAGGCTTGAATGTAGTTCATTTGACTTCTGATGGTCCACTGCAAGACATTACACAATTTTGAAAAGTAATTTGAGATGTTCAGCTGTGAGGGTCCCAGAAATGCTGCTGCTGGAGTCGCTTGGGGTTTTCTTCGTTACTCCTGGGGGCAGGGATGAAACAGCCAGGTAGAGCAGCCCTGCCCACACTACACCACAGACAAACAGTCCAGTCCTGCTCCCTGGAAACCACTGTGCCCACACTACCCACACACAGCCTGCTTCCCTGGACACCACTGTGCACATGTGGCACACACATGTCCCAAGCCATGTGCCCCTTGCCCAGACCCCCCACCCCAGCCTCCCCCAGGGCCAGCAGGAGTCATCAGTGACACCCCTCCCCCACCCCCCCATTCCAGCCCATCCCCTCCTCTGGCTGCTGCTGCCCTGCTTCGGTGTGAGGCAATTGGATCTCCACACCCCAGTCTGGGGTCCACCCTTTTGCTCCAGAAGACTCTCTCATACACTGGCAGGAACTCCCAGACCACCTCTGCCTGGATTGCGGCCTGGAAAGAAGAGGCGCCGTTTATGGCATTTATCGGGGTAGAGAGGGTGCCCCTCCATTATGGCCACTGAGCTGGGGTGGACCCCATGGCCCTCCAGGGACCTGGGTGGGGGGCGCAGTGGTAACACTCTCACCCAGCCAAATAAAAATAATAAAACCAGACTTTGATCCTGGCAATACAAGCAGGGGAGGGAACTGGTTGGTCTGCGGGGTGAAATAAGGCATTTTAGGGGATCCCTGGCAGGCAGAACCCTGGGGGCCCCAGGGAGGCTCAGAAGATCTGGCGGGATATGCCTTAGCTGCGTGTGGATGTTCTGCCTGCTCACCTGCTCCACTCTTACACCCTAATTACTGTGGTTTGGGCACCCATCCATCTAGACCCCAGTGGGTAGTGGGACAGGGGAGCACCAGGCACTCCAGGGCAGGGATGGTGTCAGCCTTGGACCCGTTGGTGGCTGACCCAGTCTGAACACCTGGGTGTGGCAGGGAGGTAAAAGCCACCTGGGACCAGCAGAGCAGGAATAGCCTGGCCACAATGTCTGCCTGGAGGTGTCAGCTTGGTCACACAGATCCTGAAAAGCTTCTGGACTTGGAGCAGGACTAGAGCAATTGCGTAAAGGTCTGGTTGGACTATGGGCTTAAATGAAGCAGGATCCCTCCTCTGGACCTGCTCCCTCTGGCCAGCAGGCATGGGGATGCAGAGGCTGTGATGTAACCATGGCACCCACCGAGCCCACAGGTCACTGCACCGGGACATGGTGATGTGGCAGCAACAGGGACAGCAGCAGGGCCATGCTTAGATGGGGCAGGGACACAGCCAGGTGGAGGAGTTGGAGCAGGAACACAGGAATGAATGGAGGTGTTGGGATAGGGACACTTGTCAGTAGATGAAAGAGTTGGTACAGGGACACTGGCAGAGGATGCAGCTGGGACAGAGACATGGCAGCATTTGGAGGAGTTGGGACAAGGACATGGCAGTGGATGGAGCAGCTGGAACAGAGACATATGGCAGCCAGGGTTCGGGAGGCACTCAGCCCTGTGGGAAGCCTCACCCAGGGACATTTTCCATACCTGTGTCCCTTGAGGGGCTAAGCCCCTGCTATTGGCTGTGATATTCCCTTCACCCCCCACTCCATGCTGCGACCCCCTCTCTGTGCGGTACCCCCACCCCAGGCTGTGTCCCTGCTCTGGTGTGATGGCCATGGCCAGGTCCATGCCCCAGCTCTTCCCAGCTCTGCCCCAGAGCACCATGCAGCACTTCCAGAATGTTCCAGGAGTGCCCCAGATGACTCTGCTGCTCTCCCACAAGCCAAACCCTGCCAAGGGGCCATAAGCTGCTCTAATTCCTGGCTGTGACGTGGCAGATGCATCCCCAAGAGGGACACACAGCCCTGCAGTGCCTGGCTCTCTCACACCATGGAATCACATAGGAAATGGAGAGGGAGTAAGAGGCATTAAGAGGAAAAGAGGGGTGAGAGGACCACAGCATGTTGTCCTCCCTCTCCCTCCAGCCTGGAGCAGCTCGGGTTCCCAGCAGTGTCCCTGCACTGTCCCCTGCCGTGGCCAGCCTTGCCTTTCCCAATTCTCTTTAGTTTTCAGCTGCTCTAATAGAGCAGCTGGGATTAATCAGAGCCGCTCCTGCGGGATCCTGTAACTCCAGGCCCTCTGAAGCTGCTGGTCCCCATCCCCACGGATTTGACATGCATGCCTCATGCTCTGAATCCCTTTGCTTTGCCCCTGTTCAGCCACAGGGTCAGAGGTGACACCATGGTGGCAAGGTGGTACCGGTGAGGCTGTGGGTGGGGAAGAGCCTGCCCGGCCATGAAGAGCCCTCGAAGACACAGCTCCCCCAACAGCTCTGTCCCAGTAGATCTGAGGACATGGCAAGGGACAACCTCTGTCCCCAGAGTGGGGCAGGTAGGACAAGGAGCCTCAGGGCTCCTCCAGCCCTAGGGCAGCTCCTGTCTCACAGCCCTGAGGCGAGGGAAGGATGGAAAACACTGTCTGCTCCACTGTCTGTTAAAAGTCACAAGGAAGTGGAAACCCAAAATTGTGGAGAATTGCATCTTGGCTCTTGTTAGGGATCAGCTCAGCTGTGTGCTGAACTGGCTTGGCTCCGGGGTCTCCACTGCACGTGGGCACAGGACTTCTCAGGAATTTCAGAGGCTCTGCAGAGGAAAGAATCCATAAGCCTCTGGGAGCAAGTTATGGTCAGGGTTTGATGAGGCTGCAGAAGGACCTGCCAGGTGGCCTAGGGTGGGATGCCAGA
>VZSR01003808.1:361080-401464 GCA_013398615.1 Brachypodius melanocephalos | reverse complement strand
GGGAAGGAGATGGCGGAATGGAGGTAACAGCAGAGATTAACGGTGCGAGGGGCCTTCTTGAATCCAGGGGAGACTGGGGGAACGAGGACGAAGGGGATCAGAGGGATGTTCAGAGAAGATGGGGAAAGAAGATGATGGAATTTGGGGAAGACTGAAGTGAAGAAGTTGTGTGGAAATCCAGGGAAAGGATGCAGTGCAGAGGGAGAGGAGAAGGAGGAGATTTAGGAAAGACCGAGGAATGGGAATGTGGAAAGGGAGTTGTATGAGATCCAGAGGGAATAAGCAACTCATGGAAGGGTAGCACTATCGAAAAGGAGTCTGGTGGCTCCAGGGCAAATGAGTCAGACTAAGGGACGGTGGGGAAAGGAGCTGTGGGAGATCCAGGCAAGATGAGAGAATGGAGAGATGGCGAGCAAGATAGGCGGGAGAGTAAGAAGGGGGTCAGGGGTAAGGGGGCACCCAGGGTGATGAGTAAGGACATGGGAGATGGGAAAAGGAGTTCTTTGTGATTCAGGGAAGATAATGGGGGCTGAGTGGAAAGGAGTTGTTGGGATACAGTGGGATAAGGATGAGATGTAGGGTCATCCAGGAAGAGCGGGGTTAGAGAGGGTGTCCCTGGCTTTGGCAGTAGGCAGGGATTACATGAGAAGTGCTGGAGAAGAGGATGTGATGAGCAGGAGTGTGAGCCAGGGCACTTTGCTGTTGTGTGGAGGGCAGGGCAGCTCCAGCTGCAGATCTTTCTAGTTAAGCAATCCCCGGGACTCTGGTCCCACACTTCCACACCATGCACTGGAAATGGCATCAGAGAACAGATTAGGGTGCTCCCACGGGCCTTGGTGAGCTCAGGCCCCTTCTGCTTGACTCATGACTTGTTTTGTGAGGGCAGTCCAGAAATTGTTCATTTCTGGCTCAGGTTCCCTATCAGTACAATAGATCCACAGGAGTTCCAGCAGCAGCTCTGGGTCTCAAAGATGACCAAAGTCATGGAGGCAAGAGATGAATTTTACATGGGGCTACATTTCTTTTTGTCTTGGTGACATTGGCGGTGTCCTTTCACCTCATGGGACCTTACTGCCCTCCTCTACAGCAGGGCAGGGCTTTGTCTGCTGCTGGGGCCGCTGGCAGGATCTGTGCCCAGGAATCCCCGCCTGCAGGTTTGGATGGTGGTTATTTCTCTGTTTCCACAATGTGCTCAGTGCAAGCACATTCCTGGACTTTGGAGGTTCAGTAGGTTGCTTTTCGTGGTGCAAGGTCAGAAGTAGGACTCAGTGGCTTGATGTGCTGGAGGTATGGGCTGCATGGTCCTGCCCAGAGCACCTCGGGCTGTGGAGCTCTGTGTCTGCTGCCATGCTCAGACACCTGCAGTGATCTCAACCACATCAGCTGGAGGCTGAGCTGGAGCAGCAGAGCACTGTGCATGCCCAAGGAGTGCAGGACAGGGCTGGAGAGGATGTGCAGGATGTCTGTGCTTCTGCCTGTGAAACAGAGCATGTTTTGTTGAAATCATCCTTGTCATGGTTTAAGACCTGTTCTGCTTTGTTTTCCTGGTGCTGCTCAGCTCATCTGTCAAGTGTAACCTCACGTTCTGCTGCAGCTGGCAAGAGGACAGCCTGTGGCTAGATGAGGAATTGTCATCCTGGCAAGGGAGGGGTTGTTTTCTGTTTGAATTTTTGTAGCAGAATAAGGGATGTGGTTGCTCTAGAGCATTTTTACAGCAGAAAAAGAATGCTTTAGAGCGTTTTTACAGCAGCGTTTTTTACAGCAGGGACAACTCTTCTTTAGCTGGGAGGAAGCATTATGATTTTAAGGATTTATAGTACCTGCAGTGGCCACAGATTTCCGTCTGTAGCTGACAGTTCTCTGAGCAAGTTTCCACCTTAATAGTCTCCTGTCAGTTCTCTGTGTCAGCCTGAAGTGGGGTTGCGTGAAGTGGGAGTTTCCTGCCCTCCAAGCAGCCTGTTGTATACTGACTGTGGTCTCTGAGAACTCATGACTATCACACTAAGTGGCGCCTTTGAGTCACAGATGCTTGAATGTCACATTCCCAGCTCTAAACTGTGATCCCATGGTATCAGTGTGTTGTCAGCTTGTGGGAATTGAGCTTGGGTCTCCAAGGTCCTTGGCAGCATGTTGGCTGTTGGCAAGATTTGTTGGAGTGTCCTTTCAGAGATGAGGGTGCCCATTGCTACTCATAGAGTACTCTTTGATCTTTTCTAAGTCTTTCTAGATTGATAGTTCCCAGGTTTCACATTGGAATGTGGCAACTGCATTATCATGAGTGCATTTTTACAGTGCATGTTGTAGCATAAGGTGACCAGGTTTATTTTACAGGTTTCTGGGTAACCATTAGCTCGTGGACTCAGCGTTGCTGTTCCTGTGTGGAGCCTGTTCCAGACAGTGTGATTTGTGGACTGACACATTCCAGAGCAGAGATGAATGACTTGCAAGTCTTTTCTCTGAGGAATGTCTTACTCCTCAGACACTGTGGCTCTTAGTGATGTACTAAATAAAGAAACAGAGGGGGCAAATAATTCTCCCTGTTGTCCTGCTCCATCCCAGACTGTTAATGGTAAAGAGGAAAAGGGACAAATCAGTGTCTGTATGGCTCGAGAGGACTCAGCATTGTGCTGTTTCCACCCTGCTTGGCACCATGTGCTGTACTTGTTTCTTTTAATAGACTGGCATCTGATGTGCCTCCTTTGCGGCTCTGATGCACTGTCTGAAAGCAACGTTTAAATACAGCAGGTAGAAAAATGGGTACTGGGACAGGATCTGTGCTCTTAACTGCTAGGGAAAGTTCAACCTGTGGTCTCAGGGCACAGGTGCTAAAGTGCATTTCCAGCAGTCCATGGTCCATAGCATCTGTGTTGGTGTTTCCCAGCATTTCTGAAGTGAGGCTGGCTCCTGTCCCTTTTGTCCTCGCCAGGTCCTCTTTCCTCAGCACTACAGATGTGGGGTCCTGACAGGGAATCACTGGCTGTCACGGATTCTGCTTTGTTTTTGCCTCCTTCTCTTCCAGCAGCACCATAGGGCCTGTGTGGACAAGGCAGTGTTTCAGCTGGGGCCTCCCTTAGGGCTGACAAACCACATCCCAGTGTGTAAGCCTTGCTGCTCTCTAGTCATGAACTCTGTTTCTTTACAAACGCTGAAAGAACAGCAGAAATACCAAGTGTGTGCATGTGCCTATCCATGGGCTGTTGTAGAAAATTAGGTTGTATGGCAGATGCCCTCCAGGCCACCTTGAGGGGAAGGTGAAATACCTTCCAGTGTCCTTGCTTAGCCTGTCCCTAGAAGGAAACTTTTCTGTACTTCTCATTTGGCAGGCCACTGGGATCATTTCCCACACTGGATATCATGAGCACATGCACTTGTTTCAGACACATGCAGCTGAGATTCAGTGCTCACGGAATGTTATTTTACAGCTGCTTTACTGCCTATGTCAGGAATAAACGATTGTAGTTTTCCTATAGTTCTCTCTGGGAATGAAATGAACCACCAGTTCCCCTTTCCTCTGGTCACCCTTTGCTGACTGGAAGCCATTCAGCTCCTGGTGTGCTGGGAGGGACTTTGAGAGCAACAGCTAGGACAACAGTCCCAGGCTACAGTAAGGAGATGTGCATTGCCAGTGCTTTGACGGGTTCTGTTGTGGGGAAGCTAAATCGAGGGGCTTTTTGGAATGTCCCAATCCCAATATGAGGTTGGCTGGATGCTGCACACTCAGTGCCTGTTACCTGTAAACCAAAATGTATTTTACTTCCTTCTTTTCTTGCTATGAGGGTGTGCAGCTGTCAAGAGTTTGCAAATGCTCTTCAGGCCATATGAGAAAAAGGGCAGTGAGCAGGAGGGGCTGGATGTCAAGGATGTAACAGGATATTTTGTGTGGGTTTTACTATCTCCTTGGTTTTCTTAATGATTATTCAGGAAGAAGTTGGTTCAAATCTACGGTGTTCTGCTCTCCCAAGGTGTTCCATGAGATGCACCACACTTCCCTTTTCCTGTCAGTTTCTGTGGTTACTGGAAACAAGTGAGATTTCTTTACCTTGAGTGAGAGGCTTTCTGTGGCATAGCAGGAGATGGGACATTTTCTCTGTGAGCTCTAGAATGTCCTGAGGCTTTTTTCAGGGAGGTTCCTTTGGGTGTAGTGAGTTTGTGAAGAGAGATTGGCCTTGCTGGGAAGATGCTGGCATAGGAAACTGTTGGTTACTTCGCAGTAATATCTTTAGTTTTCAAGGAAATGGTGGTGGTTTAAGCCTCTTAGAACATGGGCTTGCAGGCTTTGGTTTGAGAGTGCCCTGTGCTCCATTTGTCCACCATCAGTGCAGGAGTAGCAGGCTCAGTCACTGCGCAGTGTACTGTGAGTGTGATGGGGGAGTTCCCGTTCTGCAGGTGATTTTGGGAGGGAAAGCAGACTGGCTGCAGCACCTCACTGCTCTGCTTGGCAGGAGTTTGCTCTGGTCTTCTTTAGTGTTTGCAGCGCGTTGCTATTGTCTGTAGCTCCTTGCTCCAAGAGCTCTTGGGTGCATCAGGCTCAGCAGTCACAGTGGGACAGGTATTGGAGCAAATGAGGAATGGCAATGGGTGGGGTAGATAGCTGAGGGGGAGAACAAGGACCACTAGGGTTTGGTGGCTGATGGCTTGGGAGATGTGCTGCCTAAAGAAAAGCTGGGGAAAGTTAACTTCAGTGGTGGGTTTAGTGACCTCGGGTACAGGCGGAGCAAAGGCAGAGGCTGGAGGTGACCTCTTGTGTAGGAAGAGTTGACGGTTACTGTGTTTTATTGAGCTGTCCCTGAGCTATTGATGAGGTTCAGCACTAATGGTGCTGAAAGTCCCTGGGTTTGTTTCACTGCAGCGTTCAGAATTGTGGTGTGATTTGTTCACAGCTACAAACTTTTGAGTGCTTTAGATTTACACACAGTGTGGGATTCTTCCTCCAGGAGGAAGGTCTTGGGCAATGATTCACCAAAGTACTTTTTTTCATGGCTCAGAGGTTTGGAGGTTGCTTGCTCTGTCTTTTGGCTGGCTTTCAGGGGAGAAAACCTTGGAACAAATTTCCTTTTTTAGGCTGGGTTTGAATATGTGTTAGCTGTCACTGAGGGAACTTTAGGGGCTTAACCAGTGAATCCCTGTAGTGAAGATGGGGAAGTTTTGCCAAATGAGATACTTGTGTTGCCTTCTTTTGTGGGCAGGTTGGTAAGGAAACAGGAACTGGTGGAGATTTGATTTTTACACCATTAAAACTTATCCCATCAAAACAGTAGTTACGAGAATTCAATCAATTTTTTAAATCACAGAATTTAAGACATTTAAATTAATCAGAGTGTTGGTATAGCAGGTTTAATTGCTGAGGTTGCCAACATGTCCAGAGACATTTCTGATTTTGCGACTGTAGAAATAATTGACATATTTGATCAGACAGACAGTGGTAAGTGGTGATTAAACCACTGTTCTGCAGAAAAATGCCTATAATGTGTGTAACTCTGCTTTTTTCTGTGTTCCATAACCTTCTTCAAATAGAGTGCAAAAAGGAGATCAGTGATTGTAGTGTAGTGGTACAGGACAGTGTGCTGACAGTGGAATTAAGTAGGCCAGTGTGGTTCTTCGCAGACACCTCTGATCTTCAGTCATCCCAGGTGACCTGCTGTCCTGAAACTCTTGGTTCTGTGTTCTCATGCAGGGCAGTGGTTGAGGCCGTGCACCGGCTGGATCTCATCCTTGGCAATAAGGCAGCTTATCAGGATGTGTTCAAGCCAGAGAACATCAGCTTGAGGAACAAGTAAGTTGCGCAGTGCGCTTGTGTTTTGTGTTTGGCTGGGGAAAATCTGTGTGAAGCAACACGTGGAGCTGTTGAATCTGCAGTTTTAATGTTTATTTGGTTTATAGTGCACCTGTTGACCTGAGATCCTTCCAGGTTTTGGAAGCAGAGGCTGGATTTCAGACCTGTATTTGAGAAACACAGTCCATGGCTGGAGGCTTTTCTGGATGTCATTGATACAAATGAGTTGTCTTTGTGTTGGCCAATTCCTTCCTTGTAATAAAAACTGTGGGACAGAAATTTCTTACACATGTGTAAAATCTTTTATCAGGTTTAGGGGTTGCTGAGCAAGGAGGATTATTCTTCCTAATTTTTTAAGTTGTCAAGTCAATTCTTGTCATTACTGCACTTCAGGAAGTCATTAATGGCCAGCTGAGCCCAGAGGGCACTGGTTTAAGTATGTGGCTTTTCCTGGTGTGCTTTTGTGGGAGTGGTCCAGGCTGTACTGTCACCAGATGGCCTGGCTCAGCCATTGGAATGGATTCGAATTTTCCTCTTTTGTGCTTCTGTAGTGGCAACTGTGTTTGAGGCTGCAGCAGCTCACTGAGAATGCTCTGCTCTCTGTCCTAGGCTGCGGGAGCTGTGCGTGAAGCTGATGTTCCTGCATCCAGTGGATTATGGAAGAAAAGCAGAAGAATTGCTCTGGAGAAAGGTTTACTATGAAGTTATCCAGCTCATTAAAACAAATAAAAAGGCAGGTATCTGTGGCTCTGGCATGAGAAGGTCTCTGGCTGTGCAGTGGATGACACGAAGTTTAAAGCTTCGTTTGCTTGGAGAAGCTGTGGTCTGAGCCTAGGGTGGGAAGCTGGGCACTCTCAAATTCCTATGGAGCTGCCCTGTGCCTTTGGCAGTGGACAGTTAACCACTAACTGAGAGACTGCAGAAGACATTTCAACGGAATTTGCTTATTTTTTGTGTTCCCCTCTTCGTAAAACAAATCTCTCTAGGTAGAGTGATTGTCTTAAGAGGCTTTATCAATGCTGATTTTTACAGGAGTTGATCACTGGAAGATCCTCAGTGCTCTCTGATGCCATGAGCTCTGCTGGCTTTCCACGGGGCTGGGTGCATTTAAGGTGCTCTAACCAGATACTCTGATTTTATTTATTTGTTTTTCCAAGTATTACTCCTTGATATTGACCCTTAGTAAATACCACTAGAGAGAACACTGTTGAGCAGGAGAAGGTACAGAGCTGTGTAAAACCAGTTACAGCTGAATTCAGTTTTGCTTCACACTTAGTACAGCCTGGGTGTCCAGCCTAGACTGTGCCCCGGGCTGCATTAACATGCTCCTTTTCCTTCTCCCAGCACATCCACAGCCGCAGCACCCTGGAGTGCGCATACCGGACTCACCTGGTGGCTGGCATAGGATTTTATCAGCACCTCCTGCTCTACATCCAGTCTCATTATCAGCTGGAGTTGCAGTGCTGCATTGACTGGACACACGTGACAGACCCTCTCATAGGTTTGTGCTCAAGGTGTTTGGTTCATGGGCAAGGCTGAATCCGCCACAGGTGACTTCTCCTTGCACTAGTCCATTTTTCTTTCAGCATTCAAGGGAATTTTTTTCCCTTAATTAGCAAGGTCTCAGTTTAGAACAGACTGTCCTGCTTGCTTCATAGCACTTTAAAAAAAAAAAAAAAAAACACAAAAAAAAAACCAAAAAAAAAAACCACGAAAAAAACCCCCCAACAATAAATCCCAACTAAATTAGGGAAGAAAGAATGGTTTCTAACAGGAAGAAAACAGTGAGAAACTTCATTAGTAAAAGTGTCTGATGATGGCAGATTTTTATGGAAAATTGAAGAGCACTGCTGGCTGTGCAATGTTTTTAAAAGTTTAGTTAAAAGCAGACAAATGGGAATAGGTTCTTGAAATCAGAAGATTTGCCTATTCACTAGATATAAGACACTCTTCCTCTTTTTGGTGCCTCTTCTGTCTGTGCTCTCTTCACTGTGTGGCTTTGAAATGGCTTTTGAATCTTGGACTGAGAACACAGGAAGACCCTGTAGTTCATATTAGCTGGCCTGAGTGACCTCTCCATGGCTTTAGCTGCAGGGAAATCTGAGGGGATTTCCTCGCACCTAAGGGGAAGAATGAGGCATGAAGAATAAAGTATTTACAGTGCTGAAACAGCTCAAGACTGCCTGTGCATTCACATCCTAAATTGGTCTTGTAATGGTCTGGTCTTAGACATCCTTGTAATGGTCTGTTGTCATTTGCCTAGGGTTGTACTCAGTGGCCTCAGAGTACATGTTTTTGTTGTGGGGGGTGTCCAGGTGAGAAATGGAGCCTCTGTTTTGTGAGCTATATTAGCAAGGGTTTAACTGATGTGCTTAAAGTTGGCAAGGGACAGGATGGCAGCACCTGGCTAGGGGAGGTTAGCATCTCTTTAGCAAAAGAAGGTTTTACTTGCTGGGATCCTACTCTTAGTTCTGAGAAATGATGGTATCGTTATTGGCTTCAAAGTGTTGGTTTAAAAGGCAGATGTTCTTGGCAATTGGTTTTTTTAGAAATGCATCTCAGTACTGCAGAATTAATAAATCCTCAATATGCATGTTCCGGGTGGATTTATACCCTGAGGGGTGATGGCATATGAAAGGCTCCCCTTGTTCAGGCTTCTTGGTGTATTTGGGCTCTTCATTTAAAAGGATGCTGCAGGTGAACATGTAACTGGAGAGAAGAGATGTAACTTTTGCATATCCAGAAAAGATGGGTCTAAAAGGGTCTCATATAAGCCTCAGATGGATTTGATGGTTTTATGAATAGGAGCAAGAGAATTCAGAGGAAAAAACGGGAGGGTGAGTCCAATGGAGTATGTGGACACAAATTTAAGGCTGTGTATTTGTCCAGTGTGGCTTGTACAACCCCTGTTGGTAAGTGGGAACAGCTTCTCACTGGTCACTGCAGCCTCCAGATTTCATGTCCACCCTTTTAGCCTCAGCCAGGAGGGAAGCAGAGTGCAGACTGGATCGGTCTTCGAAATCGTCTTTGGGATTCCTGCTTGAGGGAACTTTCTCCTCCAGAAGGTGTGAGTCCTTGGCAGAAGGAAGACTAAAGCCAGCCTGAGTCCATGACGCTGGTAGCCCAGCTGCAGTGGACACTCTCTGGAGGGGAGGTGCAGGCGCAGCAGCCTTTGCCTCCTGGTCTCTGGCTGAACTGTGGCCCTGCTGGCTGAGGGATGTGCTCTTCCCAGGAACTGCGTCATGTTTGATGACTTCAGTTAGTTCAGATCAGCTGGCTGCAGCCTTCCTGTGTTGCTCTTGACACTTTCCAGTGCCTGAATTGCTCCTTTTTTAAAAGTTTAGTATAGAATAGACAAGACTGTCTCAGTGGGAAGAGACCTGTGATTGTCCAATCCAACTGCCTGAGCAACTCGGGGCTGACCAGGAGTTGTTGTCGAGGACATTGTTCAGATGCCTCTTAAACAGTGACAGGTCTGGGGCATTGGCCAGCTTTCTGGGAAACCCATTCCAGGATGTGACCACCCTCTGGTAAGGAGAGGCTTCCCCATGTCCAATCTAAACCTCCTTTGATGCGTCTTTGAACCATTTCCATGTGTCCTATCACTGGATGCCGAAGAGAAGAGACTGGCGCCTTCCTCTCCTCAGGAAGCTGCAGAGAGCAATGAGGTATCCCCCAGCCTCCTTCAACTTAGACAAGCCTGAGGTCTGTGGCCTCTCTTCCCAGCCTGTGTCTTCCAGCCGTGTCACCAGCTTGGTTGCCCTTCTGAACCCACTGCACAGGCACTGTTGTCCACAGGCTGTTCTCACTGACCGACTCCAGCTGCCCTGCCTACAGCACAGATTTCTGTCCTAGTTTTTGCTTGTTTAACTTCTTCCCTTTTTGGCTGGTCCCCTAAGTCTACATCTTCGTCCTGTGACAATGAGTTTGTTTCCACCTTCAGTGCGGGAGAGGCTCTGTCCCCATTTTGTGTTGCTGCCGAGTGCCAGTGCTCAGTTTGTTCTGGCTTCCAGGGATATGTGCCTGCTCCCATAAAGGCCTCATTAGCCATGCTAATTAAATCAGCCTTATTACTTGTGTTCAGTGTTGTGTTAACATGATCACATGATCATATAGACAAGAATTGTCCTTTGTCCTCTCACATGAAGGCAGGTCTCTGTGGCAGACCCTATAAACACAGTGACAGTCATTTATTTCAGTGACTATTGGTGGTGCGGTGACATGGACTGCCCCCATCGCAAGGGAGTCCAGGGAGAGTGGGTGAACAGCAGACTCTGAAAGTATTTTTCTGCATTATTTTCCACATTTTGACAAGAGTGACCCGGTGCTGCTCTACAAGATGGTACAGCCAGCAGTGAAGTCTGACGGTGGGGGATTTGATTTGGGTGTCTTGGGCAGAGGCATGGGCAGCTTTTGTGTCTTCCCAGCAGCCTCCAACCAATGCTCTAAGTGATTCTGTTTGCTCGTAGGCTGCAAGAAACCCGTGTCTGCATCAGAGAAGGAGATGGAGTGGGCACAGATGGCCTGTCACCGATGTCTGGTTTATCTGGGAGATCTAGGTAAGGACAGCATTGCCTCTCAGGGCAGCCTTTAAAATGGGAAAAAGATGCTGCCTGTACCATGTGAGGCCTTTGCCCTTGGGCACCAGCTGGGGTTACTTGCAGATTCTGTTTCCCTCTGACCTTTGTTCACAAACTGGGATGAGTGAAATCCTCCTGGCTGAAATGCTACAAGTTGCAGGAGCTTTGTATTTGGTCAGGTAGATGAAGAGTTTGGTGCTGATAACCAGCTGTAGCCATGGCTGTGAGAGTAGAAGCCTTTGCTTCTGTTTAGGTTGTTTTGACAGTGTGAGGGATCAAAGAGAGTTCAGTTCATACTGCTTACAAAGGCACTTCCATCAGCACCAGTGGGACTGAAAATCAGATTTAGGCAATATTGTGCATCAGTCCAGAGTTTTGTCACGGCAAAGACCCAGGTTCTTTGTCATTGGCTGCATAGCATCCTTTTTATAGCAGGCATGACTGTTCCACAGTCATGACTTCATGAAGTGTGTGGTGTGTCAGCTTCTTGATGTGAACATGTGGGAATAAAGACAGGGAGAAAACGTAGCTGTGTGGAAAGCAGCTCTTGGAAGTGTGGCACAGGTACATGTGTCTGATGCTGCAGCCTGCAAACTGGTGAAAACTGTTTGGCATTAGTGTTGCATATGAATCAGCCTGAGAATGCAGTTGCAAGTAAATGTCTTGTGGGGGTAGTAGGAATGATTTACCTGAGTGGTGGGAGAGAAATATGCTCACCTTTTCACAGTGCTGTCACCTAAGATTTCCAAAATGCCTACATTTGTAAAAAAAAAAAAAAAAAAGAGAGAGAGAGAAAATAAAGTTCAGTCTAGCCACAGTCAGGTATTTTATTAAGTCAGCTGACTTAATTTAGATTTCACACTGTGCTGTACTAGAATATAGTCTGAGGTACAGGAAAACAGAACACAGCTCTTGAGTTACCTCAAGAACAGATGAATCAGCACTTAACATATGGAGCAGAAGAATGTTTTCCTTTTGTTCATGTGATGCTGCAAGTGTGGCAGACTCTGCCCTTGGCTGGAAAGGGCAGGAGTTGTGGTGTGTGGTGTGAGCAGGTGAAAGAAAAGTGTTTCAAACAGGCCTGGCAAACTCTGTGTGTTTCAGTGTTTGCTAAGAGCAAATACTGGTGGATTTGTTGACTTGGCTAGTATTTCAAGTATTGTGGTATTTTTAATAGAGAAACTGTGCTGCTCTGCAGCAGACACTGCCTTCGGGTTTCTGATGCATGGTGTGTGGTTTCCTTTCAGCTCGCTATCAGAATGAGCTGGCAGGCGTGGACACAGAGCTGCTGGCTGAGCGATTTTACTATCAAGCCCTTTCTGTTGCACCACAAATTGGTGAGTGACTTACCATGAATTTATAGTTGTTAAGATTATGTTGCTGCAACATAAAAACAATGTAGTACTACACTGGTTAGGTTTATGTCCTGTAGCTGAGAGAGGACTGGTTTTATCCTCTGGTTCAAGTTGCTTCCTTTGAGAACTTCTCTTGCTGGCAAGCGAAACAGAGGAGTTAAAGCCAGAGTCCTCTTTGCCAGTGACCTCACTGTACTCAACTGAGAACCTCTGAGAAGAGGTTCAGAGTTCTCAGACTTCCTTGGCTGTGGTGATGTTGCACCTGTGGGCTAAGGGCAGGTCCAGCTCTCCATTGCCAGGAGTGGAGCATTATCAATCACCTTCCCCTTTTACCCATGAAAAAGCATCTCATGTGCTGCTGCTTCCTTCAGAAGTGCCTCCTTGTGGAAGCACATAAGTGCTGGGGTAGAGAGCCTGTCATACCTTAAAGTGTGTGATTTCAGCCAAATGTTCTCTACACGCTGTCTTTGCAGAGTTCTTAGTGAACTGTTTTAGAGGCCATTCCTAATTAAACGTGGCAGAAGTTTCTGGACCATAGGAGCTGGAACAGAGCTCTCAGACGCTGATAACATGACATCTTTGTTAGGGAATATTGAGTCAAGGCCACACTGCTGTTAATACAAAGGAGGAGGCGTTGTTTGCTCTTCTCTGTTATACAGATAACTGGCGCAAGGTGGGGAGGATCTAAAAGCTGTGTAAAATGGAAAACAAACTCTTGATGGTGGAAGGATTGAGTAGTCCAGGCCTTTGTACTGGCTTCCCTCCTGTGTGGAAGCATAGTGAAAGGGAAAGGAGATTTCTTTCTAGCCAGGGCCATTGGAGAATTCCAAGTGAATTCCGTTGCTCATCTCCTTCCTGACAGGAATGCCCTTCAACCAACTGGGGACATTGGCAGGGAGCAAATACTACAATGTGGAAGCAACCTACTGCTACTTACGCTGGTGAGTTCCTGCAGATCTGGATGTCCTGGGCAGGGAAGCTATGCACTGCTACTGTGGGTGCCAGATCCTATTCTCCTTACTTTGAACTTGGCACTGTTTTTGGCAAATGAATTTTAGGGGAAGGGAAAGAGATGAGTTTGGTATGCCCTTGAGCAGGACTGGTAATGAGAGCGAGCCTCAGTCAAACCAAACCATTGTGCTGATTACTAATGCCCTGTGCAGGGCTGCACCTGGAGGGCTTTGCCCAAGCCCCTTGTGTGAGCTGGATAGCCAGGCTGGAAGTGGGTTGGAGGTGCTGAGGGAAGCACCCTGTGGTGTGGGCTGAGTGAAATTCCTGGCTTGAAGGCACTGGTTTGAGAATACGTGTGAGCAGGGCGAGTGGAAGCTGTGAGGCAACTGAAGTGCAGTTTGCATCCATTGGTGGGAGTTTAGCTGCCCAGCATGTTCAGACAGCAGCATGGGGTACTTTTCCTCATGCCTCGATGTCTGAATAACTTGGTAGTGAGTTAAAGCCATAAAATGTGAGTGGCCTTGTGGAGAAGTAACTTTGACTGTGTCCTGTTTTGGTGCTTTAGTATCCAGTCTGAAGTGTCTTTCGAAGGCGCCTATGGGAACCTGAAGCGGCTATATGACAAAGCAGCCAAGATGTATCATCAGCTGAAAAAATGTGAGACCAGGAGGTTGTCTCCAAGCAAGAAACGGTAAGAAGGGAAAGAAAAGGAGAGGTGCAGGCTGAGAGTTTTCAGTGCCACTAGTGTATCCTCTGGGTTGAGAGTAGTGTCTTTGTGGGAAGTGGAGCTGGTACATGGGCCATTCACCATGGTGACTGTTCCCAGAATTTTGGGAGCCCCACTCTAGATCCCATTCTTGCTCTCTTGGTTCATAATTTCAGGAGAAAAGCTGAATGCTGGCCAGGTGTAGAGTTTGCATTGAGAGATTTCCTCACTCTTCCCTGGAGTCGGGGACTGTTCATGACGGTTGGGGCATATTGGTGAAAGTTGGCAGTGTATAAACTGTCTTCTTTCTCTTTCCCAGTTGAGGCTTGATTTACCTGTTAATAGAGCTCTGTCAGCCCAGGTCATCTCTGTGATGGGGCACCTACTTTACAGTGTTTTCTCCTCCATCTTTTTAGAGGAAAAGACATTAAGAGGTTGCTGGTGAGCTTCATGTACCTGCAGAGTCTTTTGCAGCCAAAGAGCAGGTAAGGTTATGGTAGATTGTATCTTCTATTGATAACTCACAGTAGCAGGCACTCGGAATTGGAAGGGATGGATTTCCTGTAGGATAACAGTGCTTGTATGAGGCTTTCTGCCAAAAGGCCGAAGGCTTTGGACTATCTGTGCATGGAGCATGAAGATTTTGTTTCCAGTGGAGGCTGAAATACCAAAGGTTTAAATACTTTGTGACTTGTCTAAATCAAACCACCCTGAGTGTGTGTTGAGCTCCTGAGCCTTGCAGCTGTTTCTGTGCTGTACTGTGCCTTTGGTGTTTACTTACCCCATGCAGTCATCAGATGCTTTTTCCTGTCAAGCCCTGTATTCAGGCTGATGGGACAGCAAGGAGTTGCTGTCCACACGTGTGTGGAGCTGTTCACTACACTTGAAAGTCTGTAACCAAACACCTTGTTCAAAGAAACGCCAAATCCTGGCTGTGTTAGAATAAATGGGAGACTGTATATAGCTGTGTGATTTTGGGCTTTTAGATTTTTTTATTGGATTTTCTCTGTCTCTGCTGGAGGTTTCCAAGTGATTTTAAATAAACCGCTTACTGCTTGAAACAGAACGTGTTTTAAAGGGCTTAATACAAGCTGCAGTTAAATTCATCATGGAATGGTTTAGGTTGGAAGGGGCCTTCTGGGGGTCCAGTATTTCCCCAAAGTAGTCTTCGCTGTGAAAGTAGAAGCAGATGTGAAGTTGGATGAGCTTGTTCAGAGCCTCATCACACTGAATTTTCACTGGATCCAAGGACAGAAATCCCACACCTTTCTGGTCCCCTTTCCAGTGTTTGATCACCTTCACCACAGAATTTTTTTCTCCTTGCATCTAATCTCATTTTTTGTTTCTCTAGTGTGTACCCATAATTTCTCTTCTTTTTGTTGTGCACCACTAAGGAGAGTCTTATTTGGTCATCTATAATCACCTGTTTGGCATCTGGAAACAGAAGACACCTCCCCATGCCATCTGTCTTCCAGGCTGAATAAACTCGATTCTCTTTGCCTCTTCTCATGTTCTCTCATCACGTTCTCTGTTCCTCTGCTGGATTAAATCCAGTTTGTCTGTGTGTTTTTGCTTGGTGGGTTTTTTTTGTCCCGGGGATCCAAAGACCAGATACAGTGCTCCAGATGCCACCTTGTGAGTGCTAAATGGAGAGGCAGAACGCGTCCTCAACCTGCTGGCTCTGCCCTTGCTCATTCAGCCCAGTATGGAATTGGCTTTCCAATGCTGCCTTACACTGAGGTGGAACCACAAGTCTCCTCTGATATCCACTCAACATGTATTTAGCACATAGGAAATTTGGGAATTACTTCAATTTCCCAAGCACACTTTCTCCTGAGAAGGCTTGCTGAAAGTTTAACAGGCAGCTCTGTTTTGTAACTAGGAGGCTCTCACAGCCCATTGGATTGATCTCATGGACGCTTCCTTTGAAGGACTGAATAACTCTGCACGATTTTGGAATATTCTGGGCTGTAGGATAGACATGGGAGGAGGAAAAACTGAGTCCCATGTGTGTGGCAGCGTAATACTTTTCACTGAGCAGTGCATCTAGAACTTTTGCTCTGTTTAGCATATAAGTGCCTTGTGTATCTTAATGGCCACTTACTGAGCTCCCAGGGAAAAATTAATATGGTTTTTGGTGACCCATCTCTAGGTATTGTTTGTCTTTAGCAGCTTTAAAGAGGAAAACATAATCTGATTAATGTTGTTTCCTGTAGTTGTTGTTGTCTGCAGTATATTCCTTGGTGCTTCATCCTGCCTAGTGCTAAAGACAGCATAACTGCCAGTTTTGGTTCACTTTCTGGGCAGACATGCCAGGAGCCTGAGTCTTGAGTTAATAATTCTTATTTATTTTTCACTCTTTTTAAGCTCTTTGGATTCTGAGCTGACATCTCTCTGCCAGTCTGTGCTGGAGGATTTCAACCTGTGCTTGTTCTACCTGCCCTCTCCTCCTAACCTGAGCTCAACTAGTGAAGATGAAGAAGAGTATGAGAGTGGCTACTCCTTCCTTCCTGATCTCCTCATCTTTCGCATGGTGATCATCTGCCTCATGAGCGTTCACAGCCTCAAGAGGGCAGGTAACCAGTGCTCTGTTTGGAAATTTCATGGTGAACATCCAGCAGCACAGTTAGGTTGGAGATGCTGTCTGAACTGTCATTCGTGTTATGGTGTAGTGCTTATCTTCTCCATCCCATTGTGCTGTCTGGTTGCAGGTTCCAAGCAGTACAGTGCAGCCATTGCCTTCACGCTGGCCCTCTTTTCTCACCTGATAAATCACGTCAATATTCGCCTCCAGGCTGAGCTAGAAGAAGGGGAAAATCCTGTCTCAGCCTTTCAGAGTGATGGCACAGGTAAGAGAACAAAGACGGCAGCCCTTGGATCTCCCAGGTTGCCTGTCTACAGGGCTGTCTTTCCCCTTTCTCTCCTTTCTACCTTGGACATGGATTTTGTAGTGCACATATGTATTGATCTTTTAGTTCTGAACATGATTGATGTGCTGAGTTGTCTCCACTTGGATGCTCCTTCTGAGTGTCTGAATCACCACAGGATGGACATGTTGCTTTCCTTATAAGGAGTTTGCTTTCTGTATCTCTTGGCAGCTCATTCATCATCTATTCATCCCAATCTGAGACTTTATTCTCTGTCTTTGTTTGCTGTTGTTTACTGGCTGCTTTCATCTTCCACTGAGGAGATGATGTCGAGTAAAACACCTGAGCTGAGGGAGACGGAAGGGGACTGAGTGAGGCTGAAGGAGACAGGCCCTCTCAGCATACCTCAGTTCTGCTCAGGCAAGGGTGGCTCTTGAATTTCTGGGGGATTCTATTGAACAGTGAATAAAACTGCTAAACCTTTTCCCTGAAAACAGTCCATTTGCAATACCTCACTGAATGCAGGTTGAGGGAGTTACTGGTAAAAGCAAAAATGAACGACCCCTCCTCTGCAGGTTTTGAAGCTGTCACAGTGATTCAGGGCTGCTAGAAAGGCTCCATGCATGTTGGTCAAGAAAGGGATTGGGTCAGTTACAGAGCATATGTCCTTGTCCTGCTCGATGGGTCACTCAGCTCTTTGGCCGTAGAAAGTCTGAGAGGAGAGGTAGAATTCAGCTGTGTTCTATGCTGGTTTAGCAGCCTTGAGCACTGAGGCTGCCTGGTAACAGCAGCCCAGCTTGGGCAGTAGGAATCCCAGCTCCCCAGGTGCTTTTAGAAAGTGAATCTTTCTGCTGGGGTTGCTTATTCTGCAGTGGAAGACACTGATGGAATTGATGGCTGAAGTTTGCAGCCCTGGGCCCAGGGCTGGCAAGCAGCAGCCTGTGGAACACACTGTGACTTATATTCTCCCTGTAAATACAGATGACCAGGAGCCACGGGAGCCTGTGAGCTCAAATGAGAAGGAAGCTGAAGCTGAGTTGGCCAATCATCAGCCCAGTGAGGAACAGCCGAAGAACGACTGCAAGAAAAGCAAAAAATACTCTCGTCTCTCCTGTCTGCGCCGCCGCCGCCACCCCCAGAAAGTGGATGAAAGCGACCTGAGTGAGGGCTTTGACTCTGACTCCAGCCAGAGCTCCATCAAGGGCAGTGATGGGTCAGAGAGTGGTTCTGAGAAGAGTGATGAGGAAGCAGAAGCTGCTTTTGATGTGGAGACAGACTCTGACATGAACAGCCAAGAATCTCGATCTGACTTGGAGGACATGGAGGATGAACCGTGTGAGGAGGGAAGCAGCCAAGGCAAAAGTGGGCCCAAAGAGGCCTTAAAGAACAGTGTGGATGGCGGTGGGCTGGGGGACTTGAAGAGCCCAAGCATCTCTAGAACTGAGGCTGTGGATCCAGCAGTCAATGGGCCAGCTTCCCTGAGCACTAATGATGCAAGCATAGCCAGTAATCTCCAGGCCATGTCCACCCAGCTGTTCCAGACCAAACGCTGCTTTCGCTTGGCTCCCACGTTCAGCAACATCCTCCTGAAACCCAACAGTGAACCACCTGCCTTGAAGGATAGGATAGAGACCAAGCCATGTGTCAATGGAGATCTGGAGAAGCCCAGCTTGGCAGACCAAGGTAAAGGCCTTGTTACTGCAATTATGTGTAGAAAACTGCAAACTATAGCAGTCTGTTTGCTAAATGCACCATTTCCCATGGTGCAAGCTCTCCTTTGGCTAGGTTTGGAGGATCAGGTTGCCCAAGTAGTGGGCAGGCCTCGAGTTGGATGTTTCTTGATGGAGGAGCTTTACTTTTACTGCCCAGCATGCAGAATTATGTGCACTGAGCAAAGGAAACACCTGCTGCCAACCAGGGTTACCAGAACAACTGCTCTTCTGCAGGCTAAATGCTGAGCCACTGTGATAATCACAGGCTCACGGTCTGGTGTGTTTGGAAGGGACTTTAAAGCCCATGTAGTTTCATCCATCTTGCACTAGGTTATTCCAAACAACATCCAACCTGGCCTTGAACACTTCAGGGATGGGGCAGCTGCAGCTTCTCTGGCAACCTGTGCGAGAGCTTCACCACACTCCCAGGGAAGAATTTCTTCCTGATACCACATTTAAATTTACCTTCTTTCAGTTTAAAGCCATTCCCCCTTGTGCCCTCCAGGACCATGTCAAAGTCCCTCACCAGCTTTCTTGGAGCCCCTTTAGGCAGTGGAAGGAGCTATAAGGTCTCCCTGCAGCCTTTACTTCTCTAAGCAGAACGCTACCAGCTCTCCCAGCCTGTTTCCAGAACAGAGGGGCTGCAGCCCCTGGGTCATCTCCATGGCCTCCTCTGGACTCTCTCTAGCAACTCCTTGTACTTCCTGTGCTGGGGACCTAGAGCTGGCAGCAGCTCTGTAGGAGGATCTCAGCAGAGCAGAAGGGCAGAATCCCGCCCTCTTCACGTGCTGCCCTGCACTGTTGGGGATGAGCCCAGGACAGTGTTTGGTTTCTGGGCTCCCAGTGCACATTGCCACGGCAGGCTGAGCTTCTTGTCAACCCGTCCCCCCAAAATTCTTCTCAGGGCTGCTCTCTGTCCATTCTCCCGCAGCTGGTGTTTGTGCTTGGGGTTGTCCCAATACAAGTGCAACATTTCTCCTTGCCCTTGCTCTTCTTTCTGGGGTTGGCAGAGACCCACCTTTCCAGCCTGTCCAGGTTCCTCAGGTGCCATCCCTTCCCTCCAACATGTGACCCCACCACACAACTCAATGTTGTCAGCAAACTGGCTGAGGGTGCACTTGATCTGTCTGTGACACCAACAGATGTTAAAAAGTGCTGGTCCCAACCCCTGAGGATGCCCCTCTTCACTGTCCTCCACTTGGACATTGAGCTGTTGGCTGTAGCTCTTTAACTATGATTATCCAGCCAAATCGTTGTCCACTAAGTGGTCTGTTAATCAAATCCATGTCTCTCCAGTTAAGAGACAAAGATGTTGTGTAGGACAGTGTCAAATGCTCTGCACAAACCGAGGTAGATGAGGTCAGTTGCCCTTCCATCATCCTCCACTGCTATAACCCATTTGCAGAAGGCAAATGAATTTTTCAAGCACCATTTGCTATAGTGAGAAGCCATTTTGGTTCCAGAGGATAATTTCAGCAGGTATTGAAGATTGCATCTTCCCTTTTCCCTTTATGAAGTACCTAATCAGACTGTTGCTTCTGGTGACAGACAGGGCAGATGGAGGACAGGAAGTTCTCCATGAGATGACAGTCCAATCAGTCCAATGCTCATGCAGAAGTTCGTGTGGAAGATGTGACCTAGGTGCATGTGAGAGATGTTGAGGACCTCTCTGTGACCCACCAAATGTGCCTCACTGACTGTTGTGTGCTGAACCCCTGGGAGATGCACAGCAGGTGGAGCTGCCATGTCTCCGTTAGCACTCAACTTACACAACTGAGTGATGTTCTGGACAAAAACAGCTGGAAAGGGAGATGTGATAAACTACAGGGAATTGTTTGTATTTCACATAAAACTACATGGGCCTGTTCAGTCTTGTTTTTCATTCCTCCCAGCTTCTCTGGAGCAAGGAAACTGGATAATTCTGCATCCCGCTGCCAAATCCAGCTGGCCTACAGCACTGGCAAGATTCAGACTTTGTCTGGGCCAGCATTTGAAGGCACAGTATTAGATCATGTTAGTGTTGACTGGCTCCTGGCACTGCTGCATGGCCACATGAAAGAGATGGGGGGTAAAGGAAGAAACAAATGGCCTTTGGTCTGTTTAACCCTTTCCCTCAGTGGTTATCTTGCTGTTGCAGCTCCAGAAACATGTGGCCACAATACCTTTATAGGTGTAGAAAATGAGAAATGGAATGAGTTCACTGTGTGTTTTTTTTAGGTTTGAGCTCTCCTCATCTGTGCTGTATCCACACTGCTTTTTCATTGTGTAACACTGTCAGTGGTGCGTTCTGAATAAATCACCTCCTTTCTTGTGATTCTGAGGGTTTATGGAATGCCCATAGCTGTGCTAATAGGAAGCAATGGTAGCACTTGAAATAAGGGGCTGTAGCAAAACATGTGGTTGATTCCCAACTTGACATCAGGTCACTCATGTCACATGTGATTCCACTGGCAATGGCTTTTTGATTCTCCGGTCTGGAGAGTTAGAAGAGTGCAAAGAATATGTTTCATATTTAACGTTCTCTGACTCATAGAACAGCACTGCCATTTCCTTCTCCTGCCTGGCTCAAAGCTGGGAGCATGTTTGCCTCACAGCTCTGTTCCCTGCAGGAACTGCTGTGGTCCTTGTGCTGGCATGTGCTGCCCACTCTGTCAGCAAGTGTCTTGGAGGCTGCTGCAGAGGTTAGGAGGCATTGGTCAAACCTTCACAGGGAGATTTTAACTCTCTTATCCCAAGGAGGAAGAAAAGGCAGGGGTGATAAACTAATAACAGCACAGGGGACAGGGACTGGTTTTGTGAGGTTGTATGGAGGCACCGAGTATTTCAACTCAACTGTTACCAGCCCAGAGCTGTTCTGACACCAACAGGGCTTGGCATCTCAGGGAGTTTAACCTCTGCCATCTTATGCTTGCCTCTGTTTTCCAGATGACGTGTCTGACTCTGAAGAAAGCATTTCAAGTAACAAATCTTGCAGAAATGAGCGATCCCTTCAGGAGAAGTTGGAGATTGTGAGCAATGAAGGGCTTCTGCTTACTGTCAAGGTGTTCCTGGACTGGCTGAGGACAAACACAGACCTCATCATTATGTGTGCTCAGGTGGGGATGGTGTTGGGGCTCTCTACAAGGTTTTGTCTCATTAGCTTACCTGGGCTGGTTGCAGCCATGGCCCCCTAGTGCTGGGCAGAGGATGATGTTATGTCCCCCACCAGCTGAGTTAAACTAATCTGGTCCTAAGAAGGATGGTGAGGTTTACTCTTCATAAAGCATTCTGAGGATTGTGAGGTGCTGGAAGGCCTAAGCTGCCTAGTTGTTGTATATGTCTGTCTTGACATTTTCTATGGCCTTTTGTGTTCTGTTCCTGCAGAGCTCCCAGAGCCTGTGGAACAGGCTGTCTGTGCTCCTGAACCTTCTGCCTTCTGCTGCAGACCTACAGGAATCAGGTACTGGAGAAAGAAGTGGCAATGTAATTTTTCACCAAGCCTAGTCATCAGTGATTCCCAGACTGTGTAAAAGCCTGGGGAGAAAGATTTCCTAGTAGCAGTTTTTATAAACACAATAGGAAGTAACACATGCATGTACTGGGGTTTTCTGGTTTTGGTTTTTTGTTTTTGTCTTTTTGTTGTTGTTGCTTGGTTGTTTTTTTGTTTGTTTTGTTTTTGTTTCATTGTTGTTGTCGTTGTTGGGGTTTTTTTGTTTAAACACAATTCCAGTGTGTATATTCCTATACACAGTATATATAGGAATATATGTATATATGCCTATACTGTCCCATAGTCTTTAGAATCATATAATCATAGAACATCCTGAGTTGGAAGAGACCCCCCTTTGCTTCAGGATTGAGTTCAACTCCTGGCCCTGACAGGACAACCCCAAAAATCACACACAAAAATGCTAAATTAATACATTAATATGGCTGGCAGCATACTGAAACACTGACACCAGCATGTGAGAATCCATATGTGTCCAACAGGAGTGAAATTCGCTGCCAGTGGCAGGACTAAGGCTGTGATTTTGCCGTGGTAGTCCTGAAAAATAGTTTCAGAGCTCCAGCTGCTCATGATATGCCGTGTGCCTCTTCAGGGCTGAGCCTGAAGTTCCTGATGGTTCATGAGAAGCAGAGTTTAAACAGAGTTGCTCATCGATTGGAATAGGTGGGAAAGCTATCCCTCCAAACAGATGATTTCCCAGAGTCCCTTGGCACATTGTTTGGGAGAGTTGCTCTTTTTATTGTGGGTGGTCTTGTGGTTCCTCCTTAAGCAGGTGCTCGCAGAACATGTGCCATTAATACATTTGCCTGTGACCATTACAGATCATGTGCCTTAAAGTGATTCTCCTCTTAGCCCCCTCATCAGTTGTTTTGCTCTCCTTCATGTCCCTCTTCTCCAGGGCTGGCCCTGTGTGATGAAGTCAGAGACATCCTGAGTGATGCTGAGCTCCCAGACTTGAAGGCCAACCTGCTGCTCCCTGAAGATGTGGCCCTGCGCAATCTTCCCCCTCTGAAAAACGCGCACAAGAGGTTTAACTTTGAGCAGGACCGGCCCATTTTCTCAGCAGTTGAGGAGGTGAGTTGGGGTACATCCTGAAAAAAATTAGACCTGGATTGTTGTGTTATGTGGTTCCTTTTCCTAGCACTGCAGACATGATCAGAGGTTTATGGAGCAGGTGTGGCAGGGTGCTACTGAGGTTTCCTAAGATTTTCTTTGGTTGAGGAAGCCCAGGCTGCTGACACCCCTGAACCTTCTGGCCAGCTGTAGTCTTTCCCACAGCCCCCTCCTGCAGTCTCTGACTTCAGAAGAGATCAGAAACATCCATCAGAACTGGACGTTTAATATCAGTTCCTGCCTTTTTCAAAAGCATGAGCTTCAGGTCGGTGCTGCCTCAGGCCGCAGCCACCAGTGCCATGGCTGTGGTGGCTGGTGACTGCCTCCTGCTTCCTTACAGTCTGTTGTGCGGATCTGCCGCATTCGGAGCTTTGGCCACTTCATTACCCGCTTGCAAGGCAGCATCCTGCAATTCAACTCGGAGCTTGGGATCTTCATCAGCATAGCACAGTCAGAGCAAGACAACTTTCTGCACCAGGCGCAGGCCCAGTTTCACATGGTGAGTTGGTAGAGGTGAATGAATTCTCTGTACTTGGCAGAGTTTCCTGTAGGTTGCTATTAGGTTGTAACTATAATCACAGATCTTTGGGAGGAGATTAAGTTCTGTTCCTTAAAGATATTCCAGTGTCCCCTTTTCACTCTGGAACTGTGTGGTAGTGTCAACTGCTGTGTTTCCTGCTAACTGATATGGAAGTTTGGTTTTGCAACTAGGCTGCAGAGGAAGCTCGTCGGAACAGGCTCATGAGAGACATGGCTCAGCTTCGACTGCAGGTAGGAGATGCCAGTTCCAGCCTGAAAACCAGCAGGGTAGTAGCTGAAATGTTAGAACCTGGGAAGGGAAGGGAGTCCCGTCCCACACAGACACAGTAAGTCCTTTCAACGTAGATAGATCTGTAGAATATCTCAAGTTGGAAGGGATCCCGTAAAGATCATGGAGTCGAAGTCCCTGCTTCTCACAGGGCTCCTTCAAACTGAATGCCTTCTTGAGCTCTGGCAGCTTGGTGTGATAACCACTTTCCTGGGGAGCTTGTTCCAGGAATCAGCCACCCTCTGGGGGAAGAACCTTTTCCTAATGTTCAGCTTGACCTTGCCCTGATGCAGCCTTGAAGCTAGAAATTATATGTACCATTTCCTCATATCCTGTTGCTAGTCATTGGAGAGAGGAAGTCAGCACCTCCTGCTTGCTGACCTCCTTGAGAAAGGTGTGGGCTGTGATGGGGTGGTCACCCTCAACCTTCACTGCCCTAGTCTGAGCAAACTGAGTGACCTCAGCCATTTGAGGCCTTTCACCATCCTGGTCATCCTACTCTGGACACTCTCTAATATTTTGATGCCCCTCTTACATCAGGGTGCCCCAAACTGTTCACAGTACTTGAGGTGGGGCTGCACTGGGCAGTGCAGTGGGACCATCTCCTTTTGCTGACCCTCTGCTGCATCCAGCCCTCTGTTCTGTATGCTTGGAGGTTGGAAGGGCCTGGTGGAGCTTTGCAGGGCAAGTCTTGCCCTGTTTGATGGTCTGCTTCAGCATAAGTGTGAAACGAGTGTCTTTGCATGTGTGTTTTCAGTTGGAAGTGTCTCAGCTGGAGGGAAGTCTCCAACAGCCCAAGGCGCAGTCAGCCATGTCTCCTTACCTTGTTCCGGACACCCAGGCCCTCTGCCAGCACCTGGCTCTTGTCAAGCAGCTGGCCACTAGTGGGAGGTTCATCATCATCATCCCTCGAACAGGTATGAGTACTCCACAGCAGGTAACTGTCAGTGGCTGCCTGTCCCTTCTGTGCTGGGAGCAGGCCCCAGGGGTCTGGATAGTGGCTTTCCCTCCTCCTGCTCTTATCCTTGACTTCATCTGGAACAGTTGCAACACGCTTTTGATGTGTTGCTTTTGGGGCCAGTTCTGTGTGTGGCCCATGCTTGGGATTTTGACAGTGTGTCAGAAGAGCTGAGAGGAGAGAGGTCCTGTTCCCCCTCTGCCTCTCCTGTGGCAGTTATTTATTGGACAGTGTTCTGTGGAATGGGAAGTACATGATGCCTCTAGATTAGTTTGCAGAAGTAGAACTGTAAACAAGATGGTTTTGGTTGTTTGTTTTTTTCTCCCATTAGTTATCGATGGCCTAGACTTCCTGAAAAAGGAGAACGCCGGTGCTAGGGACAGCATTCGGTATCTGGAGGCAGAATTTAAAAAGGGAAACAGGTGAGAGCAGGAGATGGGTGGGATTTTCCCTTGTTTTTGGAATGGGTGGGCTTTGGGTGGAAGCAGGCTGTGAATCCCTTGGAGCAGAATGAGTAGCAGGTCAAGGAAAAGCCAGACTTCAGGAATGGGAAGGCAGTGAAGGAGCAGATTCAGCAGCTGGTTCTTCAGTTGTGCTGTAGTTGCTACTCAGCTGTGAAGTGCAACTACTTCTGAGCAATGGTGGAGTTGCATCTCTGTTGCTGTACAAACTGGAGCAGTGGTCTTTGCCACTGCACTGGGAGTGCTGGAAGAGCTGGATTATGCCTGGGTGCTCTGCAGAAACACAGTTGAGAGGACAGACTGCATCTGTGAGGCCTGTGTCAGGGCTGGTGGGCTTGAGACTTGGTACTGTGAGCAGATGTGGGAATGGTGGTGAGGCAGGGAGGTGATCAAAGGGATTCACAGGGGACTCCTTGCATGGACCTTTGGGTGTTAAATTTGGGTTGGTGGAAGCCCTACAGCACCCAGAGGAGCTGCTGTGGAACACTGACTTTAGCCTGTGTGATGGTCTCCGTATGAGCTCAGAGACTCTGCTTTCTCCGTAGGTACATTCGTTGCCAGAAAGATATTGGGAAGAGCTTTGAGAGGCATAAATTGAAGAGACAAGATTTAGATGCCTGGTAAGATTTCAGCATCTGAAGATGTCTGAGCTGAGTTCGCAGCAGGCAGGTGGCTTTGGGGAGAGGTTTTAGCACTGAGACCCATTGCAGAGTTTGTTCTGTCTGATCAATGATGAAATTCCTTGAAGATAAGGACAGCCAGCTGTGCACATTACACAAAGCACTCTGTTCTCAAAACAGTCTCAGAAAAATCCTTACCGGGAGCAGGAAAGCAGCCCTGCTTCCCACTTACCATCCCGAGCAGATGTGGTCTTCCTGCTGACTTGCCCCTCTGTTTCTCTTTTCTGTTCAGGAATCTCTATAAAATACTGGACAGCTGCAAACAGTTGACAGTGTCCCAGGGCAGTGGAGAGGACGACACCACGGGAATGGTCACCATCATCACGGGCTTCCAGCTGGAGGACCCAAGCTTGTTCTCGGTGGCCATGCAGGTCAGTAGCTCTTGTCTGGCTGAGCTGAGCCATTCTGCTTCCTAGCAAGGGTATAATATGATTGACTGGCAAAAGATTTTTTTAACCTTTTTTTGCCTTGGCTAATAACTGGCCTGGTTTCCCCAAAGTTACTTTATATGTTGAGATTCCTTGTTCCCTCAAGGCTTCTTGATTTTGTGGTACAGAATATTCTGGGACAGCTGTGAGAATTTAATTTCATGTCTGTGCAGGCCTCTGGTACCAGAGCAATGAGAATTGGGAGGTTTAGGCCTTCCAGCTGTGCCAGGCTGCCAGAGATTCCCCAGGTTGGGAATGGCAGCTGTCTTGACCAAGCAAGTTATAAATTAACCACCTGTTTTGTCTGTGTTTGCTTGCAGTCTGCCATCCAAGCAGCCGCCAATGCCAGCATAGAGATAAAAAATGTTCTGGAATTCTACAAGCAGTGGAAAGAGATGGGCTGATGGTCAGAAGGGCATCGGGTTGGTGAACCTTTCTCTCCCCCTCTCGCAACGTGCAGCGTCTGAACCAAGGAAACAACAATCTGGGCGACACTTAAGACACGAAGAAGCAGCAGCAGCAAGAGCAACAAAAATACCTATCCAAACAAATTTTAAAAAAAATTCAATGTGGGCACGCACACTGACACCCTCCACCTGCATCCTGACCAGACGGCTGTACAGCTCTGATGGCGCCAGCTGCTCTGAGAGAGGCCCCCGGTATGGCCGGGGCAGAGCTCTGCCCTTCTCCCAGTCAGCAGAGATGGGCGAGAGACGGGCAGTCCTTCATCCCCCTCCTTCCTCCCAAAGCTTGCTTGGCCAGCAGAAGCAGGCTGGTGGTTCAAAGCATGGACTTAACTTCAGCAAAACCAAACCAAGTGCGGCAGAAACGGAACCCTCTGGCTTGGGAAAGAAGATCCAAAGAGTGTCTTGCTCTTTGTTCAGCAATCTGGGGACAGGAAAGCGGATAGTATTTCCCTCACTTCCCCTTTGAATTAATTCTTTTTCAAGGGTTTTTTCCTTTTAATTTTTAGTTTTTTTATATATGAATAATATTAAAAAAAAAGAAAAAAAGGAGTTCCTTTGGGGTTTTGGATACTCTTCCAACATCAGAAAGAAAAGGAGACACTATTTAAAAGAGGGGAGAGCTCTTAATATATTTTTTTTGTCTTAGAACAAGCATATTTATTTCCTTTCCCAGGCCCCCATGGAGCGGGCTCAGTGCAAAGGGATGTTGGCCTGTGAGGAGGGAACAGCCACATGTTGCACTCCACTCTCTGTGGGAGCTGCATGCTTCATGAGCTCGACCATGCTGCTCCAGGGAGGCCACCCACAGGACTCTGTGCCTCCATCCCCAGTTTCTCCCACTTTGATTAGACCTTCGAGAAAAGGAGTAATCTGGCAGAACTGCTGAAAGAGAGAGAAGAGCCGGGTGGGATTTATGCACCATTAAGGCTCAAATGCTTGGCTTGAGCACTGCAACACTGGGATGGAGCAGATGTCTCCAAAGGACCCAAAGCCTCTTTTTCATCTTTTCTTTTTTTCCCCACTAAAGCTTTCAATAAGGTGTGGAGAAGGAAGGAGAATCTCAAAGCCATTATCTTCTGCTGGTTGTTCGATGCACCACTGCTGCAATGCTGTGCTAGAGATGGTGACAGAGCTGGACTGTTTGTCTCCCTATCTCACATCCTTCTGGGCTGGCAGAGGCAGTGCCGTGACCGCTGCTGTCCGGGAGCACCAACCTCACGGACTGTTCCATGCTTTTCCCATCCCAGACAGGAGGGCGAAGAGCTGGTTCGCCAGGTGACCTGTGAGGGATTCCGCAGAGCTTCGTCCTGACAGCATCTCACACAGCCTGAGTCTGGCATGTTGTCACTTGGCTGGTGCTCGGATAGGAAAGTTGCAGGTTGCTCACAGGGCAGCCAGAGAGACTGGGCAGTCTCTTCATGCACCGTCTTGCCTCTGTGTGCCCATGGAAGAGCTGTCTCCATCCACATGAACGAGCAGCAGCTATGCAAGTACAAACCACTGGAGTCTTCTGTGTTCCCACATGGGCCCGTCAGAAGCTGCTACAGCCAGAACATAATATGAGAAGCTGAGTCACATACTCCACTCTGTGCAGGCTCCCAGCATGGTGTGTTGTACTGCAGGGGCAAGATGTTCCTTGTTTTCAGGTAAAAACTAAAAATACCAGCACAAGTACCAGAGGGTTTGTTCCTATTCCAGTGCCAGCTCTTTTACAGCACAGCAGAGGGAAATGCCAACCTCCATGGTACAGCTGGTCCATCCCTAGAGGCTGACAGGCTAGTTGTGAAGGACAGGGTTTCCCTGCAGGACCTTCCCTTTTACAGCTTCTTCTGAAACTCAGAATGCTTTGCTTGGCTAAGCCAAGAAAAGGTCATGTGCAGGTCAGAGACTCCAGCATACCTTGGGGATTCTTGGAGATCCGAGATGTGTTGTAAAGCTCCCAGTCACTCTTTCCTGCTGTGGTTTTATTTGAAGCCATTTGTTTGTGTAGCTCATTATTTCGATGGGGTAGAAAAAGAGAAGGGAATCACCTTGTGGGACTGTTCTTTGAGGTGAAACTCTCCTTGTGTGGTGGTGGGGCAGCACAGAGAGTTGATGTGCTCTGCTTTTTCCTGCTGCTGAAGAAACCTCCCCCTGATCCTGGGTGCCAAGCACAGCAGAGGAGTCTGGAGGTCACTGAGGCTGAGCCCAGTGTGTGTGTCCTGAGAGCCTCAGTATGACCCTTGCGGCTGTACTTGGGGTTGGTGAAGAGAAACATTGCTGGGCTATGGTCAAAGCAGTGAGAGGAGCTGGGGACAGTCTTCAGCTTCACTCCGGGTCAAGCATTCCTTAGGTCCTGGCTGGATCTTGAGGGGAGAGAAGAGCAGTACAGGTAAAGCAGCAGCCCAGAGGATATTCCGGTCTCGCTGGTGGCAGGTGTTTCAGTTGACGGTAGGTGTTTTCAGTTCTTGCAGCTCCCACAGCTGTGCAGGTTGGCAGCTTGGAGCAAAGTGCTGTGCAGTTGGGCAGGCTGAGGAGGAGCTGTGTTCTGAGTCACTGAGGCCTTGTGTGGGCACAGGATGCAGTTTAAGAGCAAAAGTAAATAAACTCCATTTCTGTAACCAGAGGCAGTGGAGCTGCTGTGAGCCCATGTGGGGCCGCATGGTGACAGCAGGGGCTGCTCACAGCCATCCCTTAGTCACTGCTCTCGTACCCTGAGGGGTTGGTTAAATATTCCAAGGTTTTGCATACCTGGAGGGGAGAAAGAAGCCCTGGGGAATGGGGAAAGAAGCCATGCAATAGGGAGTCCTGACTGCCACCATGGCACCTTCCATTCTGGGCTGGATGGGGAGACACTGTGACCTTTAAAAAGGACACCTGAAGGGTCTATATGCTACCCTCTTCCTCTCTAGAACACATAGCTGTGCTTGAGGACCTGGTGAATGGTTTTTGGATTTGCATCCTGTCAGAGATATGCGGAACTGAAAAACTGGGAAGGCTCGACAGTGTGGGAGCAGTGTGGCTGCAGAGCAAGCATGGCCTTCTGAGGGGACTCAACATGTCATCCCCAGCATTTGCATAAAGGAAGGCATTTCAATGCTCACATCCCAACACTCGGGATGAGCTGGAGTTTCCTCCTTGAACAGATCTGCCCTGTCTAAGCGCCACTGTGTTTCTCCCCTGCCATTGTGGTTCCTAATACGAAGTGCGTCTTGGGGTGGAAGCAAATGGGGTGGTCTGTGGGATGCTCTGTGCAGCCTGTGATGCTGCAGTGGGGGCTCCCTGAGAGCCCTCCACCCTGTGCGTCCTGGTCCAAGCCAGAACCATGAGGTGCCTCATCAGGAGAGCATCATGCAGGATGGAGACTGTGTAGGCTCTGGCCATGGCTTTTCCCTGCAGTGCTGCTCCTGCACCAACTCCAGGCTTGCCCCGTAGCAGCTGTAAAGCCAGTCCGGTAGTGCCCGCTGTGCTGGGAAGGAGAGCAAACAGAAAAACCATCTTGTGGGCTGAAAACAAGAGTTTTCATGTGTTCTGGTGTGTTTCTTGGGTTTGGTTTTTCTCTTCATTACCACTCTGTTGAGCTGTTGGGTTTTTTTGGGGTAACCCCATGCTGGGAGAACACAGGTCTGTGGTGGCTGAGGCTAGCTGGGGTGTCCCCAAACCATGGTGGACACAGTCACTGGTGCTTGTTGGGCTTCTGCTCAATGGTTTCATGGGCTGTTCAAGCGGCTCTTCTGCTCCCTTCCTTGCTTGGCTTGAGGCCACCCACAATGTCTCGGGTTTTGTCTTGTGTCTTCAATTTAGAGCTCTTTTCCTTCTTGGTGTGCGGCAGCACTGGCCAGGCTGGCCAGGGTGGGGACAAGGCGCGCTGGCACAGGGGCCATTGTTGCTGGCCTTGCCGCTCTCAGTGAGGGGACTGTAGGTTCGAGGCGAGGGACAATCACCTCTCCTCAGCCCTCGTGTGGCACATGGGCTTGGAGAGCCAGGGAGGATTGCTCTCATTGAGGGATGAGGGGACATGGGGCCCACCCAGCTGGGTGAGGAGGGGCTGGGGCTCCCAGCACGTGTCTGACCATGGTCTGAATACAGCAAATGGCTTAATAAAATACCAGATGTTTGTACTTCGTGTCCTGTGGTCGTTCCCAGCCCATCCTACCTTTCCTGTGCAGCCCTGGAGCTGAGTGCATTTTCCTTCTGTAAATCCAGCCTCGAACATATGTTTTGCTGACCAAACTTTCCAGTAAAGAAGTGCAGGTGCGTCCTTCCTCATCCTTGTGATGGGAATAGCATTTCCCTTGCTGCCTTGGCAAGAGGATAGGCTAGGGGCTGCAGGCTGGAGATTGGGCTGTGCAAGGGTCCCACCATGCCCTGGTGCCAAGGGTAGCTGGGGGGGTAGGGACTAAAAACAAATCGGTATTCCTGCCCTGAATTCATTGCTGTCAAAGCTCCCTGATCTGCTTCCGCTAGTGGGGAGCACCGAGCTGGGTACTGTCATAATTTTTTCTCCCTCTTGGGTTCTTTGGAGACTGCCACCAGTGAGGTCAGAGAGGAAGGTTGTGAAAAAGTTAATCTGTCTTCAGTCTCCAGTAGGGAAATAGGCTGGGGGTGAGACCTGCTGGCTCCATCCCCTTGAACAGGGCTGGGAATGCTTTTTGCATCTTGGAAGGGCCATGCCAAGACGCTGCCAACCCCTGAGCCTCCATCATCGGTCCATGCAGGATGGTGTTGCTGGGGAGTTGGTCCGTGGGTGGGAATGTGTCACATAGCCCTTGCATGGGAACTGACCAAGGTGAAATTGAAGCAGGAAGAAAAGGCCACAGCACTGGTCAGGGGCTGGGGCTCCTGGTCCTGCTTGGTGGGGCGGTAAATCCTCAAGGACCCCCAGGAGCTGCTCTCCAGCCCCACTCGCTGCCTGTTCCCCTCCTTTTCTGTGCCTCTGCTTCCCACTTCTGGTAGAGATGTGTCATTCTCCTGCTTCGAACATCTCCCTGCCTGGGTTTGCTGTGCCTCGTGGGTTATTTTGGAGGGACTGCTCAGCACCAGGGTCTGCATCCCAGTGTGGAGACCCTTAACCCTCCCTTTGGCCTCCTGCCAACACCCCTGGGGACAAGTGACTTCCCCTTGGCTGGGGCACCAGAGCAGCAGAGCCCTGGTGTGGACCAGCCTGCACCTCAGGCTCTTCAGGACAGGTATATGGTGTTTTTGAGCTGCTCATGCTGTGCCCAGCACTCAGCTTAAGTCCTCTGGGAATCAATAAATCCCCAAAGACAGGGGCTTTGGAAAGCATCCATCCTGCTCCCAGCTCAGTCCTCTGTCCCCTGAGCTCCATCCAGCTGCAGCATGGACCTTCTGCTGGCATTTGCCCCCATGGACTAAGTGGAAGCCGCTGCCAACCCTCCTGCTGCCAGGTCAGTTTTGTTTTTGCAAACTTGCTTTCTCCATCTCTTCCTTCCCACATCTGTAGTGGGACTCTGCAGTGTGACAAGGTGGGTGTTTTTGAGGCAGCCTGCATGGACCTGCACTCAGCTTTGTCACCTGTCCAGGCTCTCCCAGCTTGGTGGCATTTCAAGTTCGGTGCCCAGAATTGCTTTCCAGTGGCCCCTCCAGTGCTGGAGGCTCCCATCTGCCCCCCATGCACAGTAAGGGGTCGTGTCTTCAGCAGGAATTTGAGGGGATCTTGGCCAAAGCAAGGCTGTGGCAGGGTTGGCAATCTGTCCAGCACAAAGTTGCCTTTAAGCCCCTGCAGAGGCCCGGTCTGCCCCTTCTGCCAGTGAGGGGGAGCTGCCAGGGGGGACCCAAAACGGAGCTAGGAGAAGGGCAGCTAGTGGCAGTGGCAGGACCACGACCCCCAGCCCAAAGGCAGTGGTGAGGAGGGGGCTCTGCAGGGTAGCTGCAGGAGGGGATGCCCACATGGGCCACAGCACCACTGGTGTTTCTCGCCAGTACCGCTCTGGCTCCTGCTCGGTGCAGAGCAGCACAAAGTTTGTCCATATACTTTTGGAACGTTTGGGGTTTTACTTCCTCCAAACCAGTGTGAGTTTTAGGCTGAGGGGTGAGTGGGATGCTTACAGCACCCCTCGTTCTGCTGAGCTGCTCTCTGTGTTGCCTCAGTTTCCCCAGCTGCCCAGTTCAATGTCCTTCATCAGGCCCTCCATAACAGCTTCACTGGACGGGGGCTTGGGGGGCTGCAGGATGTCTTTGGGGGTTTGTTTCTGCCGTGGTGGTCCTAAGCCTGAATCTGCCAGGGACATCTGTAGGGTTGGGAGCCTCTCTGGAGAGAGGGTGTACAGTGGTGTGGGGGGCAAAGCAGGATCACAATCTTTCCTGCAGCCCCCACCCCTGACCCTAATGTGCTCTCCCATTCTGGGCCTGGGGTCCTGCTCCTGTCCAGTCAGTGGCTCTCTGGAAGAGCCAAAGAGAAAACAGGCTTTGCTGCATACAACCTTGAAAAAAGCTGGAAGCCTTCCTGGGTGTGTCTGTGCTGGCTCCTGCAGCCACACTTCCCATCCCCCAGTGGGCTTGGTCCTGAAGATCCAACCTCTCTCACCAAGTGCCTGCCCCACCATGGTGCCAGTAAAGCTGCAGCAAGTCTTTAGGGTCCACCAGGTGCCTCAGGGATGACTGGCTGGGGTAGGGGGAGGCTCTGTACCCAGGTTTCTTCCCCCAGTTCCCTCATCCAAGATAGGAAATCACCCGGACTCCCTATGAAACCTTGTTTCAACTCGGAGATATTCCCAGCTCACCCTTCCTCGGTTTCCCCACTCACCACAATCCCAAAGCAGCTCTTGAGCTGCCCTGCTCCCCCTGGGGTGGCCCCTGATCAGCCCCACTGTTGCCACAGATCTTCTGGGAGGATTGGGATCATGTTGGTTACTAGTGCCCCAAGAGCTCAGCCCTTCACTGTGTCCTCAGCTCCTTTCAGATGATGAATGAGACAGTCCTGGATTCACTTCCTGCTGACCAGGTAGGGATGGGGACAGGGATGGAGATGAGAATGGGAATAGGAGTAGGAATGGTGATGAGCATGGAAATGGAGATGTGATGGGAACAAGGATGGGAGTGATGAAATGATGGGATGGGAATGGGGGCAGGGATGGTTATTGAGATGGGGACAGGGATGGGGATGAGAAGAGGATGGAGATGGGGACAAAAAAAGGCTGGCAATGGGGATAGAGGTGGGATTAGGGACAAGGCCTGGGACAGAGATGGGATTAAGGACACATAGAGGGACAGCAATAGGGATGAGGAGGGGGTGGAGAGGAGGATGGAGACAAGGATGGGGATAGGGACAGGGACAGAACTCACCTCAAAACATACTGTGCCAGCAGGTGTTTCATGTTGCGCTGCCTGGTGCTCTCATCTCCTTGGAGATCTGCTGGGCCCATCACTGGCCACTGCTCACCTGCCTGCTTCTTGTCTGTTCGGTGGAGATGAGCTGGCACAGGGAGATGCAGGCCCCATGACACCATGTGTCTCACAGCCTGCATGTTTGCCTGTGTGGTGCCTACACAATGCCAGACTCCTGGGTCAGCGATGTCTGGCACTGTTGCTTTGTCCCTGTGGCTGTTTTGAACTCCTTCATCTGCACTAACCTCTCTTGCTATTCCCAGTATTTTTGGGATAAGGAAACTTGTGCTGGAGGTTTCCTCCTTCTCAGCTTTTTGGTCCTCTTCTCATTCCCCCTGCTCAGGCCAAAAGCCAACGTTTTTGCATGGGTCCTCACTGTGGAAGCTGACAGGGGTCTGTACCTGCCCACCCTTTCCCCCTTCACAACTTCCCCAAGCTGGAGCATCTGCAGCTGAGCAAGGTGCTGTGACTTCCATGTGCCCCTTCCTCTACGACAACATCCTGCTCTTCTACCTGGTGAGTCAGGGTGGCCCAGGGCAAGAGTCAGGTGCCCCCACCACACGGGTCCCAAGGTGCTTCCAGAGGGCTCCCTGCTGATTCTCACCCTCCTCCCCACAGCTCCTCAGCTGCTGCTGGTGTGACTGTGTCAGGAGTGAAGCTGAGGTTATGTACTGCCCCTGCCTCTTCTTTGCACTGTTTACTGGCTTCCTCTTCACATCCCACCTGCCTGAGTGCCTTGTGCTGCTCTGACTGCATCAGTGAGCAGCAACGCTCAGTGACCCCTCACTGCTGCAGCTCCTGTCCCTTCACCCAAGAGCAGCCCCTTGCAGCAGGAGCTGTACAAGGAGCCCCAGCAGCCATGGGTGATGGCTTCTCAGCCTGGCGGGACACAGCCACCAGCTTTTCCAGATCTGTTCTGTGCTGGGCACACCCTTGCAGCTGGAGGACGTCCTCTGTGATGTCTGCAGGCTTGGCTGTGGGACCACCCGGCTGTGGCCCCACCTCAATCCCAAGCATCTTCGGCATTGCCAGGCTGGCTCTTGTGGGCCATCATCAGTGCCTTGACTGTGGCCTTGCCTCAGACCCCCGGCAGCTCTGGCTGGTCCCCAGGTGTCCCCACTGGGGCTGGACACTGGAGGGACCCGTGACACTATGTGTGAGGGGCAGGGCTGCAGACCCCCGGGAGAACCCAGCATCCTGGCAGCCTCTTTGTGGTGGGTCCTGCTATTGGGTGTCTTGCAGTGTCCCTCTCCTGACTCTCTCTACGCCCGGTCTGTGCCTTAGCTCTTCCAATGCAAACCAGCAGTGAATGGATGCAGTAGTGAATGCAAACCAGAATGAATTTGGAGCAGGGACAATATGTCATCCTATGTGAGGACCCAGCAGTGTATGTATGTGTGTGTCAAGGTTAATGAGTAATTAAAGTGGTTTGTGATGAAATTCCTGGGCAGGCCACAGGGCCCTGGGGTGCATGGAGCAGCTCTGCTGTTCCCCAATAACTCCACACTTGGGAGAACCAGCTTTAAATTAAACTGGAATAATGATGGTGCAGCTCTGGGCTCCTCACTGCTTGGGAGCAGGATCTGGGAATGATAGCACTGATCCTCCTTGGAGCCTGGGGGGCACAGGGAGGGAGATCAGGAGTCCTCAGTTCTGTGGGGTAGGGTGACAGAACACATCCACTGCAGCCTCCCACCTACCCATGCCCCAAGCTTGGGAAGGAACTGGCTCCACCACTTGCATTTATTTCTTTCCAGGGCTAACAGAAAGCACGAAAGAGTGAAGGTGTGTTGGGGCGGGGGGGGCTGCCGCGGGTTTATGGGAGATCAGCCCCTGCCCCACAACACAGCAGGAGGTGGCTGGGGCTACACGAGGCCATAATAGCGCCGATAAGCCTCCTGGAATCCAATCTGGTCAGCCAGCTCATCACAGTCGGGGTTGAGCTCGCACACCTCACGCTTGGCCTCCAGTGGGTCCCGTGGGGCTCCATAGACGCTGCTGGGGACAAATAGGGGGGGACCCGGGGGGTGTTGGGGGTTCCCGTGAGAGCTGGAGGTTCCTGGGGAGGGGCTGAGCCAGCAAGCCTCCCCTTATCTGGGAGCCATGATCCCTCACCCAACAGGACCAAGCACTACCTGTCATAGCCATAATTCCGCTTCTGTCTCTGCACCACCTCAGCGCTGGCGCGTCTGGAGACAAAGGCTGCAGGGACAGTGTGGTGGGTTGGGGGGGCCACGTCCCCCTCTCCCCAGGGTAGGCGGGCCGAGCAACTGTGGTCACTCACCTTCGGAGCTGGGCGAGTCGTTGGTGCTGGTGGAGCCATCAGCAGCTGTGAGTGACATGGAGGCATGGGTGGGCTCAGGAAGGCCTCGTGGGCTCTTGCTTTCACCACACTCCTTTTGGAGCTCAGATCCCTCACTGAGACCCCCTCAGTCTGCTGCAGGGTCCCCTGCTCCCTTATCTCTCTGTTGCAGCCCTGCGCCCGCCACCCCAAATTTTTCCCAGTCCCTTTGTTCACTCCAGAGCCCTTCCCAGGGCACAGAATCACCCTCATTGTCCCCATCAGCCCTGGACCCCCCCCATACCTCTGCGGCAGAGGCCAAGAGTGAGCAGAGCCAAGAGGGTCAGCAGGACGAGGGACTTCATAGTGCCTTCCTGTGCTGGGCTGAGTGCAGCTCTGCCTCCCTGGGTATCTTTATAGGGTCCTGTGGCCTTGGCAAGGGGGGCATGGCCCCACCAAAGTTATTTCCAGCACATCCGCCATGGCCAGAGCTGCCAGCAGAGGTGGCAATTGTGGTTTGGGATGAACTTGGTTCCCCTATGCCCAGCCAGAGCCCACAAAGGGAGGAAAAAGTGGCCCTGGGCCAGGGGGAATTTTTTGATGGGTCCAGCCCTGCCAGCCTGGCAGCACCCAGTCCCCACTGGAATGGGTGATGGAGCAGTAGGGGCTCCTTGCTGCACTCCCCAGTCACTCACTGCCTTGTCCCAGTTCCCACTGCTGGATCCCAGAATAGTCTTCTGTGACATGGGGAGACTTTCCTGCCAAAACCTGTGGGGTTTTCCTCCATGGGCAGGGCCAGCAGGAACTTGCTGGCCCACTTTGGGGGTGCCAGCACATGCTTCTTTTGTGGTATTGTCGCACTGTGTCCCTGGAAGAGGGTGAGCAGGTGCCTATGCCCTTGGTCTCCACACAGCTCTTTCCTGCCACATGCCATGGGCAGATGCTGTGTGGCCAGGGCAGTCAGAGCCCCTGAATAACACTCCTCTTCCAGATCTTGACCACTTTCTGATCCTATAAATCCCAATCCTGTCTTGAAAAGCGGAACTGGAGGCTTTGGAACAGAGGACGGACAAAACTGCTGAGCCAGAGCCTTTGTCAGACAAACCCATAAAGTACAGAGTACATGGTCCAAGTACGCAGCAGGAGCCAAGCTGGGAACAACAGCCCCAATTTATTGAGATTCCAGCTCAGCAAGGGGAGGCAGAGGGGAAACTGCTGCAGCCACTCTGCCGCAGGCTCTAATTGCAAGCAGAGGTTGTTTGGGGTGTGGTGCAAGCAGCCACTGCTGCTCCCCAGTTTGTAACAGGGCATGGCCTCTCCCTGGGGTAGAGACCAGAATCTGCTGCCCTCAGTTGCTGTTGGACTCAGAACCTCTCTCAGTCCTCATCAGGTGCAGGGGGACTCTCCTCATTCCCTGCCGAGCCCCAAGGAACAACCTGTACATGCTGGAGGCATGTCATCCATGGGGCTCTGCCAGGGAGATCCTGGAAGCCTTTGCTTCCCCAGCCCGCAAACTTCCAATGAGGCAGTAACAGACAACTGAGGGTGGGGAAAACCAGTCTGGTTCTAGAAGGTTCCCCAGAAAAACATTAAATCCCTGTGCCACAAGCCCACAAAGTGGGGGCTGTTCCAACCTCTGCATAGATCCCCAGATACCTCAGACTGCTGGGAGGGGACCAGGGCTAGAAAATAACTTGGAGAACAGAATGAATGGTAACGAGGAACTTGGTGCAGCAGCTGCCGCCACATCTGCAATGTGCAGTGGTTTGAACACATGAAAACAGAATGAACTTGCAAATACAGACAGGAGCGTTGACTGAGACCCACTCTCAGATGTGTGTGCTCCTGCTCGTGGGCTCCTCAGGCCTGGGCACAGCCTGGCTTTGGGCTTAAGGCACTGAATTTTGTCTAACGCACAGCTAAAACAGCTACAAAAACCCAAATGTGGCTTTAGAAACTGCAACCAGGCCTGTCAGCACTGAGTGGAGCAGGTGAGAGCACAGACAATTTCTGACACTCCTCTCCGAGTAGGAAATAGGGAACTGACATCTATTTCCAAAAATCCCAATTTTTTTTTTTGTTTCTGCACCAAATCTGATCAAATTGTGCCAGTCCAGCACACATTTCAGTCCCTCTGCAGTCTCCAGTGGCCAGATGGGGTGATCAGTTTGGGTTCTGCGCACATCTTGTCCCATCAGTGCTTTGGGACAATGAATTGTCTCAGCAGAGCCTGTGGGACATCCTGCAGCCTCACTGGGGCTCCTGGAGTGTCATGATGAGTTCTCGTTGCTCCTTACGGATTGCCTGGAAGGAACATGACCCAAAGACCTCAGCATGATGCTTCTCCCACCCTGCCACACTCAGGACAGAATGTGGGCTGAGTGTGCCACACACTGCTGTCACCTCCATGCGCAGAACATAACCCCCTTATCTCCCTTGGGACCATCCCCCATCCCACCCACTGCACAGGGAAAAGCACCTGAGACCTCCAGAGAAAATGTCCCCATCTAAACTTTCAGCAGGACTTGGCTGCTGGGGAGGTCTTGGAGAAGCAGAGGGTTTGAAAGTCATTCCAGGCCCCACTGAGCCCCACTCCAGCAGGTGCTGCAAGGAGTTTGGTTTGGTCTGTTTTTACCTGCCAGGCCTGTTGGCGCGCCTGAATCAGCTGCTGCAACTCTGCAATCCTGTCCCTTCCCATCAGCACGGACTCAGCCACCTTCCTGTTCTCTTCCTCCTTCTCCTTGAGAAGTCTGCGCAGGTGGGAGCGGTGCTTCAGGAAGTAGGGCACCATGGCGCTGCGGACATCCTGCTCTGGGATCCCACTGGGTCGCCTGGGCACACAGCAGCATGTGAGGCAGCCACAGAGCAGCAATCCTGCCTGGCATTAGTCCCACACAGCCCAGCTGGATGCTGAACTGCTGCCAGGTGGGATCAGCTCTGTGGCTCCCAGTTTCCTCCGGCACAGGGAACTGAGGACAGCCAGAGCAGGGACCCCAGTGCAGAGCCCCACTGGACGGAAGGGAGCCCTTCCCCAAGCTTGGCCCTACGTGGATGCTTGGAGCAGGCAGGATGTCATTCACCCCCTCAGCACAGAAACACAAAATCTTGTGGTTTTGGTTACAATCCCCAGTCTGTGTCCCAGACAGCCAAATGGCATCTGCAGTGTCTGCTGAGGCCCCGAGCCAGGGACACAAAAAGCACTCAGAGGAGCTCTGCTGTTGGACAGGTGCTGTGCCCAAAACATCCCATCAGTCCTTTGGGACTTGTTCCCTCACTTCAGTGGCACTGACCTCCCTGCACTAAAGAAGTGAATGGAAATGGATCCTGGACCCAGAGGAGCACAGATTAAACTAATTTTTGTGTGTTTTAGACCCAGTGACATTGCTGTAAAGATATAGCAGCCTTCAGACCCTCCCTTGTAGCATGCGGCCAACAGGACACCCAAACACTGCCCAGCAACTGCCTGTTACCCTTGCAGGAACATGACCCCCACCCCTGGCCATCCATACCACGCTGGCTCTTCCCGGTCCTTTGCCTCCTCCACGATCTTATCCAGTGAACTAAAGAGTCCCTCCAGATTGCCTTCATTTTTCACCTCCTGGATCTCCTCCTGTGAAGGAAGGACACAAAGTGAACAAACACAGGCACCGCTCTGCTTGTGAGCCTTTGCTGGTCATAGAATCAGGGAATTGTTCGGGTTCAAAGGGACCTTAAAGCACATCTCATTTCACCTTCCACTAGACCATGTTGCTCCAAGCCCTGTCCTTAACTGTCCAACCTGGCCTTAAACTCTTCCAGGGATGGTGCAGGAAAAGCTTCTCTGGGCACTCTGTGCCAGGGCCTCACCACCCTCTCAGGGAAGAATTTCTTCCCAATATCCCACCTAACCCTGCCCTCTGGCAGTGGGAAACCACTCTCCCTTGTCCTCTATCCCTTATCCAAAGTCCTTCCAGTTTTGTCCTGGATGAAGGGTCTACACTCTGGGAACCACCATTCGTGCGGGTATTTAACGGATGTGTGGATGTGGCACTTAGGGACATGGTTTACTGGTGGCCTTGGCAGTGCTGGGGAAATGCTTGGACTCGACAGTCCTAGTGGTTTTCCAACCTGAATGTTCCTACAGCTTTTTCAGAACTCTCGAGAGAAGCCTCAGCTTTCTTTTTGCCTTTTGCCATTTAGGAAGTGCATTTGCTGCCCTTAATATCAACCTGTTCATCACTTTTTCACAGGGATTTGAATCCCCTTTTGGGCTCCAAGCCCCTCCCAGCCCCCCAGGCAGCCGGGTCGATCCCCTGTTCACCTTTATGGACGCCTGTAGCTGGGAGATGAACTGATCGTAAATGCTCCTGGTCAGCTGGGGCTGCAGCTTGTAGAAGCAGCGGTAGCAGTTGACAAACCTCTGGTAGCTGCAAGACCGATTGTGGGGGGGAA
>VZSR01003808.1:294990-350899 GCA_013398615.1 Brachypodius melanocephalos | reverse complement strand
GCCCATCCCCCAGGGCCACCCTGTCAGAGCCTCTGAGCTGGTAGTGAGCTACGGTCCAGGTGTAGTTGTTCTCTGTGGCCTGGCACTTGTAGGTGCCGGCCATTCCCTGCTGCATGATGACCACCAGCGTGTGGTCAGGCAGCAGCACCGTGTGCCCCCGGGCACTGCTGGGTTGCTGCCAGTTGTAGGTGGCCAGTGCAGAGTGGTGGGGGCATGGCAGCTGGACCACGGTGTTCAGCTGGGGGCTGAGCCCTGTGGGTGCAGAGAAGAGGGTGACCTGGTGCACTCCATGTGCCCCATCCAACCCTGTGTGTCCCACCCCGCTGTGCTCCCATACTCAACCCTGTATGGCGGGATCCTCTGGTGCCTCCCAGGATCGGGGCATGGCTGCACCCCTCTCACGGTGGCATGTGGTGACCGGGCTCCCTGCCTCAACATCCTGCAGCCACGCACTCCTGCAGCCGGAGAGCAGGGTCAGCATCCCAATCACGTCCACACCCCCTTCCCATTCTTGTCCCGCTGCTCACACATCCTCAGTGGCGAAGCGGGCAGGCCGGCAGGAGCCCTCGGGGCTGTGCCAGGCGCAGTAAGGGTCCCGTGCCAGCACGCACTCGGCGCAGCTCTGGTGCAGGCTGCAGTTGGCTAGTGGGATCTGCAGGATGCCTCTGGAGTAGCCCACATAGAGGATGCCCTGGGGAGGGAGAGGCATAGGGCTGAGCCTCCCCCCAGCCTCCAGTGCTGGGGTTGGATGGCTGTTGGGTGGTCTGGGTGATGACATCTGCCCTACCTTCCCTGGGGCCAGCAGCAGGTTCTTCACTGGCTCTGGCGTTGCAAAGAGCTGGATGCTCTCCACGATGTGGGGACCCTCAGTCAGCTCCACTGCCTTGTGCAGGATACCCTCAGCTGTGGGGCACAGGGGTCATCACTGAGGCTTTGAAGACAAGGGAAGGGTCGGAGGGGTGACCCTGTGTGCATCCCCATATAAACCCACCTGTGGCCAGGAACATGACACGATACATGGTCCCCAAGACACCGCGAGTCTCATGTACTGTGATGCGCGTGTAGGTGATGTCCGACTTCACCAGGAGAGGCCGCCCCTGGATGGGTGACACCTTCCCATCCATCAGGAAATGGTCCTTCATGAAGGTGAGGGCTTTGTCTGAGGAGGGACCCATTGAGCACTATAGGGAAAGAAAGGGGTCTGTGCTGGTGTGGGAAACTGAGGCATGGTTTGGGGAGGATGTGCTGCATCACCGCAGTGCCCTGTGCCAGCATCAGTGGGGTGCAGAGGGACCCTTCTCCTTTCTCATCCTGCTTGCAAGTGCAAGCACACAGGGCAAACTGGGATAGACAGACCCCCATCTCCTGGGGACCAACACTGTCCCCTGGAAAGTCCAGTCCCCCTGAGTGGGCAGCACTCACGCTGCCAGGCCGGGGATTCATGTCAAGGCCACTGTAGACAGTCCAGCGAGAGCTCTCCTTGTTCAGCTCCTTGTACTTGCCCTCGAAGACCTTCTCCAGATCCTCTTGGCTATAGGCACAGACGGCAGCACTGCCCGCCCTGCCCTCCTGCCTGCAGGGAGGGACAGCCAGGTGAGCAGTGGCAGGGCACAGGCCCCCGGACTTCTTCCACACCCCTGGGCACTCACCACTGCGAGGTGAAGACAGCGTAGAAGTCGGCACGGCCGTCGTGGCGGAGCAGGGCAAAGGCGTGGTGGATGACATTGAAGGGGAAGAGGCCAGACTGGGAGCACACTAGCTGTGCCTTCAGGAAAGTTGTCCACTTCTTCTGCAGCACCTTGTCCCCCCCTACATCACTCTGCAGGAGCCAGAGGGTGCTCACCACCAAGGTGACAAGACCTGGTTTACTCCATTTGTCCCCTATCATTGTCCCACATCACGGTGTCATCATCCCAAGTCATTGTCCCCCATCATCAATGGCAATCACAGTACAACTATCGTCCCCATTATCGTCTCCTGTCACTGTCCCACATGGTCATCATCCCCCGTCACTGTACCCCCACTGTAACCCCCATCATTCCCTGATGTCACCCCTGAAGGCACCTTGCAGACACGGGCCACCCGTGGCACCAGGAGCCGCTCAAAGAAGTCGAACTCGTCCGCTGTCTCCTCGAAGAAGAAGTAGACCTTGTTGTCCCCAGGTATGCTGAAGGAGGCCACGAAGGCAGCATCGGCTACAGGCACAGCCACGGCAGGTGGGTGAGGAGCTGGAGCCAGGGCAGACTGCAGGCATCTCCCCAGGAATCCTCCCCATGACCTTCCCTCTGCTCACCTGAGAGCCAGCGGAGGAAGGCATCTGTCTTGAGCTGGGTGCGGTTGCCCAGTGAGCGGGAGATGATGGGCTCGTTGCCCTGGAAGTTGTTCATCGTGCCAGCATAGAGCTCTCCATCTGCCCAGGGACAGAGTAGGGGGTGAGCTGCAATGAGGACCACCCCACCCTCACCCTCTACTCCATCCCAGGGATGGGTGCCCACCCGTGAGGTCACTTGCCCCATACTCACCCACCAGCAGGGCCGTGTAGGTGTGCTGGGGATCAAAGGGGCACTGGCCTTTCCCATCCAGGAAGAGCTGTCCTCTGCCACTGGACACCAGTGTGAAGTTTTCCAGGTGCTATGGAAAAGGGGAGAAAAATCAGCCAAAGGAGTGAAAACAACCTCAAATCTGTAGGGAATGACTCTGGAATACCTTGCAGACATGGAGTGGCCTGTGTCTTCAAGGTGGGTGCAGGGATGATGACGTGGGGTGATGACAGAGGATGCTGGGGGTACCCAGCTCCTGTCACCTTCCCTCATTTTCATTTTGGGGAGTGGCAGTCCCCACCATGTGTTCAGCACAGAGGAAACTGAGGTGGTGACAGAGAGCCTTGAGTCACCAGGGGGGACCCAAAATTGGGGTTTCCCTGCCAGAGGAAGAGTTGCTGGCAGCTGACCGAGAATCACCAAGGGCTCCTTTAGCAGATGGGACACAAAGATGTCCCTTGGGGGGGACACCCAGCACCCCCATCCTGGGGACACCCCATGATGCAATTCACTTCTGGGATCATACTTTGTGGGTCTTCACAGCAACACTACAACCTGCCCAGAGACCTGCTGCATCCTGTCCTGAGGAGGACACTCACAATGTAGGTGCATGCGGGGCTGAAGGCGTAGGTCCCACAGACATACAGGTGGGTCTGGTTCAGGGCCACCAGGACTCGGATAAAGTTGAAGCACTCGGTCTGAGGGGGAAAGAGCAGAGTTGGGTGCTGAGATCTGCAGTGGCTTTGTGAGACCCCTGAGCCCCCACAGGGCCATCTCACCTCTTCGCTCTTCTTCTTAAAAGCACATTCAGAGGTTTTCTCAGCTGTGGGTCCCCACATTAACTGCAAAAAGAATGAAGATGTTCCTGGGCTGTTGAGCCCAGCTCCATGGGGAAACTGGAACACAGCAGAGGCGCCCCCGCCCTCCCCAACTCCCCAGTAGCTGTGGCTGCTCACCGAGGCTTTGGCACGGATGCTGCCAGGGGTGCTAAGATTGAGGGCCAGCACCCAGTCGCGTGCCCCTACGTACAGCTCCTCTTTGCTCTCATCCAGGAGGAAGATGTCATAATGGGAGACGTTATCCTGACTGAAGTGGGTGAGAGTCCGCTGGGGGTCCCCTGGCAGGAGCAAAGGGGGTGACGGGGGCCAAGAGGTCACACACACACCAGCACCGTCATTTGCTGCGGATGTGGCAGCAGTTGCCATTGCGGTCCATAGTACATCTCACACAGGGTGCAGCTCTTCCCCTTCAGCTCCCACATCACCATCACCCCTTCGCCCTCCAGGTCTCCACCTCCCCCATCTCCTCCAGGTCCTACTGCAAGGGCTGAACATCCCCAAGCTGTAGATCCCCAGAAAGGGGGTGCGTATTCCCCCAAGCTGTTTCTGTGATTCTTTGGGGCCATGCCCAAGGGCAGTGCTCCATTTAGGGGATGCACTGCCCCAGGGTGCCACCCTGGAGGGATTACAAGCCCTCGAGGTGCCAAACTGGGGGAGTCACCAGCCCCCAGCATGCCTTTGAGTACAGCCAGGGACGGCAAATTCTTTTTCATCTCCACCAGGCTGGGGGATTTTTGCTATTCTGGGCATGGCTGCATGGGGAAACGGAAGTGACAGTGCAGTCAGGGCTGGAATGGCACAACCCTGCCATGGGGCACAGACCCTCTTGCAGCCCGATTGCCACGTCACAGCCCTCCCCAAGCTCCTGCTTTGCCACCTGCCTTTCAGCTGAACATGCCGTGCCCTTCCAGAGGCAGCTTTTCCTCCCACCAGGGTGACCCTGAGCAGACCCTGGGTGCCAGGTGGGTGACAAAATCACTGTTGGATCTGGCCCATTGAGTGTTGGGGTGCCAAGGAGGCTTATTTGCTCTCATCCTCCACTGCATCACCTGCGGCCACAGGCACTGTCTCCAGCCCCACATGAGGGTCAGTGATGGGGCAGGGGGGCTATGATGGGGGGCACCCCAAAGTTCCTGATGCTGGATGCTCAACCCTGGGGATGGACACTCTCCCATGCAGAGGTTGTGTGTCCCCCTCCCCAGTTGTCCCAGCTCTTCCCAGTGCTACTGCTCCCGGTGCCATACTCACCGCTGGGGAAGGTGACGCGTGGCAGGGACTCTGCGCAGAGCACGGCAGCCGGCACCACCACACCACAGAGCAGGCGAAGGGCAGCGGGCATGGTGGGGGGCAGCAGAGATGCACCCCAAGAGGGTCCTACCACCATCCCTGTGGGGAGGGCGAGGGTGAGGGGACACGCTGCTGGGCTGCGTGTCACTTCACCCGGCGGAAACAAGACAGGGGAAGCAGCACCCGGCAGAGAGGTGGGGGATGGGGGGGCCCTCAGCGCCTCGAGCCACACGTGGTCCCCCAGTTTGGGCACAAACTTCCTACTGCTACACTAGCAGAGATGTCCCCTCACCCTGCAGGGTTCCTGCACCAAAATCTCTGGCACAGTTAGAGACTTCCCCTCATCCTCTGGGGCTCCTGCATCAGGGACCCCGGCACAGAAGTGTCCAGATGCTCCTGTCTTTGCTCCCAGAGCCTCAGAGCCTATCCCCATCGGGGATTCCTCTGACTGGTTCCATCAGTTATCAGAGCATCCACAAAATGCAGGGGAACATACACAGGAACCCCCTTCTTCTAGCTCTTTCTGCAGCTCATGCCAGAAGCACCGGGGAAAGAACCACATCTCAAGAACCTCACAGTCCCCAGCATCCCTTTGCTGACGGCCACCGTGTCCCCAGCGAGCGGCATTACCTCTCTGGCAGGCGAGGACAGAGCCGTTTACCTCCACCTCTGGAGCATGGGCACCAGGCAGGTGCCTGAGCCCCGAGGGCTGTGGCCACGAGGCTCCCGTGGGCCCATGCCTTGGATCCAGCTGAAGGGTGGCCGTGCTGCCAGGCTCCCAGCCCGGCTCGTGCTGGGCTCACTGCAGCCCGGCCCAGCCCAACCCAACCCTGCGTGGCTCCGCTGGGACTGCGGGAACCTGAAAGTCCTGCTGGAAGAGGACGAGCCTCGGCAGGTTGTGGCAGTGGGCGCCTGCGCCCGCCTTCTCTGCCTTGCACCCCTGCAGGGCCAGCAGCGAAGCCTGGTGGAGGCAGCTGGGATGGGAACCAGGGAGCTCTGCTCCTCCGACTGGTTCCCCAGGGGGGTAGCGTGGGGGAAAGAAATGTGCTCAGATGCCTGCATTTGCGTGCTGGGGAAATCTTTGGGGTGAGGAAAACAATGGCATTTCTCCTGTGGATTGTGCAGACCAACAGTGGGCCTGAGCATCACCCCCAAAACCAGCCCCACAGGGACAAACATCATCCAGAAAACCAGACCCCCAGGGCTGAGCATTGGTCCTCACAAACAGCCCCATCGGGCCGAGCATCACCCCCACAAAGCTCCTGCAGCTGTTCCAGGAACCTGCCTCCCTGGAGATTCCATCCTTAACCCCAGGCTGCTCTGAGATGGCTGTAAGCAAGAAACCCCCCAAAGCCAAAGCTTTGGAGTTCCTCAACATCACAGCCATACCTGAGTTACCCCAATATTCCTCTGGACAGGGCTGAGGAGATCCCGCCCTGTTGGGGCCTCCTTACCTGCCTCTCCTGTCCCCACAGCAGCCCAGCGGGACATGGAGCCCTGGGAGGGCAGCGCTGTCCTCACCACCTTGCTTGGCTGGACAGAAGCTCCTTGTGAGCACAGAAAGTAGGTTACTCTGCCCCGGATTTCCCACTTGGCAAAGAGCTGGCTGAGAGACGGGGCTGCACGGAGCTTTGGACCAGCTGCATTGTTCTGCCCTGGGCCAGAGCCACCAAGGCTGTGGAGGGGGAGGAGGAATGGGAAAGGGAGCAGAGGCTCCTTGGCGAGGCTGAAGGCTTGACTGGGACTGTGGTGGGGCTGAGGAAAACTGCCACAGTGTTCCCCAGCATGAGCCAGGGCTGACACAGGATGTGAGGTGACAGCCGCCTCAAGGCTGCTCCAGCAGCATGGGAAGCTGGAATCACTTCTCAGCCCTGTCTCTCCTCTTTTTTGGGTCCCCCGGTCACAGTGGTCTGGGGAGATGGTAGGGGGATGTCATTTACAGTCTCCTTGTATAGGATTTGGTACATGGGAGTGAGTGCCACCAAGGGTCTCTCAACACTGGGGTGGTTTAATTTCCCCTGGTGCTTTCAGGTTGACCACAGCTGTGGCTTCATGGGTCTTGCTCCTGCTTGGGTCTCCTCCTCCTGGAGAATTCCCTCTAATCCAGGGAATATTGTGCTGTCAATGAACACTCACACTCCCTGCAAAGAGCATATCACCTGCCACAGGATGGAGGCACGTGCAGCCCTTGTGCTCAGCAAAGTGAGTTGTGACTGATGCAGGGCAGGTGTGAAGCTGGTGGCACTTGTCTCTCAGCTGCTCAGACATTCCCCATGCCTCAATTTCCCACAGCAGAGAAGAGTTTGGTCCTTCTCTGCAGCTGGACTTCAATCCTCTGTCCATGTCACATCCCAGGAGCATCCCTGTGGTGTGAGGGATGCAGAAATGCTCCCAACACCCGAGAGTGGCTGGGGCAGCTCAGCCTGGAAGCTCTCTCAACCCCGCCAGATCCGGAGCAGGGGGTGTGTGTGGGGGAGATGGAAGGCAAGGGAAGAGTGGGGGTGTGGACTACGAACATGGGAGGATGAAGGGGATGAATTTTAGGGGTGTATGCAAGAGGAAGCGGGAGACGATTGTATCGATGGAGGTGTTTCATACAAAGGGTGGCGAGAGCTGGGGGGTGCAGGTAAGAGAGGAGGGATGCATAGGAGGGAGTTGCAGGGTGGAGGCAGTGTGGAGGGGTGCACAGGAGATAGGGGAAAGTGGGAAGGGTTGGGAGGAATGTGAAGGCAGGGGGTGCAGAGGGCTGCCCGGGGGCTGCCGAGGAGTCTCCTCAGGGCCGGGGCCTCAGCCTCTTTGTTGCTGGCTGGCAGCATCAGCGCTGGGGGTCCCTCAAGCCCAAGCCCATTATGGCGACTTCCCCCTTCCCGTTCGACCTCCCGCCCACGCGGAGCCTCCCCACATCCCCTTGGGCCCCGCGGCCGCCCCCGGCCCCGGTCGCGGTGCGGCGGTACCGACCTGCGGCGGGCGGGCGGGAGCAGCATCCCCCGGCCTCGCATCCGGCTCACGTCGCCATGGCTACGGCTGTACCTCGGCGGTCCGCGAGCCCCCCGCACCGACAGACCCTGACGGACGGACACGGGGCTGCGGACCCCCAGACCCCCGCAGCGGGACACGGACATGGCCCCGCATATGGAGGGTGGGCACTGCCTCCCCATACCCACACACACCACCGACACCCCCACCCCCAGGAGGCGCAGGAACACACCCCTCTGCCCCCACACGTTGCATCCAACCCCTCTCCAGACACGTTCCTGTGACCCTATAACTACATTGGGGCCCTTCACCCCAGTTTTGCTCTCAGCTTTTGGCAACAAGTCCCTTCACTCCCATCTCAACACCTCTAGATCCAGACCCCATCCTCGCATCCCATCCCTACACCCTATCCCTGCACCCCCATTCCCACACTCCATCTCTACATGCCCATTCCTGTCTCAGCCCTCCCTCTTGACCCATCCCAGATGACTGCTGCTGGCTCTGGCTTCCCATGCTATGTGGATTTGGGGGGTGCAAGGAGGAGGCTTGGGGTGCACCTGTGGCACCACGCTGCATGCGTGACCCCCTCACCCAGCATCCACAAATTTTGGTTTATGGCATTTCTCCTCTTGGAATTTCCCTTGCCAGAAAGCCTGGCCTGGCTGGTACTTGCAGACCTCACTTCTCCTGTGGAACTTGGCCCCTTCCCCTTCCCAGTCGTGTGAAAGCGTGGTGCCATGAGCCCCAAAACAGGATCCTCAGCCACCACTTCCTCTCCCCCTCTGCAACCACCTTCCCTGCATGACCTCAGTCTTGCACAGCCGCAGCTGAGGCACTGGAGAGGTGCCAGCCTCTGCACCAGCTGGGGTGCAGTATCAGCACCTCCAAAAGCCGCAAGCCTGCACCAGGCCCTTTGCATGGGGTACTTGCCCTGCCAGGGCTGGACAGCGGAGCCAAGTGCACCTGCAGTTCCCACAGGGTTCAGGAGGTTGAAACCTTTTGCAGGAATCTGTAAGAAGCTTGTGCCTAGTGCCCACCAGCACTGGAAGCTTAGCTGGAGCCTGCTGTGGAAACTCCTCCCACCCCAAGGCTAAGCTGCACCCTCTCAGCCCTGCCTGGACACCCCCAAGGTGCCCTGTGGGGGTCCTACAACCTGCAGCATCTTTGGGTGCAGCTTCAGGGGGTAGCAGTGGGCACAAGCTCACATCTTAACCGCCCCCCCCACCCCCTTGGGATTAGCAGGGTGGCTTGACCTTAATCTCCCTGGGCACGCAGGGGCCTGGAGGGGTTGGTGTGGGGCTGGCGGGGCCCCCAGCACCCACTCGGCCGTGCCCTGGCTGGAAAACCCTAGTGGCTAGCCAGACACTGGAGTCAGTCCCAGCTTTACTCCATCCCACTGATTGCTCCAAGGTTTCCTGTGCTAGATTTTCCCTCAAAAACACTTGTGGTCCTCAACACGTGCCCAAACCCCGGTGCTCCTGGCCATGCAGGATGCCTTTGAAGAGACCCCAACATTCAGAGCACAAGTGAGCAAGGCCAGGCTATGGCACTTGCTCTGGGATCCCATTTCCCTCCTACCAGGATCTGGGGGACACAAAGCAGGGCTCAAATTCATGGGACAACAGAAGGTAGGGAAAAGCTGACCTTCAGTCAGTGCTTTGGCTGGAGCTCTTTCACAGGTTCTTTTGCAAAGTGCCCATAGGAGTGTGTGAGGTGCCTGTGGGCTGCAGCTCCCCCGTGGGCTGTGCGAGGTCCCCATGGGCTGCACATGGCTCCACAGGGACATGAAAGAGCCCCATGGAGTTATGCAAGGTCCACACCAGGGTGTGCAGAGTCTCTGTGGGGAAGTGTATGGGCCCCGTGTGGCTCTGTAAAGAACCCACAATGTCTGTATTGTCCTTACAGAGCTCTGCAATGTCCCTGGGGGCTGTGCAAAGACCCCATGGGTCTCCAGCTCAACCTTTCCCCAGCATGACCCAGCCCAGGAGTGCCAGGACACTGGGGCCCTGTGCGGGACGTGGGGAGAATTGAGGGCATTATTTCCCTGTTGCATTTCCCCATGGCAGTTCCTGTGTCTCTTGACTTGTCTCCTCCCAAGAATATGTCCGGGCAGCAGCACGAGGTGCCATGGCTTGTTTCCCCACATCGTTCTAGAACCTGCTATTTTGAGCAGAACCTCATGACTTTTGGGGGCTGGCAGTGCCAGGCCTGGAGTTGGGTTGAATCCCCGTGAAATGGGACAGGCTGAAGCATTGTGGGGATAGCTGCCCCAGCACTGTGGCATGGGTATCCCTGAGCTGGCAGAAATGGGAGGCAAACAGGGCACAGGGAGGGTGCCAGTTTGTTCACTCTCATGCTGTGAGCACCTTCCTGTACCCCTCTCCTGGGGAGGTGGCACCTTGCTGGGTCTCCACAGGCTCACTTGAAGCTGGGAGGTGACAGCAATGCCCTAGACCCCCTGGCACCCCCTGCCCTCCTGAACCTCAGCCCTGCTACACCCAAACCTGGGGCGATGTGGCCCCACACAGCATGGAGGGGGCCCAGACATCCAAGCACTGGGGCAGGGGGTACCCCCACACTGGGCATCCCGGGAACCTACCTTGCTGTGCCTGCGCCCCGGGCGCCTGCCTGCGTCCCCTCACATCGTGGCTCTGCAGCGCTGTGCCTGGTAAAGCCGATTATGCATCGGCTTTACGGCTCTCCTTCTCCCCAGCATCCCCTCCTGCCTCGCTCCAGTGCCTGGCACGGCCCAGGGGCACAGGGGGTCCACTTGGCAGAGTGTGAGGGTCATCCCTATGGTAGGAGCAAACCTTCACTCAGGGGCTCACTCAGGTTCTGCATCCCCCCAGTCCATCCCATCTTGGGGAATGTCTGGTCCCCAAAACCCCAAGAGGAACCTCTGAGTCTCTCTTATCTCAAATTACATCCCCTGTCCAGTCCCTCTCTGGGGGGCTTCTTGCCCAGCTGGCCCAGTTCTTAGCGACCCACCCTTGGGTGATCCAGGGTGTAAGGGGCCACCCTGCTTCCTCCCAATCCATGACAGGTGCTGAGCCCCAGCCCTGTCTGTGGGGTGGAAAGAGATCCCTGAGGGGTCCTTTTGCTGCTGGGGTGCAGCACAGCACCCCCAAATTCCCCTGGACAGCAATGATGACAGCACACAGCATGGGAAGGGTTCAGCTGTATTTTGACTCTGGAAGAAAATACAGGCAGTAATACAGAAGCTTTGCAAGCATGGATACATACATGACCTCCCCAAAATCCACTGGAGTGGGGGGCTTGTCCTGGCACCTTCTCCAGCCTCATCCCTCTGCTGCACTTGAGGTCGGGGGGGCTGCGGGCATTTCCCAATCAAGGCAAAAAGCCAAGACATCTGTCAATGGCTGGATGGACTCTTGCCAAGGGGGAAACTGCACCTACCAGATCCCAAAATCCATCTCACTAGAACAAAAAACCTTCCTAGGTACTTTCCTGGAAAACCAGCTCTGCCCTGGACTGAGCATCTTTTGCTTAATCCCTGAAACAGCTCCTGAGCTCCAGCCACCAGAGACGAGCCTGAATAACTGCAGCCGAGAAAAGCTGGGGTGAACCCTGCTGGATGCAGTGGCTCTCAAAGAGAGGGGCTGGGGGGCCTCACTGGGGCTGAGCTTGCAGGACTGAGGTCCATCACCCCAGCTGTCAAATCCATCTGGTCTCAGGACGCGGCTCCGGTGTGTTCTCACTTCTCCTACTTCATCTCCATTTGATGCCAGGTGGAGTCCAATGGGGTTCCCAGCCTGGCCCCCGCCTCGGCTAAGGCACAACTCGGCTGATTAAAAAACAAGGGAACCCAAAGGGCAAGAGGTGCCTGGGATGGGGAATATGGGGAATACAGTACATAGAGTGCCGGGAGTGCAGGCGGGCAGGGGGCTGAGGAGGGGGCAATGGCCACAGAGAGACATGAGCATCGCCCGCGAGCTGCCAGGAGCCCCCACGCCAGCAACTGCCAGGAATCACAATTCAAAAAGAGAGAAAAAAAGAGAATTTTGGCTTCAGATCCCGAGAAAAAGGGTTGTAAAGGCACTGTGCTCCACTTGAGACAGGACAGCAGCCCCTATGGCACGCAGCTCCAGTGGGTATGGCTGCGCTTCTCCCTGTCCTATGTAAAAAGCTTTGGCAAAAACGGTACAATCTAAGGAGCATTTCAGCTACAAACTCCTCTTGCATGGCTGCTCTGTAAACACAGCTCTTTGCTGTCTTTGGCTAAAGTTCTAAAAAATATTTGAAGCTGAAAAGCTATTTTTTGGTTTGGTTTTTTTATATAGAAATAGATTTTTTCTTTACAAAAAAAAAATCGAAGCATCTTGTAGCACTTTTAATATATATATATATATATAAAATTCCTGCTATAGAAAACAAAACAAAAAAACCCTTGTTTTTTGATATCTTGTTTTTTTAAGGGAAAAAAAAATTCTGTTGCTTTGGGAAAAAAAAAACCCTAGCTGGAGATGGGCAGGAACCACAGGAATCTGCCATGGAATTACATGATGCTGCAGCTCTGCACAGCCTGAGCCTGGGAGGGAGAAAGAAAAAGAAGAGAGTTAAGAAAACTCCAGTGTTACCATCCATTTGCTTTGACTGCAAAGTGTCCAGTGGGATCCTTTGGATACCCACAGTGCCCCTAGGCTCTCCTCCATCCTGGCCTTGTGGTGTGGTAAAGAAATCCTCCCAAGCTGGGATGTTCATAGCTCCAAAATTTGAGAATTACTGGTAGGTGATACATGAGGATTATAATATTGACTGAGAGTATCAATAGAGAATATATTATACATCAATCTAATATATAGATATAATATATATATTAAAGTGCTGAAATATTTACAATTACCAGCCTGAACACTTCTCAGCTTGGAATGAGTGATGTGGAGGGTGGGGAATGCTCTGGGGTCCCAAGGGGGCCAAGCGTAAGATGGAATGTGGCGGGAAGCTGCTATGGCCACATCCTTTTCCAATCCCTCTCAGAATCTCCCATCCCTTATAAACAGGCTTGTGCGAGCCCAAAGATGAAGAGGAAGAGCAGGGAGAAGGAGAGATGGGAGAGGATAAGAACCGCCCCGCACTGCCCTGTTGGGAAAGGACGATGCCAAGACAGGAGGGAGACCCAGCAGCACCAGGACAGCTGGTGGTCCAGTGCCAGGGACTTGACCCAGGGCCTGGGCATGGCACTGACCTGCCTGCGGGGGCTGGAGTTCCCCAGGAGGTAGTTCCTGGACACCAGGCTGTCCCCAAGGCCGATGCCGGAGTCGCCCATGCTGCGGTAGCTGCGGGTGACGGTGACACTGGAGGTGGACGAGCCCGAGGACATGGTGTTGATGCCGGCGTTCTGGGTGCCCGACTTGTCGGCCGGCTGACCACACGTGCCACAGACAACTGTGCGGGAGCGCAGGTTGTATTCACCAGGGTCCCCAGAGCTGCTGCAGCCCTAGACATTGGAAGGGACAGACAACATGACCTCAAGCCCCTGCCAGAACATCCTTCTGCCCTGAGGATGGTGGCAGCACCAGTGTGACCCAGGAGAGCGCTTCACATTAGGCCTTGAAGAGAGCCTGACTCACCTGTACTCTCCATCACGTGGTTTAAAAATAATAAAATAGAATCCTTATTATCGTGTTTCTAATCTCAAGTGACTGGGGCCTGCACGCTGCCAGTGGGTGACCTGCCCTGCTGCCCTGACCTTGCACCCCAAGCTCTTGGCACATGGGAGACACCTAAACTGTGCTCCTGAAAACATCCTCTTCCTCATCACTTCATGAGCTGGCAGCTTTCTGATGGGAAATTTGCTCTTGGAAAGGATTCAGCCTCCAGATGACTGGGCAGTGCTGGCTGCAGAAGCTTGGTTCCTCTGTCCAGGGATAGTCAATATAGAAAAGAATCACAGAATCATGAAATGGTTTGGGTTGGAATGGACTTGAAAACCCATCTCATTTCAGCTTCCTGACATGGGCAGGATATCTTCCACTACACCAGGTTGCTCTAAGGCCCATCCAACCTGGCCTTGAACACTTCCAGGGATCCAGGGGTAACCTGTGCCAGTGATTCACCTCCCTCACAGGTAACAATTTCCTTCCAGTATCCCATCTAACTCTGCCCTCTAACTGTCAGTGGGAAGCCATTCTTCCTTGTCCTCTCACTCCAGGCCCTTGTCCAAAGTCCCTCTCCAGCTGTCTTGGAGTCCCTTTAGGCCCTGGGAGTTGTAAGATCTCCCTGAAGTCCTCTTTTCTCCAGGCTGCCCCCAACTCATCCAGCCTGCCTCCAGAGCAGAGAGACTCCAGCCCTCAGAGCACCTTCATGGCTGCTTCTGGACTTGCTCCAGCAATTCCATGTCCTCCTTGTGCTGGGGGCCCAAGAACTGGACCCTGCACTGCAGCTGGGTCTCACAAGGGCAGAGTAGAGGACAATCCACTAGCTCAATGTGCTGACATCAGTCTTGGCACAGCTCTTCAGATCCATTGAACTCAGAGGGAAGTGGATGATGGATGCCCCATTTTGCTCCTGCAGAGCTCTGGAAATGGTATCCAGAAGATCTTTCACCATCATTGAGGCACGGCTTGGCCATGATGGCACCTCTTGGCACGTGATTCCTGAGGGCCTCTCATGTGCAGGACACACATCCCATGCAGGATGGGCTGGTGGGGGATGCTGGGCTGCAGCCAGGGATGTTTCTTTGGGAGAAGTGGCTGCAGCTCTGCTCCTAGCATGTTGCCTGCTCTCTGCCCACTGCCTGCTCTCTGCCTGCTGCTCCTCCTGGTGCATATTTCAGCTCCATATGGGGAAAGATGGGCTGAGAGGAAGGACAAAGCCACCTCTGGATTTGTTCCAGCACCCTCATGAAGTAGAGAGGACAGAGCAGCTGCTGATGAGAAGTATCGCCCATCAACTTCCCACCATCCTATCCTCCAAGCCAGGCTTGGTACCAGCTCAGCCTCCCTTTGACTCTTCTGGCCCTTTTCGTGGCATGTCCGGGTTCCTTAGGGTTGGAGACAACTTCCAGCAAGGTCTTCAGAGCTTTTATAATGAGCAGCATGCTCCCCCAGATGCCAGAGGTCTGCTGGCTTCTCTCATGCAGTTGTTTCCACAGCAGCTACCCCACTGCCTTCTCCTATATGCCTGATCCCGTGTGATGCTGAGCTCTCTCCCACCCTGACTGAAACTGCACCCCCTCAGACCCCTTGGAACCAGCACCCTACTCACATGGTGATGACGGTGGTGGATGCTCATTTCATCATCGTCCTCATCCTCATCATCGTTGATGATCACAGTGCGGACCAGTTTCCGCATGGCCACCTCCTGTGGGGGACAGGAGATGAGTTGGGAGGTTCAGTGCCAGCCACGCCCTGTGCCCCGTGCTGGAGCTGCCATCGGCTCTCACCTCCCCATTGGAGTTGATGAGGGCAGTGCGCAGGCTGTCCCCGGAGCCCCAGCTGCTCTGGGCTTTCCACACCACATTACTGGGGGGGCTGTGGGTTGCTCCAGCTCCCGAGGCCCAAATCTGGGGAGAAATGCGGGAGAAAAGTGACTTCTCAGGTCTGCAGACTCCACAGTCCAGGGATGGGGGTCTATCACCACAAAAAGCCACACACCAACCAATCGATGTAACCAGTGGCCTGGCAGGATTTAGGATCTTGCCTGGATCCTTCACCAGGCAGTGACTCACCGTGACCACCTGGCCAGCCTTCAGGGTGAACTTCGGGGGGAAGCGGTAGGTAATAGGGGGATCATCTCCATTTTGCCGCTTGATCTGCCAGTTCCCCATCGCCTGGTCCTGTGAGAGAGAGTAGCAACCCTCAGAACTCTGGTTCCTCTCCAACTTGTCCCATTCATATCCTGCCTGCAGGGTGAAGCAGGGCTGAACCTCACCCCAGAGACTCTACAGATCTTCCCGAAGGAAAACTCACCTCGTTGGACTTGTTCCTGAGACGAACAAACTTGCCCTCCAAGTCCACCTCCTCCACGCCAACACGGCCACTGGTCCGGGCATGGTGGGAGAAGCTGGTCCGGCTCTCACTGTCCTCCAGCTTCCGCTTCTTGGAGGAGCCTGGAGTGGATAGGTGGCTTCGGGATGTACCTTTGTGGGATGAAGGGCTGGGGGACAGCCTCAGCCTGGCAGGGGGAGAAGAGAAGATGAAGCCAGTGAGGACGCAAGGGCTGTGACCCACATGGCCCAGAGCTGGGCACAGCATCCTGTACTCACCGCTCCTCCTCGCCCTCCAGCAGCTTGCGGTAGGCGTTGATCTCCATATCCAGAGCCAGCTTGATGTCCAGCAGCTCCTGGTACTCATCCAGCTGCTGCTGCATGCGTGCCCGCATCTCAGCCATCTCCCGCTCCTTGTCGGAGAGCAGGCGCCGGTTGGTCTCGCGTTCCCTCGCCAGAATATCTTCCAGATCGTGCAGCTTCGCTTCCTTGGCAGCCAACTGTGGGGAGGGAAGGTGAAGGTGGGCCACTCCACCTGGGATCATGTCCAGAAGGGGACCATCCCCAGGAGGGGACCATCCCCAGGGCAGGTGTCCCAAGGAACCCTTTGGTCTCAACTCACCTGCTTCTGCAGCTGGCTGACTTCTGAGGAGAGGTTGTCAATGCGGATACGGGTCTGCTGCAGCTCCTCATGGGCAGCACCCACCATGTTGCTGTTCCTCTCAGCTGACTGTTTGGCATTCTCCAGCTGCAGGACAGGACAGGGGGATCAGCATCTCAGTACCCACAGCCCACCCGTGCTCTTTGGGGCTGGAGGAAGAGAAGAGTGGCGTGGGGAGGCTGCTCACCTTTGCCCCGTAGGTTTTCTCCAGTTCCTCCTTGTAAAGCCTGATCTGGGCTTCGTGCTGGCTCCGCAGCTCCTGCAGGGCCTCAGAGAGCTTGCTCTCAAACTCCCGCTGCCGCCCGTTGTCGATCTCCACCAGCCGGGTTTCGTGGCGCCGCTTGGTCTCCCGCAGCTCCTGGGGACAGGTCGGGGGACACTGTGTCACCTCAGGGAGGGGACACAACACACGTAGTGGCAGTTATCGCAAGTGATCCCAGCCCCACTGCAGCGCATCACAGCTCACCTCACTGTAAATGTTCTTCTGGAATTCAAGCTCTTCCTTCAGAGTCTGCAGCCGGTTCTCAGCATCCACACGGCGCAGCATCTCATCCTGCAGCTGCTTCTTAGCTTCGTTCAAGGCACTTTCCAGCTGGCAGGGAATTGAGAAGGACCATCACAGTAGGCTCTGGGCACTGCACCTGGCATAGCTGGGGACTCACAACCCAAATGCATCTGCCCTACAGCCCCTGGCATAGCGGGGACCTGGCAGCTCCCAGGTAAAGGGGTTAAAAGGGATCCCTGGGTCAGCTGGAGACAGAGCTGCCACTGCTCACCTTGGCCACCTGTCCCCTCAGGTCCCGCACTTCAGTTTCCAGATTCCTCTTCTCACCCAGGGCCGTGGAGAGTGCAGCCTCCTTGGAATTAAGCAAAGCTTCCACATCCTTAAGGCGTGCCTGGGCAGTCAGCAGGTCCCCTTCCTTCTTGGCATTCCTGCAGGGCAAAGGGTGGCACAGGTGAGTAGCACGGCAAGAATAATTACAGTCATCAGGAAATTATGGAATTGTTTGGTTCACAGGGACCTTAAAGCACATCTAGTTCCACTCTCTGCCATGGGCAGGGATATCTTCCACTAGACCAGGTTGCTCCAAGCCCCATCCAACCTGGCCTTGAACACTTCCAGGGATCCAGGGGCAGCCACAGCTTCTCTGGGCAACCTGCCAGGGCCTCACCACCCTCAAAGGGAAGATTTTTTTCCCAATATCCTATCTAACCCTGCCCCCTGGCAGGGGGAAGACATTCCCCTTGTCCTGTCACTCCAGACCCTTGTCTGAAGTCCCTCTCAAAGTTCTGGAGTCCCTCTAAGTACTGGAAGGGACTCTAAGGTCTTGTCAAGCTTCTCATCCACCAAAACCTCCAAGTTCTTCTCCACAGGGCAGTTCTCAGAAAAGCCTGTGCACTGTACCCCAAGCACAAAGAGTGTCACACCTGCCCCCCTTTGATCACTCTCAGAAGGGCTGCACCACTGTCCCTAACAAGCACCCACCAAGAGGACCAGCATGTCCCAGCCACCTGACACACCCAGCCCTAGTCTGGATACCGGAAAGCAGGAAGGGCTGGGAATGACTGGCAGAGCAGGAGGAATCTCAGGGTGCAGTGTGCAATGTGCACACCCATGGCATGGCTGCATTGCAAGAGACCAGTGCTGACGAGTCTGGGGACGGAGTGGCACCATGTGGCATGGTGGGACACAGGGGAGTACGGTGGGACATCTGGAGCGTGTTGTGGTGTGGCACAATATGGTACAGCACGACATGGATCTGCACTACGAGGTGCAGCAGAGTCCACCATGGCATGATACAGTCAGATGTGCTGTAGCGTGGCTCAGCACAGCTTGGCATCGTGTGACATGGGGCTGGACAGTGGATTAGCAACTGGGGGAGGAGCTGAAACTGCCCCATAGCCAGTGTTGCCCACCTGAGGTGGCCAGGCAGAGGAGCCTGTGGCACCCTGCCAGTGCCAAGAGTTCGATGCCTCTCCTGGAGTGGACAGGGAGCACCAGGTGATGAGCGGGGGCTAGGGGCTGCCTGTGGCTGTGCCTCGCCGTGAGCTCAGCTGTTTTTCAGTGGGTGCAGAGCTGTGGTGCCTCAGCGCCCCCCAGTCCGACCTCTGGCATCACCATCCACACTCCTGCACTGCCCCCCTGTCTTTTCCAGCCCTCTGACAGCAGGTCAAAGCCACTCCGCCCAGACCCACCGTGTGACTAGGGAATCTGATCTGACTGCACCACCAAAACACAGCCTGGAGCTATTTTGGTAAGTCCTATAAAAAGAAAAGACTCAACGGGCCCCCCAGCAGCCGCCAACCCGGGGTGGGATTGTCACCCCACCTCCCTCAACACGGGGTGTGGGACCGGCAGGGGCGGAACGCGGCCGCTCTCCGGGAGCCCCTGGGCGAGCAGCGGCCGCGGTCCGGCAGCGCGGAGCGTTCCGCGGCCAAGGAGGGCGCACCCGCACCGTGACACGGCCGCTCACAAACACCGGGGAGCGGCTGCGGCACCGCCGGCACTCAGCCCATCCCGGAGCACGATCCAAACCCCCAGGAATGGGACCCAGGACCTGGAGGGACGGCGCTCCCAGACGTGCAGATGCGGGATGTCAGAAGCTCCTGGACTGCCCAGCAGCAGGTTTTCCTGCATTTCTTTCTGCCTCCTGACCCTAGCCAGCATGGAGAAGTTATTCTGTTACTTTGCAGACCAAAGCAAAGATTTCAAAATCCCAGGCTACTGTTTTTAAGTGCAAACCTCACGTCAAATCCCAGGATGTTACATGTTAAAAGAGCAGGAATTCCACTTAAAGACAGTTTAAAAAAAACCCCAATTCCTACATGTACAGTAACGAAATTCAGAATCACTTAAAAGTGCTGCTGTCAGGAAAAGTAGAGCCCAAGAGCCTCTGGGAATGCAGGAGCAGCTTGCAGACTTTTTCTTGGAAGTGAGTGAAGATCTATCTTCTGCCTTTCTTTCAATTTCTGAAAGCTCCTTTCCCAGCCCAAAAACACTCTTTTCGTGCTGTAAAAGGCTCAGTATAACATGTTGGATCTGTAATGAATTCTGTAATGTTTCTGTGGTTGGATTTTCATAGTATTTGGGGCTCTCAGGTAAGAGGGTCTTAATGATATGCATAGAGTATGATTTCATAGTCCATAAATTCCATAAAATAGCCTCTTTTATGTCTAAATAGCATTTAAGCAGTCTAGAGAATTTGGAATTTAGCCCACAGTGGAATAACTGAGCAAGAAATGCCGCTGGCCCCCCTTTTCCATGGAACCACAGTCTCGCTTGCTGGAACTGCTGCTGGAGCTCTGTGCTGGGTCCTTCCTGTTCAACCCACTCCTTTTGTGCCAGTGACTCACAGGACAAGAATGCCAGCTGGGAGCAGATCCGAGACTCCAAGGCTCACTGCAGCCAGCATTTGAGGCTGAGTTTTCCCATCTGGTCCTGGCTCATCCCAGCAGCCAGCGTGGCCACCCCAGCACTGCCGGCAGGGTCCTGTCCTGTCGCTCCCGATGGAGTGAACTGCCGTGTGACTCCAGGAAGAGCTCGTCCCTGGTGTTTTGCTCCTGCTCTTTGCTTGCTGTGTTGGCTGTGGAGGTTTGGGTACAGCTGGAGCAACATCAGCTCTTCAGGATGGGGTTCTAGCATGACCTGGATCCTATGACTCTTTCAAGGGACAGCAGTTCAATTGATAAGTGACAAAGGAGGGAAAACTGCTGATGGTTACACTTGTGTCTGCAGCAGATTTACCCTCTCCAGGGACCAGAAGTATACCGGGTTCTGGGCATCAATGTCTGGAAAGCCCCACAGTAAATCCCAGATGATTCAAGGACAAATCCTTTTTCCTTAGAAGCCTCCTGTGCTCAACTCTGGATTCCACTGTGAGGAGCAGAGCCAGAAGCTTGGAGCTTACCAGCAATGGGGCTGAGTTAGGAGTAGTTCTGCCAGATGGAGAAGGGTGAGACATATCCTCTCCTGTTCTCTGCTCTGGGGGGTCCAGTGTCAGCAGAATTCAGCTCCCTGGGACCTGAGCACCTCCCCCCATATTCCTTCAGAACACCCCCTGACCCCAAAAGTGGCAGCAGCCTCTGGATAAGGTATCAGCACAGAGGTGAGTCCTCTCTGGCCTTGAGGACCCCCAGCCCACTGCTTCACGCCAGCCATGTTGATCCCAGCTCCAGCCCAGCCAAGGTTTGAGTTTTTCCTTCTCCTGCCCTCAGGTCCTGCTTTTATTCCTGGGAAGCTTCACAGGCTCCAGCTGGTGCTGGGCTAAAAATAAAAACTTCCATGGCAGCTGTGGCAGCTCACTCCCACTTCCCTGGAGAGGAGAACAGAGACAGACCTTCCTCCTCCTCCCCAGAGGGTTTCACTGGCCTCTCCATCCTGCCTGGTAGAGCCTCCAAGATCCCAAATTCCACAGTAAAAAGGGAAGCAGAGATTCATTCTGGAGGGCTAGGTGCCTCCAAATCCCACAGGATTTGATCCCCTGTGCTGCGAGAGCCATGGGTAAAAACAATCCAAGAGGAGAAAAAACAACAGAGGCATCAAATCCTCAAGAAACAAATGTCTCAAGAGAAAAGATGGAGGGAAAAGGGGCCTCAAGACATTTTATTTTTAGCTTTTAAAAGCAGGAAGATGGAAAAAAAAAAAAAAAGATTGAATATTACAGCTGAGCTGCCAGAAAATCCAAATGTTAATGGGAAGTTGGATCTGCTCTGGCTGTGCTCAGCACAGACAGACGTGAGGCTGCGAAGTTGACACAATGGATTCAGAGAGGGCTCAGGGACAGCCCTGCAGAGCAGCATCTGCTACTGCTCCCCCCATTCTGCCCCAAAATCCCAGCCAGGAAACCTGGCAGGTCTGGGCTCTCCCTCTGGAAAAGTCAAGACAGGACAAAGTCATCAGAGCTTGTTGGAACAGCTCCAGGCATGAGCCCATCAGGCTGCTGGAAAAATGCCAACCTTCTCTGAGATGCCAGAGCCCACTCAATGCATTTTTAGGAAACACTCTTTGGCTTCCCTCTCCACTCCTAATCCCCACAAGTGTTCCTGAAGCTTGGGCACCACTGGGCTTCATACACTGGAAGAGGACCAATGAGTGGGATGGAGCTCATAGAGGCGCAGGCGTTCCCCTCCTTCCCTGCCTCTAAATTGCAGTTGCCCTACCCTGGAAAAGGTGCCAACTCAGGGAACTTTCGGCTCCTGCCCCATCCATAAATCTTTATGGACATCTGCAAATCCTCCGAGACTGCAGGTGTTAGTCCCACCTGGCTGCCAGGGGCCACAGCTGCCTGCTCCTGGCCATGCAGGCTCAGAACGCCATCCCAGAAAAGGCTTTGACACATTTACAGCTTGGGAACCCAAGGCAGGAGTGTCAGTGTGTGCTCATGGAAGTCTCAGACAGCTGGGAGGACCCAGGAAACCTGCTGTGCCCCACCTTGGGCAGGCTGCTCTCTATGGTGCTGCCTCCAGTACCAGGGATCTGTTCCAGGTTCACCACACGTATCCCAGTGATCACTCCCCCATCCCAGAGATCATCACCCCATTGTAGGGATTGTTCTCCAGTCCCAGGGGTTGTTTCCCCATCAAGGATTGTTCCGCCAGGGCCCCACAGGACAAGCAGCAGGGACAGCAGGAGGAGAGGCGGACCTGGAAAACCTCTGCAGTGGGGTGATGGGAATGTGGCAAAGCAGCTTCTCCCAGCTTCTGACTCATCTGTGCCACAGCTCCTCTGCCAAATCACCAGGATAAACACGGGCTGGTCTCCTAGCAGGGGAGCTGGAAATAGCCAGCATGATGTATAGCGAGGACAACGCCTGCACGGAGCCGGCATCCTGTTGGGCACCAGACCCCTGCCAGAGGCAGCTGGGGATGCTAGCACCAGCTGGGTTCACAGATGCATGGAAACAGCTTCCACCTCTGGCATCAGTGGTGCCAAAGGCCTTTCCTGGTGCCAGGGTCAGTGCTGGCCCTGCCACATGCTCCTGATACACTCACGACATGCTCATCTATGGGGCTGAGGGGCTTGTCCAGTTCCACGGGGCCCCCACGGAGCAAAAACAGCTCACTGCCATCTCCCAAGAGCTGGGCTTCCCCTCCTGGAATTGGATCTGGCCTTTCCTTGCACCCTTAAAATGAACCAAAACTGCTGCTTCATTGGGAACCAGGAAAAAGCCTTTAATGGGGAGGCAAACGGACACCCTTGTCTAGGATTCCCCAAATCCAAGATGCTCCTATCCCTCCATAGCTCCCATCACCAGAAACACTGCTGGGAGCTGTGGGTGCACACAGACTCGAGTGTCATGGAACCTGACCACACTGATACTGACACTGCCAGGAATCAGCCATGCACATCCCCTCTGAAGGAGCTTTTCTCCTCCTGGATGCACCAGAGCAAAGACCTGTCACCATTCAGCCTCTCCTCTCACCATGGGAGAAGCACTTCAGCTTCAGCAGGATCACAATCAACAACCACGCGCTGCTTAAGAGCTCATTTAAAAAGGTACATTTCTGAGAATAGATAGTGTATTAATTGTTTAGAATTAACAATGTTGCAGCTCAGAGCTGGCTGGGGAGCCCCAGCATTGCTCACTCCCTGTCCAGGCTGTCACGCCAGCTGGTGACTCATCCCAGCCTCCAGCAGCACTTGGAATGGAAATCCCAAGTCACCAACTGACACTGCTGTTTGGGCTGAGACCCCCATAGTAACAGGATAGTCTGTGGTTTTCCAGGGTGGATGGCACTACTAGAGGGGTTTCAGAGCTGGAAAAGGGGGTTTGGCCCTTTTGCCATGTGGCAGTCATCAGGGGAACGGGAAGGACCTGTTTTTTCACAGGCCACGTTGTGTTTTTGGGGAGGTTTGTATCAGGCATAAATCTGTGTGTCTGCACAGACAAAGGGCAGGACTTGTCCTCCATGGACAAGTGTCCCAGCTTGGAGTATGCATCACAACACTCTAGCAGGTCTGCCAGTGCCTGGCTGCCTGGGAGACCCCCTGCCACCTGTGGGACCCCATTTGCTGCCTGCAGGACTCCCTGTTACCACAGAATTTCTTTTCCCAGCTGCCTGGGAAAAGCTTTTCCAGAGTGCAGCAAGTCCCAGGAGACAGATGCAAAGAGGATGCAAAGTGCAAGGAGGATCAGCCACTGGAGTCCCCAGTGCCGAGAGCACACGGAGACCAGCGAAATGAGGGCAGGATTTCCCTATGGGGAATGTCTGCTACCAAACCCTGGGTTACCCAAAACAAGCCTCCAGGCTGGGGTGACATGCAAAGTGCTACCAGTTGAAACTTGATTTAGTAAACCTGGCCCAGTCCCAGGTCTGTTACCAGAGCTGGCCCTGAAGAGCTCGGGTATTTGTCCACATGGCAATGGGAAAACCTGGCCAGTGTCTGTGCAGATCCACAGGGGATGAGCTGAGCCCAGTGTTTCCAGAATGAGGCCAGTTCCTTGCTTGAAAAAACTGCATTTTCCATTGAAAAAAGTCACCAAACACTTGAACAGGCTGCCCAGGGCAGTAGTGGAGTTGCCCACTTCCTGGAGAGATTTAACACACATGTACATGTGGCATTTGGAGGCACGGTTTAGCGATGGCCTTGGCAGAGCTGGGGGAACTTGATGATCTTGGAGGGCTTTTCCAACCTAAACTATTATGTGATTCTATCTCTCTGTACACCTGAACATCTCAACTGCTCAGAACACCAGGATCAAACTGGTCAACCCCATGTGCAGCCTAGGCTTGGCACAACCCAAACCCATCTGTTCTAAACATGCCAGCCTGCCTTTTCCTGCCTTCCCATGAAATCTTGAATTGGGTTATCTAGAAGACACTTGATGGCCTGGAATTGAACTATCCTAAGTATCGATTAAAGCAATAATACCCTTTATCAAGAAAAAGAAGCTTGCTAAAAATAGCTTGGAATTGAGCTGGAAAGAGGATTTTTTTAGACATAACTCAAATATGTCAATACACCACCTTCCACTCTGCTCAATTCCATCTTCTGAGGGCAAGATTTCAGTAAGAGAGACACAAGAAAAAAAGCTTTGAGATCATGGAATATCCTGAGTTGGAAGGGACCCCCAAGGATAATCAATTTCAACTCCTGCACAGGGCAGCCCCAAAAATCCCACCATGTGCTTGAGGGCATTGTCAGCTTGTTTTCCCAATCCAGAATTTGCTAACAGTTTGCAATGTTGTCTATTGCTGACTAAAGCCAAAGCCTTTGGGAAGAGAAGGGAAGAAGGAAATTCCAAATCTTCGTGGCACTACTCTGAACACTCACCATTTTAACAAGTCAGTTTTGTAAAATTTATATAGTTAAATTATGTATAAAGTAATGACAAATTAAAAATTAAGCTTTGGACTGGATGAAATTTAAGCTTTGCCTTTGAACCTTGACTATCTTACTCCACAGCAAAAGCCAATTTTTGAATAATTGGGCTAAAACTTAATGGGAAAGTTGTGGGTTTGTTTGTTTTCTCCACCTAGAACAGCTGTGTTGCCCCAAAACACTCCACTTCAATACATCCTTCTCCGGATGAACGAGAAATTCTGAGCCCATAAACCACTATCTCAAAGGATGAAGACAAAGCAGAGATTCCCGGTGTTTCCCTGGGAGATTGGGCATGGTGGGAGCCTTACAAAGGGAGTTAAAAACAGGGAGATGAGTCACTTGTATTAGTCATGTCTTCAGAACCAGGAGCATTGGGAGAAAAGGCTGTAAGCTCGTGTTTTGCTAGGAACTGGTGACACAGCCAGGATGTGGAGCAGGGAAGCAATCCCAGCCCTAGGAGTAAGGAAACATACTGCTACTGTGCAGATGTGGCTGCAACTCCCCCCTCCTCTGCTCACACACGCAGCTCCTGAGCCCAGAGGAGTGATGGGAAGGGATAAGGAGGTTGCTCTGTACCTGCTGCATCCCGATCCACAATGGAAACCAGGTCTCTGTGCAAGGCAGGACAAGGCAGAAAGGAGCCAAAAAGAGGCAAAAACAGGGGACGAGTTCAAGGCCTCCTTTTTCTCGTCAGAAGTAGCATTAGCTCACCCCGTTTTTCATAAATTGGGTACGCAAAGCCGTCAGCCAGCAACATTTGCTTAAGAAACAAAGCAGGGGATTGTTGGATCCAGATGCCACACATATTCCTGGAAACAAAAGGGCTTGCTATCCCGGCCCCAGCAGTGCAGATAAAGGCAGACAAGGTGTTTACACTGCCACAAGGTCTGTTTGCGTGTGGTGGTGGCAGCGAAGCTGGCGAAGGCTGTGCTGGGGCCGCCGATGTTGAGTCACTGCAGGCACCAGGAGCTCCAGCTGCTGCTCAGGTGGCTGTGGGAATGGGTATGGATAGAATGCCATCGGGAAAACACAGCTCAGCACAGGGATGAGCAGCAATCAAGGTGAATACCTACGTTTTGCTGTGCTGTGCCATGTGCAGAGCTGCCAGCACACCTCTGCCCACTTTCCCTGCCAGCCTGCACTGTGCCGGGATGGAGCCCAGACCTGCTTGGCATGTGGGCAGGAAATAAGCATTTCCCCAGAGTGAAGACTGCAGATGTGGCATCCCTAGAAAGCACAATTTAGCCCCAATTGCTGCTTGCACAGAACTGCCTGTGAACAGAACCACCATGAGACAGTCCAGCCTCCCCTCCATCTCCCTCCTGTTCAGCCTCGCCTGCCAACAACACACTCACCACCAGGCAAACCCCAGTCCGGTGGCTTTTTGCACTGGAACTGCAGAGCTGAGGCTGGGTTGCACAAAGCAGAGTCTCTGTCCTGAAAGGGGGACCTGACAGCCACCCAAACAGCAAAGCACAATGCCCAGGGGTGAAGCTGCTCTCCTCAGTGCTCCCCTTCTGCGCTAAAGCCCACGGCACGCAGGATCAACTTAGAAAACTCCCCCACTTTCTCCCAGTGTAGCCTGGTGCCCCACAGGGGAGCATCCTCACACCCCACGGATGCTGCCAGGCTATCTGCCATCATGCCAGGAAGGAAGGGGCAGAGCGTGGCTGCCGGACTGGCGGGGGCCCCCCTAAGCATGGCCCCATGGTGCCGCACCCTGCTCCAGCCCAGAGACACATGGCTGAGCATGACTCATCTCCTCGCTCTGCCAGGGCTGATCCAGAGCCCTTCCCCAGCCACAGCGAGCCCACTGCACTGCAAGGAGAGGGGGACACACGGCAGCAGTGGGGCAGTTGGCCACCCCTCAGTGCTGATGAGCACTGAGGCCAAGTTTCCTTTGGGCCACCACCCCTTCTGAAGGCCACATTACACATCCACACCAAGAACTTGGATTTTTTTTTTGGGCTCATGTGACTCAGATGGGATTTTAAGGAGAAACCACATCCTTAAGCTGTTAATAAATAAAAACACCAACAAACTGAAAGTTCTGAGCTCCAGTTGAGCACTGCAGTGTGGAGATGCCAAGCTCTGCCCGACCAGGGTGGTGGCACTGGACTGGATGGCAGGAGGACGTGTGTGTGGAAAGCAGCAGTCAGAGCAAGTGGCTGGAGACGGCTTTTGTGCAAGAGGGAGGGAGAAACCTCTGCTATCAGAACCTTGCTCCTACAGAGGTGCTTCTGAGCCACTCACAGCCCCAACACAAAAATTCAACAGCTTCAGAAGAGCTCATGTTTGTTTCTACCCTGGCTCCACCATGTCTCCACAGGGACAAGGCGCCAATGCCTGCAATGGTGCAACCCCTTAATTAAGAAAGGTACAATACAGGCAGGGCAGCACCCACCTTGTGCACTGTGTGCTGGGGAACTTTGTCCCTGCTGCTGTTGCAATTCCTAGCTCTAATAACCATGGAAGGCAGAAATACAGCACTGGCTGCAGCTTGGAGGACACTCCAAGCCAAGGGCACCTTCACCTTCACCGGGAAAAGGTAATTGGTTTATGACAGAGAATATGAAATGTTGACTCAGCCTCACCAGGAACGGAGGTGTCCCAACCCCAGCTGGGTTTTGTGGTATTTCTGTGGGCTGAGTTCAATGCACTTCATTAACCAACTTCCACACCCTTTGGCTTTCCCCAGCACCCACAGCCCTGGATCACACCATGGTTCATGGACATGCTGTGACATCCTGCATATACAGGAACAAGGGGAAATGAATATATTTTATTATACTCTTATCAAGGACATGGAGTAACTGGGCAAAGCAGAATAGCTTTAAAGTGAGAGGACAGATTTAGATGAGGTGTTAGGAAGAAACTCTTCTCTGTGGGGGTGGTGAGGCCCTGGCATAGCTTGCTCAGCGAAGCTGTGGCTGCCTTATCCCTGGAAGGATAGGGCTTCTCCTGGGTAGCCAAGAGCCTGGCTGTCACACAGGTGTTTCTGCAGTCAGGGCTGCAGCTGCCACTGCACCAGGTGGGGCTGGGGGACTGTGCCAACCCCCACAGTTGTTCAGCTTCACACTAGGGATATTCAACCCTGGGCAGGGAGGGGAAAGGAGCAGAGGCAGGTGGGCACCCAGCCCTGACACCATGCTGTCTGATGGCAGCTGTCAACAGAGAAAGATTTTACACGGCACCAACCTCAGCTGTTTGGGAACGTGCTGAGCTGGTCACAAAGGAACAGGCTCAGCTAACAAACTCACAAAGAGCAGGATGGCGAAACAGGTAATGCAGGCAGTGGTGGGACAGTGGAAGGTGATTCTCATCAGCTCATCCTGAACCCACTGGGCTGACACTTCACGGGGAATCCTCCGTGACAGCCCTAATTTTTCCAGGACCAGAGAGAGAACTCTGGTGACTTCCTCCTTTCCCGGTTGCCAGCAGCACAAAAGGAAACTGCACTTCCCAAAGGGCATAAATTCAGCAGAATATGGAGCTGGCAGCTGCCCCACATGTCCCACCCTGGCTGTGCCACCCTCTCTGTCTGCATCCCTGAGCACCACACTGGGAACAGCTCCCTGTCCTCTGGGCTCCAGAGTTTGAGTGTTGATGGGATTCAGACAAGTGAAGTGACACATGCAAGGCTGAGAAACACTTGTGGCAGCATTTGGGATCAGGGCAGGCTGGGGTTGTCAGGGATGGATACCCTCCCACAACAAATGCAGCCCTGACTCTCTTTGCAATAATTTCTCTTTAATCCCTAGCTTTAAGGATAAAGTCCTTAATTTACCAGAATGGATCCTATCATCCTAAATATATATAAGGCAACAGGATTTCCTCTCACTCCCCTCATCACTGGCAAAAGTGAGGGGATGAGCTGTGGCTGGAAGACACCAGAAAACACAGCAAAGGGAGCAAGGTCACAAATCAGAAGTGCTGGAGCACGTTTCACTGCCACAAGTTTTCCTGGAAGAAGAGGGGTTGGATGTTTGCACAGGCGAGAATTCCTCTCCACTGGGAACAGCTAATGAAAACCCTCACCTCAAAGAAACGTTTTGCCATGGAGTCCTCCAGCCCTGCAGTGTGCCAGGAGGGCCAGCATGCCCCGCTGTCCCAAGCTGCTGGCCACAGATTTCAAGGGACAACCAATGTGTCCACAGGGCTGGAGATTCAGGGTGGCATGTTTAAGAGGGTCCCAGAGGTCTGGATCAGCCCAGCTCTGTGTTCACGACTCCCCCAAAGTATCCCCAGCTGCACAAGCTGCTCTTTGTTTGCTCTGAAAGGGCAAAGTCTCCTCCCAGCCAAAGCATTCCCTCCCTGGCAGGGATTCCATGAGGCAGACGGGGGTGAAATCCAGGAGCCTGAGGTTTCACCCCACGCAAAATGTTCCAGCACAAGCTCATCGCTGCTGAAGGAAGTATGTTCCCGCCCCCACTGGCAGTACTGAGCCCTAATTCTTTTTCCTCCCTTTTTTCAACTAAACAGGTTTCGTTTACCTGCTCCTGCCTGGAGGGTCATTGCTGAACAAAGCATAGGAAAAAACTCCCTTGGGCTGGGGAAGGGTTGTGGAGTTCACCTCCTGGCACCCCACTGCTGCCTCCCTTGCTCTGCCCTTGGATAAGCTTCCTCCCTCCGCAACATTTGGGAAATAGAAGATTTGTCCTCATTAGGGGCAGGGATGAGATCTGGACTGCGGGAGGAAGAGACGCTGCCAAGGCACTGGCTTAATCAGGTTAGGGGCTGCAATTCAGGAAGGCATTGCTCATCAGCCATGGTACTAACAAGGACTGATTCCAGCCCTGGAGAAGGGAGCTGGTCACTGTATGGCTACCACATGGCCACTACATGCCCATGGAGTAGGAACTGAATTCTTCAGGGGGCCTCTCCTGGGACTGAAGGTGCCCATGGCCTGTATTCTACACCCCTGTGTCCCCAGACTGGGGCTTGCACTGACAAATGTCTCCCACTTGTGGGATGGGATGAACTCTCATGGAGCAAGGCAAGGGCTGTGGCTCTGTTCACCCTGTGAGTCAGAAGACAGCTTAAGGACAGGGGACAATGGGCAGGACCAAGTACAGAGCATCACTCCAGCCTCTGGTGCCAAGCTGGAATCCAGGCATCCTCCAAGGAGGGGGCAAAAGCTTGAGGACACCAGGGAGAGGAGCATTTCAGACTAGTCCTGTCTCTACCCATGGCCTGGGAGGGGATGATGCTGGTGTTGCCAGCACCTCTGAGTCACCAACCACCCTCACCACACCCTCTGCTTTGCCTGAAGCGTGGCTATGGCATAGCCAGAGGGCATCCAGAGCTGGGGACAGGTGGCACCAGGACAAGCAGGATTGCCCAGAGGGGTCCCTTTGCATGGGGACCCTCAGCCCTGTGCAGCCTGATACTGGTTGTGCCCCAGGACAAGAGCCAGGTGGGCACTTTGGGAAATCCCTCCTGGATCACTACTGGAAGCAACCAAACAGGGAGTGGGAAGATCCCACTGGGAACCTCCACAGGAGAAGAGCAGTTGGCCAGGAACAGAGGGGTGGCAGCCCAGGCCTTCTCAGACTCTCCTCCACCCATGCAGCTCTTGCACACATGCATTGGTACTGGTTAGACTGGTCTGCTGTTTGCACAGCTTGTCCCCCTCCAGTCAGCACTTCTTCCCCCATCACCCCCAACAGAGCACCCAGCACCCGGGACCGTGTCACATCCAGACACGTCATGCCCTGGCATCCCGGCCCCCCACCCTCCCTCTGTGCTGGCGAGACAACCCCTGCATCGGGCAATGGCGATGCTGTTGGTGCTGATAACGCGGCGCTGGGTGCCTGCCCTGCGGGAGATACCCGGCGCTTCCCCAGGGCTTGATGGGCACAGCGAGGGGTGCAGAGGGCCGCCAGTTACTTATTAGCCAAAGTCTCATTGTGTCAAGGACAGCGAAGTGGCCCCAGACCAGGTGTTGACCCAAGGGCTCAGGGTGAGCGGGGAGAGCCGGCAGAGCAGGCACATCCCTGCCCAGCTGTATGGCAGGGAGTAGAACAGCGTCTGAACAGGGCCCTCCTAATCCCCTCGACAGTTCTGACCCCGCCGCAGGACTGGGCTCCTGGCTGCCCCATTCCTCATGCCCCAAAGATTCGGGACACGTCAGTCAAACTGAGCCCAAGGAGCAGAATCGCAGCTCAGCAGCTGATTGTGCTGCTCTCTGAGCAGCCCTGCCGCATCGAGCAGGTCCCCAGGGAAACAAGATGAGCTGCAGCTTCCTTGCAAGGCTTTTGGGGGTTAGAAAGCAGCCCTCATACCGTGCCCTAGGAAGAGGGGACAAGCCAGAGGCAGGAATGAACAGCAACGACTTCCCCCGCATCTCCGCTCTTCCATCTCACCGACCGTGACTCAGAGATGACTCAACACGGAAACACCCCTGTCCCCCGGAGCCCCGCGCACCAACTGCTCTCCAAAACCCACCGAAACCCATCTCTCAAGCACAAGCTGCTCTTTGGGAACCCCCGCGAGTCATAGCACTTTTTCAGATTTGTTGGCGCCCGGGAACAAGCACAGAAGCTCCCGGAGCGCAGCCCATTGCAGGGAAAAATTCCACATCCGTTTTCCACACGGCCGGCTCGGCAGCGCAGCCAACTCCCCTTCAGCCACTGCTGCGGGCCGGGCATTTTTTCCAGCCCTCGAAAGATCGTGGCCAAGATAGTTCTGGGTCTGCATAAGGCAGAAAAAGCCTTTAGACAGCTCAGCTCCTCCTCTCACCAGCATCCGGATCCTTGGGATCCGGGAGCAGGGATCTGGCGAGCAGCAAACCGCCTTATCCGAGGACGAAGCTGCAGCAGCACACGGGAAATACAAAGCTAAATATAACACCATATGGCTTTCAGAGACGGCTGTAACAGGCAGCACAGTCCCTCCCTCCCAGGTAGAATATTTATGGCATCTAGTAAGGAAGTTAATTTTAGCCTCATTTGGTACAGGCTCAAAACGAGGCGTCCAGTAGTATAAGAGGCAAAACATCAAATGGAGGGGGCTGTCCCGCCACTGCCCAGCCCGGATCCGGCTGTGAGCCGAAGCTGATGACGGAAAGAGATCTGCTGGCTTCTTCCGTGGAGCGGGATTCGGGGAACTGAGCGCTACAGGGACACATCCCGACACTGCACGGGCTGGCAGAGCCCGGGGGAAGCCCAGCCGCCACTGCTTGGCCAGCAGTGACATTGGCCAGGGAGCCCCGTGTCCTCAGGGGACCTGTGCTAGTAACCGGTGACAGCCCTGGGGAGGGCAGAGGTACCCAATGGCAGCAGGGAGGGGTCCATGAGGGGGGCATTTCTGAAGGCAGGGAGGGGAAAAAAACGAACGCTATGGGAAGCGGCCAGAGGAATTCGTGCCTCAGTGCGGACTGGGAGCACATCACCCAGAGACAGCCGATGGGAGGGGGACGAGTGCTGTCCACACACTGCTTTCCCCAAAACCAGGGACCCCACAGAGTGCCACAGCTTGGCACAGGGAGGGTTAAGGCACACAAAACCTGGAGCAGGTTCTTTAACCGGTGCCAAACACAGCAAAGGAAAATAGGACGAGCAGGCGAAATCTGTAGGCAGGACAGAGCCAGCTGGCTGGCACCGCTTCCCGGGCTGTGCCAGAGCGTGTTTAGGAATAGCTCCAGCATGACGAAGGCAGAGGGGCCGCCAGCCCGGCGCTTGCAGCCCGCATAGCATAGACCCTGCCGGGGGCCCAGGGCATGTCTGCTCAGCCCCAGCCCCAAATGTCCCCAGCTCTGCTCCCAAATCCCCGCTCCAAGGGCATCCCGACCAAAGATGGCGCTTGGAAGGAGAGCAGGAACGACGAGAGAGCTTCTCCCTTCTTTCGGTCCCTACCACAGACACTCCAGCCCCGGCCAGGCCACGGATTTTTCCTATCTCTCCCTGCCTCCTCCAGGTCGCTTCTTCCTCCCTCCCGGCTCCCTGCCAAGCATGACGACAGCACCTATCCCGCTGCAGTCTCCCCCATCCCCAGGGCACTCACCGGGCTTTCAGCTCCTTGTGCTCCTCTCGGACTTTACTGAGCTCTAACTGCAGCCGAGCTCTCTCCTTGGCCACCGAATCCAAGGTCTTGCGGGCATCTGCCAGCTCCGACTCGTAGGCAGCCTTGATGCCCGAGACCTCGCGGCTCACCACCTCCTCGGACTCCGTGATGCGGAGGCGCAGGCCGGCGTTCTCCAGCTCCAGCGAGCGCACCTTGTCGATGTACACGGCCAAGCGGTCATTGAGCTCCTGCAGGTCCTCCTTCTCCTGCAGGCGGGTGATGCGTGTAGGAGACAAGGGGGTCCCCGAAGCCCCGCTGCGGGTGCTCCTTTTCTGCGAAGGCGTCGCCATGGGGTCCGGCGTTGAGGCGAAGGGCACGGTTCAGGGCACAGTGCGACGTCCCACCCCACCCGCCCAGCTGTCGCGGCAGCTCCTGATGGCTGAGTGACTTGCTTATATCCCAGCTGGGCTGTTCACTGGGAGGAGGAGCTGCGAGGCGGCGGCGGGTGGAGTTATCCAAAACCTGGGTGGAGACAACTCGCATCAGTTCCAGCCCTTCCTTAGGAAAGGCTGGGAAAATATCTCTGGGTAATAGGGCCTCGGGAGGGCGTCTCTGGGGACGCAGTCCGGGGTAACCCCCTTCCACGCCCTTTTCTAGGGCGATTCCTCCGACAGAGCCTGGATTGCAGACTGGGGGGACTTGGCCAGGGAAAAGGGCACCCTGAGAGGGGCTACAATGAGGGGGTGCAGCCAGGCACCCCCAGGACCCTTGGGCTGAGCACCTCCAGGACATTGCTGCCCCACAGGACACGACAGGCAGAATCTCAGCAGCTGACACCCGGGTGTGAGCGGGTCCTGGCACACCCTGAACGCAGGAGCTACAGGCTGCACAGGACCCTGGGGTACCTGAAACTCTGCGGTCCAGGGACCCAAATACAGTCCCAGGTTATCCAAAACATCCCGGTCTGGGTTCCCCTGAATTCTGAGGCATCCCACACAAAGAGCTCTGGGGAACCAAAGAATGTCCCCACCTCCCTACCCACTTCCCTGCCTAGTTCTCTGAGCACTGGTTGTCCCCATTTCCCAGCTCTCCTCAGTGCCAGCTGCGCCAGTTTGTAACTCCCCAAATTCTGAGCACCAGTTGAGCCCCCACCCCAATTCCCTGTTCTCCTGCCTCCTGACCCTCTCCAGTCCCACTCAACCACCTTTCCAGTATCGACAGCTCCCAGCGGGGGTGATTCCCAGTTCTCCCAGCAGATGCGGGGTGTTCTGTCTCCCTCGAAGTGCTGCCGAGACTCGGGCAGCTCGTGATTTCCAGATCTGCCAAACGCTTCCAGGCATTCCCAGTGCTACCGCAGAGAGGGTGTCCCCGCCTTGGACTTCTCCCCCCTCCCTGCAGGAGGGAGCCAAACCCTCCTGTGTGTGAGAAATGGGAATAAAATTACAACGTGAATGGAAAAGCAACTCTTTTACACCCTAGAAATGAGGGGTGGGCAGGCTCCTGGGGGGTCCAGCTTCCTCCTTGTGAATTCCTGCTTGGAAAGCTGGGCTCTGCAGCAAGGAAAATTGGGAAAGCAGCTGCACCTCGCAGCCGGGGACACTGGCGAGAGCCGGAGCACCCTAAAGCACAGCCTCCCCCAATCATTCCCTGCGAACAGAGGGGTCCAAGGTCAAAGGCACCTCGAGCAGCCTCCCGAGCCACGGCCTCCCGGCTTCCCCTGTCCGTGCTGCAATCCAAGCTCAATTTGCTTCTCAGCTCAGGGAGCGCCGCAGAGCCCCAGGCAGGCTGAGAATGACTCACACAGCAACGGAGCAACACACGCAAACACGAAGAGCACACACAGGACACACGTGTGTGTGCCCTCTCCGTCAATCATTAAACCGCTGGCGGCTGCTCAGACTCGGCTGCCGGTGCATGGCAGCGGGGCAGGGAAGGGACCCCGGCAACAATCTAGGGTCCAACTTTCAAAAGGCAACAAACAGTTCGATGCCGGGAAATCTGCCCCAGGGCCACGTCAAAGACGGGAGAGGAAAGGGGGGGGAGGGGAAAGTGAGGGACTGAGGACGGTGTCAGCTGGGCACAGCCCTCCTGGCACTGTCAAGTCGAGGAGTTGGGATTCCCCCTCCTTCCCCCCCAACCCCTCTCGGCCTCGCTATATCCCCTTCCCCACCCCAGCTTGCACCCTCTCTCTGCATGGAGAAGCCTCCGTGTGTACTGCTGGCAGGGGTTATTGTACCACCACCCACCCAGCACTCGTCTCCCTTCGTCTCCAGGGGGGGGTCTGCTCTTCTTCATCCCACTCCTTTGTTCAGTTCCACACAAATTCCTCCGTTCCTGCCTCCTTGCCTGTCCCGGGATGTCTTTCCTTCCCCACACCTTTCCTTCCTCCTCCCTTGTGCATAGCCCCTTCCCTGGCGGGGGGCCACCGCAGCCCTGGGAACCCCCGTGCGTGTCATACACCAAGGCAGGCAGAGCAGGCAGGACCCTGTGAGCAGGGAGCAGTCAGGGATGGTGGCCACGGGCCCCCGAAGGCCGCCCGGCAGAGCGGAAGGCGGGCGCGGCGGCGCTCGCTGCTGCCAAGGCGCGCAGCACTGTGGGACGCACGGAGCCTCCCGCCCCTGCGCGCCTCTGGTTTGGTTTGTTTTGTTTTGTTTTGTTTCAAACAGTGACCCTTGGGTGGGAGCGAAAGGCCGTTTCGCCCGAGGGTGCTACCTCAGCAGGAGGTGCCTGCCAGGGTCCAGGGCATCAGCGGGGGCACACGCCAGAGCATTTCCAGGGTCACGAACGGCGGGGTTAAAGCTTCCTTGCCTTAATATGGGAAACGGCATCCAGGGTAAAGGCAGGGAGGGACCAGCTTGGCAACAGCTGGAAATCACAGCTAAGGGTCACTGGCACAATCTGTCGTGGATCTGGCACTCCTGGCACCTCCTGGCTCCTCATGCTTCCCGCAAAGCTCCTGCTGTGAACGGGACCCCAGCTCAGTATCCCACACTTCACTGCCTGGGGGGTCAAATCGCGGGCTCCCTTTGGCTAGGCAAGCAGGACAAGACGGGGGACCTGGGGGACCCTACTTGCTCTGGAGCCTGCAGGAGTTGTTGGCAGCCTGGAGTGAAAAACCCCCAGAGAGGGTCAGACTTCAGCTCCTTTGCAATAGTTGCTCCACACACAGCTGCCTTGGGACAGGGTGGACTGTGCTGGCCCCACACTGCTCCTCTGCAAACCCCCATCTCCTGGACACGGACAGCTCCATGATGCGCCGCTTCCCCACCAGCCCCCAGGGGCAGGAGCATCCCAATTCAAAACGGGGACGGGGAGCCCACCACTAGCACAGCCCTGAGCTGGTCCTCGCCTCTGGCAAAGAGACGCTTGGCACTTGCGCAAGGCAGGAGGGCTTAACTCAAACCAGATGAGCCAGGAGGACTGGCTGTGCTCCACAGCTCTGGCACAGGCACAGCGCTGTGCTTCAACCCACAAACATGGATTTCTCCAGGTTCTGTGGGCGCCAAGGGAACTCGAGGTGCAGAACGCTGCTGCAGAGTAATGGACAGATGTGGGACAATGCACGGACAGGAGTCTGGGGCTTGAGGAAGAGAGGGTCTCAGCAGAGGTTGTATCTTACTCGCATGACTCAGAAGGCAGAAGGCAGCCACATCCCTGGAATTTCAACGCGCTTCCTGCTCTATAGACTCCAAAAACGCGCCCAGTTTTAGGGCCTGTAATTGATACAATTTCGTGATACAAATTACATGTGGGCAGTGATGAAACTCAGTTTAGGAGCAACAAGAGGATCTGCAACTCCAGGGACCCCCACTCCCTGGCTACTCCACATGGAGGGGTGCAGGAAGGGGATGAGCCATGGGATCAGGCAGTGTCCCTGGGGAGACCCCTGTAGGCTGCTTTTCTGACAGCTTTTCAGGTCTTTTAGGCTCTTTGCAAGGACCCTGGGGTTCACTTCCTAGATTGCACAGCTTTTGGTATCTGATTTCACAGGTGCAGAGCAACCCAGGGCTGAGCCACCCCTGTCTCCCAGACACCTCCCTAGTTCTCTCTTCAGCCAATGTACTCCCCTCAATCCTGCTTCCAGTACAGGGCCATTGCTCCTTCCAGGCCATACACACCGCATCTCCAAGTGGAGCTTTTCCCCTTTAAATCCATTCTTCTGGCCAAGGGGCCATCCTTAGCCCTACACCTCCATCCACCTCACTACCAGGAGGAGAAGATCCCAGCCTCAAAATTTTTTCCCATCTGATCCCAGAAAGCTGAAAGTTGCTGGGTTGGATGCATGCAGCAATCCGCATCCCTTGTAACCCTGGTTAAGTGACACACCCAAGTATGAAGAGACAGATGATGGTACAGGCAGGAACGGGACATAGAGAAGGGTGAATGTATTTAAACTGAAAAAGGGAAGGTTTAGAGGAGATGTTGGGAAGAAATTGTTCCCTGTGAGTGTAGTGAGGCATTAGCAGGAGCTACCCAGAGGAGCTGTGGCTGCTGCATCCCTGGAAGTCTTCAAGGCCAGGTTGGATGGGGCTTAGAACAAATTGAGATAGTGGAAGGTGTCCCTGTCCATGGCACGGGGTGGAATGAGATGGGTTTTAAGATTCCTTTCAATCCAAAAGAGCCTGTGATTCCATGATCTCCCCATCCAGCATCCTCACCCATCACATAATGCCATGCATCGTGCTGACCTCAAGACCCAGCTGCAATGGGCTTCCAGTTCCCCCATCCAACAATCTGTGCACATAAGGGGGTTGGGGTGTGTGCATAGAGGAGTTTTAATTAGCTAATAATCTTTAATAGGGTTTAATTGCCTTGTTATAAAAGGTAATTACAGCAATACATCAATTAGAGCTGTAAAATTAATAGATTTACCAGTTGTATTTATTGAGGAGCTGTGACTGGCAGCGTGCAGCAGCCAGGGCAGCACTGGTGGTTCTGCTCTGATATGCAATAGTGGGAAGGAGAGCAACCACCAAGCCTCTCTGGCATGGATCCTGCCCCTCCACCCAGGACAATCTGAGAATCATCAGCACCAGCAGACTGCCCCACGACCAGCAGCCAAGCAGAGCAGATGGATAGACAGGCCAAATGGGAATATGGGGCTCTGTAGGTGCAGGCTCATGCTCATGGTGTCCCCAACAAGTCCCTTGGAGACACTGGAACAAGTCACCTCTGCTCTGCTGGAGATCCTGAGACGGGAACAGCTCTGTCTGCATGTGCTGGGGCAGATGTCTGACCACACCAACGGCTATGGAGATGCCAGTGTCCCTCCACATTCTCATGCTTCACTTTCAGGAGAAAAGCCATTCCCATAATCCAGTCTCTGAATCTCTCTTTAGAAGATAGCAGGGACTCATGGGTGCAGTTGCAGAGATGGAAGCCCACCCACACTGCCAGGCAGAGGGGAGTGTACTCTGGGGTGTGCAGCTTGCTCCAAGCTCTCCCAGAGTCTCCCAAACCCCAAGCACGGGTGCTGCGGTCAGACTGCCAAGAGGCAAGTGGTGACCCAACGGAAAATGCATCTCATGGCTTCCCATGAGCCTTCCCAAAGGGAGGGCTTTAAAGGAAAAGCTGTTCTGGTGCCGTGTTGCTTTGTGGCTCCATTATTCAGTTCATGGGTTAAGTACATAGGGAATGAGGGATGAAACACTGAGCCCTCCTACCCTTTTTTCAGCTTTGCTGATCCTTCTATCGAGCAGGATCAGCCTATTTTCCATAAAGTCAGTAGACCACACAAACATCTGCTCAAAATATCCCATTTCACTGAAAGTAGTGCTTCTGAATATAAGATTCCAAACAAGCCAGTTTCCTGGTCCCCATGGCCCCCAGTGCTGTGGGGTTGGGGTCACACTCACATTCTCATGACCAGTTTTCCCGAAGCAGTGAGCTTGGTGCCTGCAGGAAAAGCCAAAAGACAATGGGCTGGCACGAGACCAGGCCAGTGTCGGGCAGAGGCAATCGGGGCTCACACACAGACACCAGCCTGGGATGTGCCCCACTAAATGCCACCTTGTAACAGCCCCCAAACCCACAGTTACTGGTGGGACCCTGGCTCACCCTCATCAGTTTTGAGGGAGGACTCAAAGGGGTTAAAAATCCAGACACTTGGGGCAAATTAGAGGAACCTCAGTACAGCTGGAAATTAGTCTTTGCTTCCCACACTGCAGCAGCAATCTCAGCCACAGAGAGAGCTGGGGATCTACAGCAGTTGGTGCTCTCTGTGGGTACACAGTGCCTCAAGGCAAAGCAGGGACTGGAGGGTTCACAAATAAACCAGCAGAGCTGCCTTCAGTAATTCCTGCCCACTCTCACCGTTTGTGCCAGAAAAGGTGTAAAGCAGCAATGTCCCTTAGGAGATTGCCAGGCAGGGATAGGATGTCCCTTGGGATATTCCCAGGTAGGGATGAGCTGGTCAATGCAGGGGCTGGGGACACTTCTGGAGCCCCCAGCCAGTCTCGTGCCATTGTCTTTCCAGTCTGTGGCATGGCTAGGGATGCCAGGACAGGGATGTGGTTTGCAGGGCCGTGGACATTTTCCTCTCACAGTCTGTGCCAGCTCACCCTGGCATGCAGAACACCGGAGCCGCTGAGTCCCAGCAGGTCTGGCAGCCAGCACCACGGGCAGAATGCGGACCTGCCTGCCCTTATCCCGGGCCAGAGAAATCCCTGGCTGTCAGCGGGGCGGCAGCTCACCAGTTTCCTTACAAGGCAGTGGAGGTTCCGAGGGGATGTTTGTGCAGAATAGAGCTGGGGAGGATCCAAGCCATTGGGAGGGCTTAACCCTCCCCACTGCCACACTGAAGGTGGATAAAAGCCGTCCTGCCTCCAGGGCTCACCACAGCCCTGCTGAACTTGCCCAGCATCCTCCAGGATGCCAGTCCAGCCCCAAATCTGGCCTGAGGGCCCAAGTGCCTGGGGTGGCAGGGCTCCCGGCACCTTCACTCTACCCCAGGGGAAGCCCCAGGATGGGTGCCTTCTGATGTAAGAAACTGCATCCTGGGGCTGCTGCTGCTCCTGCAGTAAAACATCCTCATGCTCAAGGGTCTCCACTATTTGCGGCTTTAAGGATCCCACAAGAAAAATAATCTCCAAGAGCAGCTTCAAGATGAACTATTCCCACCTCTAGAGTGACGTTTTGCCCATGTGCACAATGTCTGGCTCTGCTTCTCTGCTCCAGCTGCAGGGATTAAAGCTCACCTTCAACTGGGGGCTGTAGTGGAGAGCAGCCCCCAGGCCTGGCTCCCTCATTCCTGCTGCCTTGGGTAAGGGATGGGAATGGGGACAAGGCACATGAGCTAGGAAAAACACCTGGATTCCCACATTGGTTGTGCAGATATTCACATCCATTTTCACTGCCTTTAAAAGGCAGAAAGGGGGAGAGGCCTTGGCATATTCCTCCTGGGATTCTTGATGCAGAGGGGACAGAGCAGACACACTCCATGTTTCCAAACAGCATCCCATCTCCCCAGCAGTCTTCATGCTGTTCCAGTTCCTCAGCTGGTGCCACCTCCTCTGTCTTTGGCAGCTCCTCAGGGAAGAGGCCATGTCTGCACTTGTCTGTGACCAGCTGGGAGCAGAGCGGATGGACCATTCCACACTGGCAAAATCAAGCCCCAGCAAATCCAGCTATCGGCATCTTGAGTTGTTCTTATGCCAGAGATGTTTTATAAACTCACTGCTCCTCCGAACCCAGCATCTTATCCCTGTTTTTTCCTGTGACTACCCTGGATCTGACATCAATGAACACCTCAGTGTCAGCACATCCTGCCAGAAACACCCCAGACATTTTCTCATATAAAATATGGCATTAGCTTATTTCAGCTCAGAATGTCAGGGACACAGAAGTCTCCATTCTTCCATTCTTTCCTTCCAAATCTGTCTCCTTCACTGCTGCAGAGGCAACTCCGAGCAATATTAACAAGCTCAGAGAGCAGGATTCCATGGGAAAAACAACAGAATTATAGAATATCCTTAGCTGGAAGGTACCTACAAGGATCATGAGTCCAACTCCTGGCCCTCCGCAGACAGCCCAACAATCCCACCCTGTGCCTGGTAGCATTGTCCAAATACTCCTGGAGCCCTGGCAGCCTTGGGGCTGTGCCCATTCCCTGGGGAGCCTGGGCATTGCCTGACCACCCTCTGGGGGAAGAACCTTTTCCTGATATCCAGCCTGACCCACACCTGGTGCAGCTCCAGCCATTCCCTCAGTGAATTCTCTCCCTGTCCCAAGGCTCATGCTCCCTAAGGAATCAGTGTGTTGAACATCTCCTGGCTCCTCTGCAGCAGAAGAGCTGCTCAGAGCAGCCAGATCTCAATGCTGGGGCTGCAGCCTCTGGGGAGGGAACCTGCACTGCCAGGCACTGAGGGATGCCAGCCCAGGGCATGGGCTGTGGGGGCTGCTGAGCACCTTTCCTCCTCTCCACACTCCGTATTTCCTGGAGATGAACCACCACTGCCTGTATTTCATCAGCAGGAAAAGCTGCATGGGGCAAACCCTGACAGTGTGTCCACAGCCTCTTCCATTCATTTCCATCCATAGTGCTTTCTGCAACAGGGCTGTTTCCCTGCTATTCACTACACTTCTCCCTCCTGGCTCCCTCAGTGTTGCCACAGGGGTGGAGGGCAGCAGGATGCGGCTGGTTGGCTTTACCACATTTAGTGATCCAAAAAGCCAAAAAAAAAAAAAAATTCGCACTCAAAATAGTACAAAACCCAAGCACTGGGAGAGTCCCTCAGATTAAAGGAGAAAACGAAAATTAGTTCAGTCGTAGAAATTAGAGCAGCAAATTGCACAAAGCTAGAGTCAGAGCACAGTGCAGAGGAGGATGTGGGACTCATTATCACCCCTGCACAGGTAGAACAGCTCTGAGGCTGCCCTCATCCAAGCTGGTAGGTAGAAGTCTTTTATCAAAGCAGGGTGAACAAATCTGCCCCGTGGAGAAAGCTCTGGATGTTAGCTCTGGGGAAGGGCCAAAATGTCCTCAGGGAGACCCCGAGCTGTGGGGGGTGGTTTGCAGGGGCAATCCAGGTCTGGCAGCACGGGACAAAGCCAGAGCAACTCCATGGCCGAGGCTTACCTGTGCTGGCCATTGCAGCTGCTCTGCAGCATCCCCAGGCTAGTGGGCAGAGGAGCACTGGGAGTTTTCTTAATGGGGTTTGGCAGTAGAGGCTGGAGATAAGCAGATTAACATCAAAGGAAAAATATGATAAAAAAGTGCTTTATCCCAGTTTGTCCCAGGCAGGAGAGGCCAAGTGGCCAAACAGGCGCTCCCTGCCTCACCATGAATCACACTGGTGACGAAGTCAGTGACGGGCTGTTTGTTTGCCTGTTGCCAAGGGCCCTGTGGCTGCTGGTTGGGATCTGTGAGCCCTGTGGTTCAGCCACTCTTTCAAGAGGGTTTGGGATAGGGAAGCTGGGGGATCCCTGCTGTGATCTGAGGGCAGAGCTGAGACCACAGGGTGGGGTTGGACTGGGCAGATGGAGCTGTGGTACCAGGAAAAGGACTGTGCTGGCTAGAAACCCCAATTGCTCCAGAGAGCAGTAGGATGGAGGCTGTGGGGGCCAGTGGCAGCAGAAGCAAAGGGTGCTGTGACACACCAGCCCCAAGAACCACTATACAAGGGGCGCTGGAGGATAGATCCTACTGGGAATGACTCATGGACAATCAGAAAACACCCTTGGCTCCAGTGACTAAGACAGAGAGAACCAAACTGCCTTCCTGTTCCATTCTGGAGGTGAGTTCTTTCTACTTTCTCCACTTCTACCTTTTGCCCTTCTCTGTGCAAAGCCTGGCCTTACTCACGGGATGCTCAGATCTGCCTGGTCTGCAGTGCTCAGCCGAAGTGCTAAAACATCCCCTGACCCTCCTGTGAGGTTTGGGGTCTTTAGAGCTCATCTGTCAATAATGCAGAGGTCCATGCCTCAGATTCTCCATTTGCCTGGTTGGGTTCAGCACATTCTTCTATTTTTCCATTCTTCCATTACTGTCTTAACACCTGGAGGTTTGCCTGCATAGAGATGGTCTCTTCCAGCACAGAGAATCTCAGCATCACAGACTGATGGGGCAGCAGGAACCTTAAAGTCCACCTCCTTCCACCCACCTGCCATGGGCAGTGACACCTTCCATTGGACCAGGTTGCTCAAAGCCGTCCAAGCTTGAATACTTCCAGGGATGTGGCAGCCACAGCTTCTCTGGGCAACCTGTGCTGGTGCCTCACCACCCTCACGGGGAAGAATTTCTTCCTAATATCTAATCTAAACATACTCTTTTAAAGTTTAAAGCCATTTCCATTTGTCCTCTTTCCATGATCCCTGCTCCCACTGCCTGTCCATTTCCTTCTTGCCCTTCCAGTTCACCAGCAGGTCTCCACTCAGCCATGCCAGTCTCTTGTCTTCCTTTCCTGATTTCTTACTCATGTGAATTGAGAGTTCTTGCACTCTAAGGAAAGAGTCCTTAAAGACCTGCTAACTCTGTTCTGTCTCCTTGTCCCTAAGGGCAGTTTCTTAGGGGTCCCATTGGCCAACTCCTTGAACAGCTTTCCATTTGCTTTCCTAAAATTCAGGGTCCAGTCCTAACTTGAATCTTTGCCTGTCCCACATCTCTCAGGGCTGTGAATGCCACTGGAGCGTGGTCACTTCAGTCCAGGCTGCCTCCAGTCTTGATGTCGCTGATGAGCTCACTTGTGTTGGTGATCAACAGGTCCCATGATATATCCTCTCTGGCAGGATTTCCATACATGGCCCCTTGCAAAGCCAAGCCCTGCTCTCATATGAGGATGCTGGAAATTACCATAATGCAAATAAAGTCATGCATTATTAATGTTATACAGCATCATCCACACTGCAGGCTCTGCACAATCCTCTGCTCTGTCAAAGGATAAAAGGAGAAGGGTGATGAGGCCCTGGCACAGGCTGCTGAGAGAAACTGTGGATGCCCCATCCCTGGAATTGTTCAAGGCCAGGTTGGATAGGGCTTGGAGTGACCTGGGATAGTGGAAAGTGTCCCCCCCCATGGCAGCATGGTGGAAGATGGGCTTTAAAGTCTCCTCCAGCCGCAACCACTCTGTGATTCTGTAACCCCCGGGGTCTGACCAGTCGTATGGTTTTGCTGTGACACACAGCTGGGCCCATCCTGGTTCCCCTCCCCGGGCAGTGAGAGACCAGCCCAAGGGGCAGTCCCCGTGGGACTGCATCAGCAAAGACACAGCACCAAACCCTCTCTCACCTGCGGACCCGCACCCCCAGACGCGCGGCCAAGGAGAGCCTCCAGCCCCCGGAGGTGATGCCAAGGTCATTCCGCTTGTGCCCTGCAGCTGGGTGGCCCGGCCGGCCGGGGGCCAAGGTTCAGCTGAGCACAGCCTGAGTCTTAGCAGGAAACAGGAGGGATCGGCAGCTCCATCTCGCGTCTGACGCCCGCAGTACAGAGTGGGGAGCGCAGCCCCGGGACAGCGCTCCTTGCCCCGCGTCCCGGCGGGTGGGCTCGAGGGGCTGCCCTAACCCACGGTCATCCTCACTCTGTGGCTCCTGAAGGAGGCTGAGACTCAGGACGGAGGTGTCAGTAGGCTCTGCGTCGTCCCAGCCTGGAGACTAGGAGCGGCGTGGGGATTGATTATCTGGCTGCCATCCAGAGCTCTCAGGCTCCCAGCAGCCCAGGGGCACCGACTCGCTGTCCAGTGCCACCCTCTCCACAGACCCCCTGCTCTAGCCGCAGAGCAAGTGGTACCAAAAGCACAAGCACAGATTCATTTTACAGTCACGGGGCCAAAGCTGAGAGACTGCTTCTCTTTAGGGGAAGCAAAGCTGGGAGTAAATGGTCCCGAGCTCCCAAACCAGGCTGGCGTCTTCCCAAGGAGATGAGGAGAGAAGCCATCGCTCGCCAGGGTCTACACTGCCGGCAGCACTTATCCCTGAGGCACCGAACACCCCGTGTAGTGGGAACATCCCCTTGACATTGACGCTGGTGGGGGAAGGAACAACCATGTCCTAACCCAGCAGTGGAAGAGCAGTGGCAGCACAGCCTATGCCTCCCTCAACCACCCCACGCTCACCCGGTTCTCCCTCTAGGCTTTTGTCAACAGAGAGAGGGGAAAAAGGTTCCCTGGCAGCAGATAGTCCCGATGAGCCAGCCAGGAGACAGGACATGGTGCCAACAGCATTGCTGGGCGGAAGCAGGAATCAGAAACCAGCTGCAGCTCCCGCACAAGCGAGCAAATGCGGTGCCACCGAAGAGCAGGTGGGACGGGGCTGGAGATGAGCACAGCTCCCTGAGCAGGAGACCACTGAAGCAGGACACACTGTCCATTGAAGATGTGAGATGAAAGTGATAGCTCCTGCATCCCAGCCTCTCTGCACAGAACATGCTGGACACATAGCCAGGCTCCTGGCTCTCTGCTTCTGGGACGGATCCACAGTTCTTCCTGCTTCCCAGTGCCTTTCCAGCCCGGCTCCACAGCCCTGGCACCCTCCCCTGAGCAGAAAACACCCCTCTTGCTCTTGCCGGCACATCACTGGTGCCGGGATCTCATTGCTCCCACAGCAGAGCGCCAAGTGATCCGGATGGGAACAGTTGCAGGCTGAGCTGCAGGTGTTGGGCTGATGGCAGCACCTGCCACTGCTTGGGGAGCTGGCAGGGCAACGCCAAGGCTGCTCCAGTTTCCAGAAACAAGATCTCCAGGGAGGCTGCTGGCCCAAGTACCAACTGGCAGATATGGCAAGCCGGGCAGTGGGGACGGCCTGCTGCTCTGCTGCACTGCGACCTGCCTGCCACAGGACCATCACCTTCTGAGCATCCCAAAGGACCATGGGGGAGAGGAATGAATACAGGGATTTTGGTGTTGTTTCAGCCAGCTTGTCTCCAGCATCTGCCTGCTGGTACTGGCTCTGTGGCTGCTCCAAGGAAAGGAACAGGCCAGGCATGGCCCAAGGTGCCCACTGCATCTCCTGACAACCGGGTCAGTAACAGGGTCCCATGCATCCTGGAAGGGCAGGGCCTCAGACAGCTGCAGGTGGGGGGAAGGGGGGCGGTGTCTTTGCCCAAATGCTGAATTCTTGGCTTGTGCAAGAAACTCCTCCCTGCACTCACCCACCCATTCCAAGGCAAATCCAAGATGGAATTTGAGGCAGGAGCAGGGTAAAACCTGGGATCAGCATTGCTGCCCTGTGTGCTACCCCTTCTCCTAACTCACAGTCTCCTCCTTTGGCATGGCACAGGGACAGGGTGACACTGTCCTGAGCCACCTCCCTGCCTCCGAGATGCTGGAACTAAGATGGGGCTGTGGAAGGCTCAGGAATTACCCCCCAGTCCCCTTTCCCTTTCCCTCCTGGCTGTGACCACGCGACAAACCCAGAGCTCCCGTGCATTAGGCACTGCCCTGTGCCCCACGGGTGGCCGGGACTCAGGGAGATCCCGAGCAGCAGATGTTCCCACAGCCAAGGCAATGCCGGCATTTTGGGAAGCATGCAAGCAGTCTGCAGCTCACGCTTCCATTTACACCGCTTGGATGGCCCTTTGCTGCTTACCGAGGATCCGGCCCTTTGGCAGGCTCCGAAATGATCCCGAGCTCCCCTGCTTTGTTTTTAAATCAAATCCATCTGGCCTCGACCACGGATTGTTGTTATTCGAGATCTCTCTCTTAGAGGAGCTGGGATTAGCTCCGGGCATGGGGGATTCTCCCTCCCTCCCTCTCTCCCACCGCTCCCAACCCTCCTGCCTCTCTCTTTTGTGTTTCTCCACTTCTCGAGGATCAGGAGGAGGCGCGGGCGCGTCCGGCAGCTTTTGTGCAGCGCGGAGCTGGCGGCACGGGTGTCCCCGCAGGACCGCAGTGCCACCGCGCTTCCCGTGGGTCTCATGCGGACATACCTGCACCCCACCTGCTCACATCAGGGCAGCTAGGACCCCCAACCCTGGAAATGCCACAGCTGGCACGGGGCGGGGGTGACAGTGACATGAAGCTTTGTCCCAGCCATCTGCCACCCCCATTTTTGACCCCAAGCAGCCGAAACGCTGCCGGGAGTTGCTCTCCCAGGGACGTGCAGGGCTGAACAGGGTAATCTCCTCTCCCAGCGCCACAGAACTCACGGCCCCAGGAGAGCAGGGTGAACTGGAATGATGTGGGATGTGCTACTGTGGAGCAAGTGTGTTTAGCTTTATAGCAAGCGCCCTGAGTGCTGCTGCTTGCCCGGCTGTCACTGCTGGTGCGAAGCTGGCTGCAGCTTCCAAGCCCCCGTTGAGGAGCTCCTGGATCGAGGCTTTGGCTGGAACCTTCATGAAGACGATGAATTTCCACTGCTCTGACAACAGAAAGCAGTGGGCAAATGAATTGGTGATGATCTGCCAGCAGGAGGGAGAGGCAGGGCACCCAGCCTGTGCGGGGATGTGTGTCTGCTCCTGGTGCAACCCTTGGGGCCACCTGGACCAGCAGGGATAAGGTGACAGCATGTCTGGCTCCAGCTCTCCGGGGACTCCTTTAGGATGTGCAGATGGAGCTGTGGTCCCCATGGGCTCTCCAGTGCTGGGCCCTGTGTTCTGGCTGCCAGCAATTAGTGTTGCAGCTTGTTTTGGAGCGATCACTGGGTGCGGGTTCTCCCTGAGCAGTGCTGAGGCTCAGAACATGCCCTGACAGACTGCTCCTGGCTGAGCTTGACCTTGGCCTCTTGCATCTTCCCTGCTGTAAACTTCTCTCACAAGGACATGCAGGTACCTCCACCACCAACAGGGTACATGGCCCCAGCAAATGACACCTCCAGCCCCTCGGCTGTCAGAGGGACATGATGGGTCAGAGGCCAACTTTAAACATGGGTTCTGTGTTTAAACTCCTTTACTGTGAAAATCTACAAAGCAGCGTGGACGTGTTACCTTCCCAGCCTTGGCAAAGCCTTCAACACACCCCAGAAGAGTCAGCACCAATCCCTTCATTTCTCTTTCACCATGAGGATACCTGTACCAGAGCCTGTAGACAGCCTGAGACTGGGAAGTGGCACTTGAGCATCCTGGATGGTCCTTTTTCCTTGGAACCATTGTGGCAACTGCCAAGGCTCAGAGCTTCCCTGCATGCCAGCAGCAGCCCCCAACTCACTGCAGACCTCTTTGGGATTTGGCATCCTGCAGCCAGGTCTGTTGGACTTCTGCCTGGCCTCCTGGTCCTTCTGCAGCTGACTGGAAAACATAAAAGGAAACAAAGTGCTTTGTGAGGGAGCGCTGGAGTCCAGGTAATCAGCAATGTGGGAATTAACAGTAGCACCTTCACTCCTGGGTTACACAGAGGTACAAACATTACCACACCTGCTCTGCTCTTTTGGGGCATCTGCAGCATTTAGGCACAAAGTCTGCATCCTGCAGGAACTTTTTAATTGCACAAGAGACTCTCCAGTGACAGAGATGGTGCTCTCATCTTTCCTGCATGGCCTTGCTGGTACCATCCCCTCAGGGACAAAAGCACAGCCTCCTCCATCATCCAGCTCTTCAGTGGGCTGCCAGCCCATTGGGGAAGAGATGGGAATGTGTCCACTTGATGTGCCTGAAAAGCAGCACACATCTCCCTGTTGCTACGGAAACACTGCTTTTAAAGCAAATTAATAATAATAATTAACATGATCTATTAAATAACAGTAATAAAAGCTTTAGTAATGACTTGTAATTGGTAAAGCACTTGGAATAATATATGCTCACCCCACGACCTGCTCCCAGCGCAGGAACTGGAGCTGGGGGCAGCATCTCCCACCTGCAGGGGAGTCCTGGGTGAGGGCGAGTGCCCTCTGCCTTCAGTACCGTACAGGCAGGAGCTTAGTGGGATTCAGTGAGGGATCAGACTTTTATCTGGATAATGAGGATGTCTAGACTGATAAGAAGAAGGGGCAAATTGGCTCAGGGCTTGATTCTGCCTTGCCACGTGCTTAGTGCAGCAGCACGCTGTGGTGCCCAGGCAAAACTGGGGTGGGTTGACACCAGAAGTCTACATTAGGCTAGACAAAGACCTTGTTCCTCCCAGTTTTTAAATCTAGAAATCAGAGTACTTCCAGGACTGTTAACCCCTAGGAGGCAGAGGTGAAGAGAACTCTAAGAAATTTCTAATGTGCTCAAATTCAGCTTGGAGAAGAGAAGGCTCCAAGGAGACCTTAGAGCCGCTTCCAACACCTAAAGGAGACTCCAACAGAGTTGGAGAGGGACTTTGGACAATGGTATGAAGGGACAGGACAAGAGGGAATGACTTCCCACTGCTAGAGAGCAGGGTTAGATGGGATATTGGGAGGAAATTTTTCCCCGTGAGGGAGGTGAGGCCCTGGCACAGGTTGCCCAGAGAAGCTGTGGCTGTCCCTGGATCCCTGCAAGTGTTCAAGGCCAGGTTGGACAGGGCGTGGAGCAACCTGGTCTAGTGGAAGATGTCCCTGCCCATGGCAGGGGCTGGGACTGGATGATCTTTAAGTTCCCTTGAAACTTGGTTTCAGCCAAGGGCATGGGGCAGCCACAGCTTCTCTGGGTCCCTCCGCTCTGACTCTCAGACATCAGGTCCTTGTGTCCCACTCATTAACCTACACCACCAAGAACAGTGTCCAGAGCAGAGCAGTGCAAGGCTGTCACCAGAGCCATGATAAAACACACTCTTTTCAAGCTGTGAGATGCTTCCAAAAGGATCCAGAATTGCAGAGAGAAAATAAATGCAAAGACCTGACAGTGTCACCAGCTTGTTTGTGCCCAAAGTCCCTGTGCTGACAAGGTCTTCCCTGCATGGCAGAGCAAGGACCTGCCCTCTCAGAATTGCTCAGCATTCCCGCAGGAGCCTGCCCAACAGGCAGAGCCAGGAGGTGAATGCCTGGGAAAATCTGGCCTTGGTTTATGTGCCTGCATGAGACTGAACTATTTGGAAAAGCAGGTTCCCACTGTCCCTGCTGTGTCCTGGAGAGGCATTAACCATCCTTGGACTGGCATAAGCAAGTGTAAAACATCTAAAAAGTGCTGAGATGTGTTTGTTAGAATTTTCCCAACAAGATCTGACATCCAGACTGCCGGGCCATGCAGGATGCCGGAGCAGCATTAGGATTGCAACACATCTGCGTGGCTCAGGCTCCATCCCATCCCGAGCACCCGGCAGCAACTTCCACCATGAGTCTAAAATTAGCACCGACAGGAAGAGCTCTGGAGCACGACAGGGTGATTAGAGCCTCCTTGGAAAGGAGGCATCACCTGCAACGTAATGACTTTCCTCATCTCTGTCAAAATGTGCAACAACCGTTGTGGAATATGATGGGGGAAAGTGAGGCAGTGAGACAGGGGAAGGTATTTCTGCACAAAATTGGAGTGATAGCACTTGTCCAGAGGAGAAAAAACAGGATGCTGGCTCTCTTGACTATGCCCTGCACCTGCTGCATGACTTTGATGAAATTGCTTAGAAAGACACAAAAGACTTAGGGATCATGCATGTCAGCTCCACCTGAAATTTCTAAACAGCAAGAAAACACCCAGATAAGAGGTAAAAAATCTGTTTTACGTGTATTTAACTGTATATGTTGTGTGAATAGTCAGTGTCACTCTTCTCCAGCACCAAATCCATGCTTCAAAACTCTTTGTTGGCCTTCTTTGGCTAAAAATAGCCAACACCACCCACATTCATGTTCCTGAAAGAATGGGATTTCATTGGGCATCGCCCCTCCCATAAACTTCCCCTGTTTTCATTTAAAATAACTCATAACCAGAAAGAGCATTAAAAGTGGGTGCACTGAGCCTCCAAGTGGGAAGATGTGACTGTGCTGAGGGAGCTCATGTGTAGCTCACAGAAATGCCAGTGCCACTCTTGTTGCACCTAGTTCAAGTTAGTTTGACTCCATGACTCACATTCTTGACCTTAAAACTAGAAATTGTAGAATCATAGAATTGTGGGATAATTAGTGTTGAACAGGACCTTAAAGCTCATCAAGTTCCATCCCCCTGCCATGAGCAGGGACCCCTTCCACTATCCCAGGTTGCTCCAAGCCTCATCCAACCTGGCCTTGAACACTCCCAGGGATGGGGCATCCACAGCTTTTCTGGGCAACTTGTGCCAGTGCTTCACCTCCCTCACAGGAAAGAATTTCCTCCTAATATCTAATGTAAATCTCCCCTCTTCTTGGTTTGAAACCATTTCCCTTTCTCCTTGGAATATGCCTCATCCCCCTCTCTCAGGTGGACCCTTACAGACAGGGCTCCTTTGTCAGGGTAACAGGAGACAGGTAAGTCTCCTTGGATGAAGCTGCCATATTTCCCTTCAAGATTTCCTGGACGGAAATATGTGCACATGCACTGCACAGCTTGACAGTGAATGTGCAGTGAATACAACACATCCTGGACGTGTTGGATTTGCTGGGCACATATGGACCATCTGGTCAACACATGGGCCTTGGGCTTGACATGTCCAGGAAGCATCTGACTGCTGGCGGATGCACCAGGCAGGCAGCGGGAGCACATGCAGGAAACCAGCCCCATTGGCACCACGGTGGAGGTGGGTGTGATGCTCATGGAGCTGATCTGCGCCTGCGCCAGCATTTCTGGGCTGGTGGAGATTGAGACACAGGCAAGTGCCAAATCCCCAACACGCCCCTGGACAAAATTCAAAAGAGGATATACTCAAGGAAACACATGGTAATTCTGATCTTCTAGAAATTGAAATCGGGAATTATTTTCTTGCAGAAGATGGGATTCCAAAGGGAGGAAAACGTGTTCCTTGGAAAATGAACTACATGTATAAGCAGCAGGAATAAGAGGAGAGTGTGACCTTGAAATTGAGCACCCCCTTTTGATCCCAGACCTAAAATTATCCAGATTTCAGCACAAGTTTCTTCAGCAACCTTAGTGCAGTTTTTAAAAAAGAATCCTTCATGACTAAAAGTCCAAACCCTCCACATTACGAATGCAACCAAGTCTGCCAAGGGTGCAGCACCGGCGATCCCAGTGCCAGATTGCCCCTGTAGCTTAGCACCCATCTGCAGCCAATATGCTGAGCTCTTAACAAAATTGAGGAGTTTTAAAATCTGGTCTCCTGGGCCTGATCCCATGGACCTGGACTCACCAAAACCAATGGACTTCAAGGAGCTTTGGATCAGGCTTTGTGCTAATTTACTTATCTCATAGAACAGCTTAATTAACAAATGTTTGCAAAGCACTTTAGGATCCTTGCACGGACAGTGAGACTCCTCTTGCTGCCAGTCCCATTGACAAAGCAAAGAGGTTTAACATCAACAACCAGCAGATGAATTGTACGGACAGTGGCGGCCACAGATGGGGCTGGAGGGACATCCTGGGTGTATTGGCCACCGTGGTGCAGAGTCCCCCTCAAATGGTGTGCTTGAGGGATCAGCCAGCACACAGGGCTGTGGGCTCAGAGTGGAAGGGAACCCTTCCACTTTCCAGCATTTAGGATACTTCTGTTTCATGTGCAGCTGAGCAGTTCTTGAAATGAACTGTCCAGGGACAGGGATATGATGTCAAAAACCACTCGTCATGATGGTATCCCAGCTTGAGCTTTCTAACTCGGGATATTTTGTGATTCTGTGCAAGATGAAAATGAAGAAAAGCCTAAAAAAGGTGTCCTGGTTCCAAGCAGGCGTTTGCTCCCCCTGTCCTCCCCACCATCAGCTCATCACCTCAGTCTATGCGATGTGTGATGCTTCCACAGCATTAAACCTTCCTTGCAGCTGCCACATTTCCCCCAGACTTGGATCATGTCAGTGGGCAGAGGGATGCAGCACTAGGAAGTGCCGAATTTGGCTTCACATTGATGACACAAATCCATCCAGAAAGTTTCTCTCTGCGTTGGCCCTTGATGGTGACTCTAAGTCGCTGTTTTACCTAAGAACAGGCTTCTGGCACCTCCTAAGTGAATGTCAGCTTTATTCCTGCCTCCCACAGAACTTTCTGTCACCAGCCGTGGTGCCCGGCCACCCCTCCCCGATGGCTCTGGCACCGGCAGCAGCTGCAGTTTGCAGTTTCTCCCTTTTCTTTGATTGTTCTGCAGCCTCCTTGGGAAGGAGCACGTGATGCTGCTGCCTGATCCCGACCTCTCTGCTCGGAGGACTCTGCCGCCATCCCTGGCTTTAATTAATACTTTTTTTTTTCCCCCCCCGACAGTAATTCGGGGATGTGGATTTTAAAGCATTTGGAAGTACCCGCTTTTTAACTAGAAACACTGTGTTTCTGCCAAAACCTCGGCAGGGGTGTTCGCTGAGTAGATGTAGCTGTGCAGAGACTACACCCATGGTGAAATCCTTACTTTGAATCCAGCACTACCTGCTCCCCAAAAATTACCTTTCACCCTTCTATCCAGGGAGCTGAGAATGATCCAGCCCCCAACAGCCCTGCGACCTGAGCCTCCATGACCTACTCCAGTTCATCGAGCTGGTTAAAGCCACCTGGCAGAGCTAACTTTAACCTGAATTACTCCTGAAATCCAGCTTCCCCAGAGGCAGCAATGCCAGACGGGAGGTAAGATCATTCCCAAGCAGCTGCTATCACTGGGAAGAGGATCAAAGTCTTGATTCTAGACCAGCTACGCCCCCAAAATATTGTATGAACTGAGAGATGCTGCTATCAGGGATCTATCAGGATTAGTCACTGCCCATGTTGCCAGTTCCTGTTATTTTTCTACGAGTGTTTCTGGTTGCCTTAAATTCCCAACTCTGTGAGTCATGTGAATCTGCGCGGCTATGGATTTTTTGTTTTTTAAAGTAAGTTTCTAGACCTTGTGGCTGTGCAGAAAAGCAAGGTGATGCAACCAGAGTGAAATCTGACAGCCCCAGGAGAAGGCAAATGAAAAGAAACTCAATTTTCAATTTTTTTTTTTTTTTTTTTGAGTCACGCAGACTTTTTAGTTAGTTTGGTGTTTTCTGGGCCTGGCTCATGCTGCTGGGATGCTCAGAGCTGGAGCTCCTAGTTTTTACCTTTTTTTCTTTCACTTTCTGATTTCCAGGGACATTTTCTTCTCCTGAGACCTCCATGACAGAAATTAAAATGGAATTGGAAGAAAAAACATGTCTCTTAAATGACGTGCTGTCTCCAGAGCAGGCATTGCTACCAGCCTCACACATGAGATCCAACTTGGGCAAGTGAAAAGTCCATAATTTACAGGGCAGAACACGATAGTTCCCATCACCACCACATGTGTTCCAGCACATGGGCACACATGATCCTTGCCCGTACTGGGGACACCCCTGCGTGGAGATGTGTGTGCACACAAACACCTCAAACACAAATGCATGTGGTTTATGGACATACTTCTATGTACATAATTCTATGTGTTTGCACCTGTAACACATGCTTACACAGATACACACAAGGATTTCTCCTGGTTGTAAGTGTGGAGTGAGCCACAGCCAGCAGGTGTGAGCAAGGGAACCAGCAGTGTGTGTGGGAACATTCATGAGCATTAAATACACATTTCCGGCCATTTAACGAGGCATACCTGGCCAAGTGCCTGTGTTAAAACTTGCTGTGTGATGTGTATGTGCCCTATGGAGACACCATCCATTACATCCCAATACAAACAGATGACACCTCTTAGAAAAAGGAATATCCCAAATTGCCAAGAAGCAAAACATCCCAAAGTGCCACTCTCAGGAGGCCTATCACCACACAAAGGTGAAAAAGGAAATAAAGTCTAATTCAGGACACTGCTCTCCAATCACGACCAAAATGAGCTGCATGAAACACAGCAGTGGGTGGGTTCTCCTACCCTTAGATTTACTTTTTTCCCTCTTTTTTGTGCACAACTGCCACAAGCTCTAACCCACAGCCCCTGCACGCCAGATCCTGCTGCAGAGGGGACCTGCCAGCAGCAGCCCCTCTGGCTGGTGTCCCAGCATTTCCCTGGGTTTGCACTACGCAACAGGAAACCTGGATGCCAAAATCAAACTGAAAGCAAAAATTTCCCTTCCCAGAGTGCCTGGGCAAACTCACAAGGGAAAGCTCCAGCAACACCTTACCAGCTGAGTCAGTGGATGAGCCATCTCCTTGTGCTGGGTGCCCCATCTGCCGAGTTTAGCCGCAGCTGAGATCTTCTGCTGGTAGACCCAGAAAGGGGAGGAGGGGGGAAGAAAAAACCTTCCTATAAGGATCCCAGAGCCAGAGAGAGCAAATCATAAAGGATACAGTGGGGGGTAGAAAGGTCCAGCCGTAATGACAAGGCACCAGTGCCACCAGCCCCCAGCCCTCGCCACAGCCGTTGCCTTTGCCAGAGCTGCAGAGCAATGTGTCTCTGCGTGAGCCTTGCGTCCCTCTGCATTGTCCCTCTCCAGTGTGAGCTCCAGCAATCTCATTTCATGGGAGACATCTGGTTTGATTCAAAGGGAAGAAAGGGGCGAGGGGAGTGCTCACACACTCACCGCCCAGCCCGGCTGGCTGGGAGCTGGGGAGCAATTGTCAATGCTTCTTGTCAATGCTTCTTCCCTCCACGCTGAATCCTCCTTATTTCAATGAGAAAGGCCAGCCCAGGGAGCAGGGCTGTCCCACGGCCCCCCCCAACATTCCCAGTCTGCAGGAAGGGGCTTTGCTGGGGCACGGAGCCAAGGGTGGGGAGTTGAGCCCCAGTAGCCTCACCAAGCCTTGCTGAGCCTGGAGCCACTGCAAAGCCTTGGGCGGCTGGGGGTCTTCCCCTTCTCGTTTTCCATAATTCCCAGTTCTGGTGGACAGGCAGTATTGTCCCTCAAATGCTTGTGGCTGTGTAAAGGGTCTTCCCATTGCAAGACTTAAGTCCTTATGTTTGTAGGGAACCCCTTTGGAAGGCCATGTTCTCCTGCACAAAGACAAAGCAGTGAGCTCCTTGTCCATGGGAGGGGGTTCCTGCCCCATTGTCCCACCATTCACCCCACTGACCCTGGTGCCCTGCTAGCCTGTACTCAAGAAGTTCCACCTCGAGGTGTCCCTGCCAAGCCACCACTGCTCCCAAGGATCCCTGTTGTCCCTGTGGATCTCTGGATGGATCCCAACCCTGGACACCTCTGCAGCACCCCTCATGAGTGGGCAACAACAGGTCCCCACACAAAGCCTCCTTCACTCATGACCCCTCCACAGTGGGGGCACATGGTGGGTCCCCACATAGACCCCTTCCACTCATGACCCCTCCATTCTGAGTGCACCCAGTGGGTCCGCTCACAGACTCTTCTTTCCTGTGATCCCTCTATGCCAGGGGTGTGCACAGTGAGCCTCTCATGGAACCCAGAGTAGGTCCCCATGCAGCCCCTACACCCACCCTTTGCATGGCGGGTCCCCAAGGAGCCCCCTCCACATGTGACACAGGGAATCCCACTGCAGCCCGTTCCACCCATTGCACAATGGGTCCCACCACAGTCCCTTCCACCCATGGCACG